>JAZDUA010000751.1:0-599770 GCA_038098605.1 Gryllus longicercus
TCTCTAAAATTTCATGAAGGTCAAGATCAACATCACGATGTTTTCAATCGCATCATTAGAAAAGCTGTGCATGTTTTCCATTGAGCTTAATCTTTCTAAGGCTGGAACAAATAATGGTGCTACATGACCGCATACTTGAATTATTTGTGAATTTTGCAATTTTGAAAATTCAGAATTCAATGAAAGAGAGACCTTCACTAATTTTTAAGGCTTGTTCCACCTACGGAAAAGATTTGAGTGAATTTTCAGAATTGTTTTTTATAAATTGCCTTTATTTCATGCAACAATTATATGGAAACTACATATATTTTCAAAAGATTGTCCATGACATTTTTTAAAGAACCTGTTTTCTTCAACCATTCCATTAAGAAAAAAAAAAGAAAGAAAAAAAAAAAGAAAAAGAAGAAAAAAATCAATATTGTACTTCCCTAATTTAATTTTTTTGCATTTTCAAAAATGAAGAGTTCGCCGAAAATGAGATTTGTACCATTTTAAAACATTTCTTAGCCTATACAAGGAAAAACACTTTAACCATTTTGATAAAAATAATTGTTTAGAAATTACCTGTATCTCATAAAATAAGCCAAAACAACTGACATAGTCGTTTGACTAGTAGTTTTTAGTAGTAGTTTTTGTAGTGGTGCTCCAACAGCACTTACTTTCTTGTATTATTTGTAATACTCTGCAATAATGTAGTTCTACTACATGAAACTGCAAAGTGTTTTCAAACAGTAAATATTTTTTTCTACACCAAGACTCAAATTCAGGTTCTCCGAGGTCTAACTCAGTGTGTGCCTTACATCTACACCAAGCTAGCCGCTCTATCCTACCATTTCATGCCGATGCTTCAAAGTCAATTTGTCTCAACCTAATATTCACACAGGCAATTTTTTGAAAATTCGAAGAGATCAATGAATATGAGACCTTCACCAACCAATTTAAGCGCCCCTTGTTTTATCCACGGAAACAATTTAAAGAAAAAATAATGCAGCGGTTTTTGAGGAAACATATTTTAACATTCTCACTCTTACGTAAGAAGCAAAAGTATTGTATAGTGCGCTGGAAAACTGTGTTTTGACATAGAAACCTATTGTCCAGCCCTGGTAAGGAACATTGGATAAATCATGTTCGTATATATAGTAAATTATTTCCTCTAATGTGTGGAGTAGTCAGAATCCATTTTTGTTGGATCTTGATCAGAAAAATCGTATGATGGCAAAATGTCTCTGTCTGGGGGTGAAGACCAGAGCCTAAACAGTTTAGGTGGTTTTTCTCTAAAATTGTTTTCCCTATTAGATCTGAACAGATTCAAGGCTTGGTCAGTTTGAAACAGATATTTTGGTTTTAGAGGGTACTTTACACAATGCCCCAACATTTTCAAAATTTTCTCAAAAAAGGCATCAAATTTTTTAATTAAAATTGTCCTTGATTGATTAGAGATTCTGGGCATGTCAACTGCTAAGGTCATTAGTCTCGTATGTGTAATGTATGTAATCGAGAGGTTGGATGAGTACAATTAGATTTCGTGAAGGGTAGGAAAATTTGCCTGAAAGCTGGAATTTGGGCGCACGTTTTGCAGAAAACTTATTTTAGGAAGCAAACTGCAGGTTTAGACCACTTGCACATACTAAGCATAGCAGGCGGCTCTCAGTAACAGTTTCTTTCAGTTGAATTGGAAATTCCAGGCAGAGAACAAAATAAACTGTAAATAGGCAGCAAATTTTGAAGTGATTGAGCGAGTGATTAAGCGATTGATCGATCGAGCGATTGATCGATCGAGCGAGCGATGATCGATCGAGCGAGCGATTGATCGATCGAGCTATTGAGTGAGTGATTGAGCTTTCATTATTCCCAGGCAAGCCAACTACTTAGGTCAGTAATTCTAGAAGTGCAGTCACATCGCAGGAGGAGCTTTAGCACTTCAGTCCTAGGTAAGATCACAACAAGATGGTCGGAAAGTCGGCATCCTAGTCATTTAGGACACAGCAGCGACTCTCGGATAGTCACCAACACTTGCCTGACGGGCTGTGGAAGCCTTTGAAATCATGAGTTCCCAGACAATGATGCTGAAGATTATCAGTTGCCACTGAGCCGTCGCAACCGGTAAAAGTGCAAGTGACTGCAAAAAGTTACAAGATTACTTTCGGTTCCGTGAGAAAGAACGAAGCCATTCGACTTCTTTGATAGGGGGCGCGAAATCGCCTTGTATGGCTGCAAGGACGATTTTTGCGTGCGACATGGCAGAGGGCACCGATGGGTCGGAGTACAGCCTGACGCCCTCGGAGGCATTTCAAGAGTATATCTCCGCGTAGAGGCTACGCCACAGCGGACAATTTGATTCCAGAGCAGATCCCAACCGACGACTTCACACTCGAGAAGAGCGGCGAAGTGGGCGGCCACGGGCTCCCGGTTCGAAGGTGGCAGCAGAGGCGAGCCACTGGCGACCAACTGGGTCAGCAAAGGGATCGTCCATATCGGGGCAATTTGCGTGACGTTCACGTGCTGGTATCACATAGAAGGGGCAAAAATAGATGAAGATAATATTAATCAATGAGAGCTCCTGTAATAAATGAACAATTCAAAAATACAGCGATGTGAAAATATTGTTATTCAGAATACGATGTTTTCATGTGTGGAACTTTCCACGACATATTAGGATTTTTGTGTGTTCATTGCAGTGGGGGTACGTTGGCATATATGATTGCAGTTATGACCCGTAAAACCTACTTTCTGAAAGAAAACCCCCAACCAGCTAATGCAGACTGAACAATAATTGAAATTTTAAAACAATCAGGAAGGTTTTTATGATAACATTAGGTTATAAAATTTGCATATTTTGGGGTGCTTAAACAATGTAGAAAAAATTGGAGCTGATTTTAAGAAAATAATTGTTTAAAAATTGCCTATATATCACACAAAAGTACGCGAAAATTACTCAGTTTTTGAACAATTTAACGATCTTATTACAAAATCTGCCTATCAACAACATTTCATTAAGGAAAGAAAAATTATCTACAATATTGAAGTTGTAGGAAAATACAGAGAAAAATCTTGAACTAATGAAATTTTCGAAAAATCTGAAATTTTGAGACCTGTTATTTATTTAAAGGTCCTTCACGCTATTAGAGGGTACACTTTAATAAAAAAAACTGAGTCATTATAAGAAAATTTTGAAAATGTTGAGGCTTCATTCGAAGTGCATCCATCCAAAATCAAAACATCCATCCAATAAGTTTTTTCTGACGAAAAATCAAACTTTTCGGCGCACGATTACAATACCTCATTTTTACGAAGGCGAGAAAGTACAATCCGGCTCTCGTTTAAAATTGGGAATATATGAAAGAAATTAATGAATGGCGAGTCGTGTGAATGAATTATTCGCATGCACCCCATTAATCATTAATTCTCTTTTTCTTCCTTCTGGCAATTAGCGACAGTATTGCGATTAAATATTACCAACATTAGGAAGATATTATCGAGTACTGTAACGAGAAGCTCTTCTTTGTGAATCACAACTGACCAAAACGCGCGATCATAAGCAATGAAGCGGCGGCAAGTTGGCGGTAGCGGCGGCGATCTCATACTTTGTGGTAATGAATATTGGCAGGAAATATTTCAAATTCAGCGACTGATTAGTGAAGCCTTATGAAATATCTGAAGTACTCCAGGAATATATTATTATAGTAATAGTATATACAGGGGCGAGTCGCGTAACTTTAGCACCTTTTGTAACATCTGAAAAGTTGAAGTTATTGCTATGCAGTTTTCACGGAAGTGCATAACGTAATAGGACTAATTGGTACGTGTATTCATTTCTATTTTATCACTTGCATTTTACGAGATTTGAGGTAACTTTCTTTTTTCGACGACGAACGAACGATGACGAGCGAAGAAAGACAAATCCAATGATTA
This sequence comes from Gryllus longicercus, assembly GCA_038098605.1. Lineage (NCBI taxonomy): Eukaryota > Metazoa > Arthropoda > Insecta > Orthoptera > Gryllidae > Gryllus > Gryllus longicercus. The sequence goes on from JAZDUA010000751.1 coordinate 3,913, forward strand.
TATATATATATATATATATATATATATATATATATATATATATATATATATATATATATATATATGTTAGAAAAGCATTTTTTTTTAGTAATTTTGATTTGTTTGCGACTAGTGTTAAACGGATATTTTGAATGCAACAGTCCGCCACACAAAGTCACGCAGCGTTCCCCTGCTAGCGGACGCTCGGGGAAGGAAAGGGATCTTAGTATTTGAAGATACGAAACGTATTTCGAATATTCACAAAACCGTTGCCGTTTCTTCCTTAACTCTGCTTTCCATCCTTCCGCATTTTCATATTTTTGGTATTACTTAAGGATTGAAAATACGGATTTGTCATAAGTAGTATGTATTGAAATAAAGATTGCTTGCTATTTCAACTTCATTTAAAGGGGTATCATACCACAGGATATTAATGGGATCTTGAAACTGAACACACTGCAAGAATTTATTGAATATTTGGAATATGGGTTTAATAGTACTAAGTAGTGCCAAAAATGTCCTAAAAGTAAGGCAAATATTATTTGATCGAATACGCTAACGACTACGCACCAACATCTCTCACCCAACACACGGAGCTCTGCAAGTCAACATACAAAGGATGTTTCACTCGCTCCTATCAGCACGCATGTCTTAAGGCGGCTCTAAACATTCGGCATTCGCCGAGTAGCGAACTACTGCTCGTCCAATCCCGAACATGTGTGTTCGGCGAATGTCCGCTCCCTTTGACACCGCGGTGGGTAGCGCGAATGCCGAATGTTCGGGCGCTCGGCGAATCACAAGCAACCCGTCCACACTACTCGGGATTCGCCGAATACAAGTGTGGAGCCGCCTTCAGGCAATTGCACCCACTTCTGGTGCCGCTGCGCTGTCGACAGGAAAAGGCTTATCGCCGCGGCGCGTCGTTTTCCTAATCCAGGCGAGGAATGGTTAAAAGGGTCGTTGGCACTTTTTTTGAGAGTGAAGAAGTTCCACAAGACATGCGTACGAGAAATGTGACTAAATTAATGTTTGCACCTATAAATCTGTGTAAGTGAAAAGTTCATTTTCAGCTTTCCAATGATTTTAACAGATGAAAAGTCTTCCCATAGAAAATTTGGGGGAAATATTGATTATATACTATACTACTAAGTAAGAAAGTCAATAAAATAATATGCATGTAGTCTCTCTCATAAATGTAAAAACACGCGACTTTCCTGCGTAATAAAAAAATGCATAATTTAAACCTTTGGTGATCAGTTTTAGATGTCAGCAAACCACTTTTTCATGTCTAATTTTTTGGGCTGGTTTAGCAATTTTGTATCCTATTTTAAGTGTCTAAAACGTCACCTTTCCTGCCTAGTGCTAATTTCGTAATTTTGTTACCTATTTTAGGTGCCTCACTTTATTGTGCCTAAAATTCAGAGGTTTAGTATTACTCGTGCAACTTTCCTTGAACAATGACTGCTTCCCCCTCTCGGACACAAGCAGTTGAAGACAAAAAATTGCAGGTGCACTGATGACAACATTCCAAACATATTCACTGGCGCGAAATAGAAACTATTTTCTGTAGAAGAACTTTTGTCCGTAATTTTCTCCAAAAAATCTAAAGAAATGTCCGAAGCAGGTAAAGATCCATCACAAGAGATACCTCGATCTCCGGAGAAACTTTGAACGAAATATATTAAGATGCGAAGGTATGACTGATTCCCCAGAGATTGGTATTGCTTCATAAAATCTAGTGGCTGATTACCTAACTAATACCCCACTCTACCCGCATTTCTCCAATCCATCGTTGAAGAAAAGTTGTGTGAGTAATAATATTATAGCATGTCAAAAACACTTCAAAATTGTGTGAGACGTACTATGGGCACTACCCTAACCCACATATTGGGGGAAAAAAATATATATATATAATTAATTTATATATATATATATATATATATATATATATATATATATATATATATATATATATATATATATATATATACACACACACACAAGCATTTATTCTTTGATTTGTAATGAGAATTTGAGGAATTTTCTTAGGTGTGAAAACATATGGAGCATTTGGCATTACATGTTCAGACAAGGAGTAACATGAAATTGGTGTAAAATCGAGCAAATTTGGAGAATATTACAATACTATAGTAGTTAATATTTACTATTACTAATTTTGAATCATTTCCATTTGCTTGCCAATGCAATCAGTGTTACTTGTGAAATGTATATAGCAAACAAATTGTCCATTGTTGCTTTAACCAGAGAGTGCCCGCAATGTATCTCTCAGATATAGCTGCAACTTTTTGTGAATGTGAATTGATCTAAAGCTCTATTTACTGAAATATGTACTATATTTAGTTTGTACATGTTCCCCCAATGTCATTATTAATGAACCCTCCACTGCAGAATCTTGTCTAAATACTTGTGGCGAGAAAGGTAAAAATTGACAAAGAACACACAAAGATCATTAAACATCTTATTAACTAATATTAAATACAATTTTCACAAATTATTTAGAAAGTGTCTTGTTTCCGTTATAAAAGGTTCACGTTTTTTTTCTTCTTTTTTTTCCCCCTTACGGATCTCCCCTGCACATCATCTTTCTCATTGGAAAGAAATAGTGACAGTCGATTTTATACAAGACAATTGATAACATTTTCTGTTGGCACTTCTCATCGACACGGCTGAAAATAATGCCATGACACGTACCGCTTACGTCAGGAACTCTGAATGCATTGGCGCCATTGCACGCAACGTAGTATCCGACATCGCGCAGCGCAGCGATCAAGTTTCAACATGCTCACGGGAAATGATTCAACGAAAGGATAAAAATAGAAGGCCAGGCGTTCTCTGAAAAGTACAATTAAGGAATATATGAAATATCAGACGACTAATGCATCGCAATAATTCAGGAACATAAAAATTGCCGTGTCTTGATCTCGCAAATCTATTGCGAACACTCTCCGGTTAACAACGCCACGTTGTAGCGAAAGCCCCTACCGCCACCTCCGATGCACTGTATTTTTTATTATTTATGTTATTGGGTTTTTTACTTTCTCGCATATATAGCTAACGCAGTATATTTTAAGGATAGAATACGCGCCAGATATATTCGTGAACACACTGAATTCAATGTTTGAAATATATTTTCATTTAAACTTTTGAATACAAAAAAATATTCGCGCTTCATGTGTTTACGAATGTGATACTTGAAGTGTAAGAAAGGCAGAAATTGTGACATAAAATTATATAATGATATAAGAGTAATATTGCGAGAAAGAATGCACTGTTGTAGCCCAATCTCGGTTTTGCCACAAGTAAAGCTGTTTTGTCGTGCTAAGGGGGAAAACCTGCGATTTTTTTTGAAAAAAAAACAAAAAAAAGCATTACCGGGGATAAGTATCTTGTTCCAGTATATAGAAAATTACTTCCGCTAACACATTCTGTAGTCAGAATTCATAATATGTGGGTCATTCACCCCGAAAAAATCGATTGAGCGTAAAACGCGATTTTGAAACGGAAACGTTCATTTTAGGGGTACTTTAAATGAAACCTCAACATTTTCTCAAAACGGATACAAACTTTTGGATTAAACTTTACTATTCAATTGCATAAATAACTTAAACTGTGCAGCATTTTGGTAAAATCTTCAATTTTTTGAAAATTGTGAAAGTTCGACTTTTTTTTGCGTTTTCTCCACAATTTTAAAATTTAAGATGGAGAATTTTTACCCGAACGTAATTTGTTATTGAAAGGCAGATCTTGAGATAAGGTAATAGACAATTTTTCAAATATATACGCAGTTTTCGCGTAATTTTGTGAAATCTTCACGTTTTTGCGTGAAATATAGACAGATTTTAAATAATTATTTTCTTTTATTTTCTCAAAACCAGGCTCCAAATAATTTCTTCAATATTCTCCTCGTATATATCAAAGAGCGGTATAAAAACTGGCGTTGGTCCCATTTTTCAGAAAACTCTCCGTATTTGCAAAACTTACTAAATAGTATCAACAGCACGTACTTCCTCGCATTAGTAACAGGTAAAATTTAAACACAGCAATTTGGATAAACTGTGACGTTTATCGGCGCCTTTGTCAGTTCGGCCGATTTCGCGATAAAGGCAGAGAATTTCTTTTAAAAAACAGTCCAAACCCAAGTTTTCAAGCTAAATTCACTTCAAGAAAAGGTAGAAGCCTCGATTACATCAGTAACATATCCAACAGTTCTAGTGTTTCATTTGAAGTGGTTTTGATAAAATTTTTACGTCATTTTTGTTTTTAGGACATTTTTAAAGAATTTCAAGAGCATTTTATTGATCATTTTTAGTAATGTTTTAAGTGATCAAAATCTGCCCCTTACTTATTACCAACCATTGTGCTTTAGGCGCGAAAATTAAATTCATTTAAAGCTAAAACCAACATGAATTTGACAATACAAAACTGTTCCATTCACACTGCATTCTGCTATTTTCCAAACTGCCCCTTTTAGTATTGTGATCTGATGAATCCTGAACGATTCTAACAAATAAAGTGTGGGGAATTTGAATCTGCAATTTCAAAGATTGCAAAAAAGGATAAGCAATTATTTAATATTTACTTGATTTTACAAAAAACTGAAGCTTTAGATTTGATTTTAACCAAAAAACGTCTCACATTAATATTGTACTTTTACAATGTTAATTTTTAAAAATGTGGATTGTTCGGAAACATGGAGACAGATCAACTTATGCATTTATGCCTCTTGTTCCTTCTGACAATCAGTTTTGTACATTTTAATTTGCAGCAGGATGCCCTATTTTTTTATTTTCAACAGATCTTCCGACAAGCAAAGCAACAAGCTGATTTGCAATAAACTGGACAATGAATTCAAAGTTAGAGCCAGAGTTTATGATGTTAGTTTATTTCCATTTAAAGGTTAGGTAAAAATTCCTTTTTACCATAGAATTCAGTGTACTGTGATATATTATTAGAAAAAGTTCAAATAAATAAAAGCAAAAATGTATACTCCGGCTGGGATCAAACCTGTGCACTGCCAACTGATATTTCTATGAAAGAAAGTTTGGGTTGTAGTTGTACAGTGAAACCTGTCCAAGCCAGAAAGCTTCCTTAACTGAAACATCTCCAGCCCGTGATGTTTAATGGCATTTTACACAGCATAAAACGGAATCTCTCCAACACAGAAACAGAATGGTTTTTTATGTCCCATGAGGAAAAAAAATCTTTATACAACTGAATTCCTGTGAATTATATGCATTTGGCAGGGAGACACAAGATGTTCTTAATGAAATGAACATATCAGCAAGCTTGTTTTAAATTCTCTCTCCCTGTGACACGTGATCTAGTTGTGGCAGCTGTACATTGAAGTGAAGGGGCCTCAGCAGTCAGCATAGAATTCGACCTTGGGGTCATGTTACTCATGGCATAGGCCTTAGGGGAATTCCCTCTCCCTACTCTCTGAGCATGGGAAGGTGTACGGACATGATTCTCCCTACCCTACGTTGAAAATGACATAACCCCTCAAACAGATATGCACTGCTCAAGGCCATGCGAGGATATCAGAAAGTCATAGTACTGGGTTGCGACACATTGTGTGTTGAAAGAGTCAGCAAGCAACAAAAATATTTTAAGAAAAAAATTTGGAATTATTTTTGAACAAACTGTATTTATGAATTTTGTATTCTTATTTATTATATTTATTATACTTTTATTCAAAATTAAACAAAGACATTTCATTACTTTGAAAAAAGTTGTACCAAACAAAGATCTAACTGTAAAGAGCATAATTCATGAAAAATTATTTTTAAGTATTCTTGGTGGATGGAGGGGGTTTATTTTTCTTAAACTTTTACAAGTTTCAAAAAATTTAGTTTTCAATGAAAATTTGACATGCACAATGATCATAAAAGGTACATTTGTAGCAATTTCTGAAGAAATTTCCAACAGGACTTCAGGTTAATGTAACAATTTCATGTAACAAAATTACTTGGAAACTACTATTACTACTACTACTACTACTACTACCTTGAAAAAATTGAATGTAAAGTTTCATTTTGTGAAAAAAAAATTCTATCCTCAACAATTTAGTTGAAGAGAGGAAACCAATATTTATTTTTACTTTAGAAACTTTTTTGGTTTTACTGAAAATTACCTGATTTGAATTACCTAAATTTACTGACCCCTATAAAATGAGCACACTTTGCTTTAAAATTCAGGGGTGGGGGGAATCAAAGCTATTCTTGAGAAAATCTCAAATGTCCTATAATAAAGTAACCACAAAAATTAAAATACCAGTTTCAAATAAGAGGGGACATGAAATCAGGCAGAATGCTCAGAGAAAACTACAGTAATTTGAGAGAAAATCCTTTGTGCAGTTCAGAAACTATTCAGAGGGAGACCAAACTAAGTATCAGAAACTGAACAAGGGGTATACAACCCTGGTCCCATCGCCACTGAATGTATTAGTTGCAAAAGCAACTGAAATGTTCAGTAGGTCACTTAACTGGACCGTGTTTGAAAGCCCAGTAAGCAATATCATCAAAGACAGCAAAAACAATTTTTCGGGTCCCAGACTCACAAAACAATTTAACAACACTATGTATTCAAGAAGGCAGTTACTACACAAAGAAACAAGTAAAATCCACCTTTTCAGTGCCAGGAACCCATGTAATTTATGTCTAAAGCATAACAGTTATTTGTGTTGAAGGGTCATAAACCAAGAACGAAGAACACTTTCCTTTTATTTGAATTAATTCTTCAATATGCAAACAGGTTCTTCAACTTCACACCACATGAAATTAGGTGCAAATCAATGTCAGAAAAATGAAACTTCTGTGAAATTTCTAATTTTTTTATGGTTCATGAATATTCTGATAATTAATTAGATTGATTATATTAATGCAACTAATTCAGAAAATTTAAAATTATATTGACATAATTACTTCTGTATCCTTTAATTTTTAAAGCTTTATTTTAATTATTTTTTTCAAGTGTTTTAGTTAAATTCTCTTATTTCTCTCCTGAAAAGAATTTTCCTCCCTGTCATAAAGAAGGACTGTTTAATAAATCATGATAGTACTAATGGTAAATATAAAAGAAAATATTTGTAATTATTTACTTGAGTGCTCTAAACATTTTTTGTAACAAATAAACTTATTCTCACTGAAGAGAAAGTATCGAAAAGTTAGCATTCAGTTCTGTTAAGTGTTTAAAAAGGATGAAATACTTAAGCCTTGAAACAACTTGAACAACCTTAATATTCTTCACATTTTGCTGTATCTACAAATAAAATATATTCAATCAAACGAGTATACACAATTTTTATTATAAAACTTGTAAAAACATATAATAATGCTACACTGAGTATTGGCATTCAACCAGTTTGTTTGGTTAGCTGATACGAAGTGAGCTCTTCAATTTTTGTTATGCAACAATCCATCCTAGAATTTGCCTTCAGGCAAACTGGCAATTATATATTGCCAATGAATTTTTTTTGTGCTTTATTGTCCAGAACAAAAGTTGCTTTAGCTTGTGGCAAGACAACTGTGTTAAAACCATGAATTACAAGAGGTACTAAGCATTCAAAAAAGTCCAAGTGGTAGTTGAAGACTTGTTTCTTTTCAATCAATTGACATGTGCAATGGCAAATCATTATTGACTCTTAAGGGACATGGCTGAGGATGATTAAAAGCATTTAACGGAAAAGGCCAAATCTGTAACAACAGCTCTTGTATTCTGCATCTTCATAGAGCTAGAGCAACTACTGGAAGAGCAAAAAACTTAATTGATCAATCACCATAGTCACCAGATATAGCACCACACAGCTTTTCCCTGATCCCCAAGTTGAAATTTCAACGTTGTTTTAGGTCCATGAAGTCATAAAGGAGAATTTGCAGAAGCTGAATGATACCAGCGCTTTTAAAAAGTGCTTTGAAGATTTGGCTGATCATTGTCCACAAATCAAGCATATTTTTAAGGGAACAAAATAAACTCAGTCTACGAACCAACACAAGTAACAAAATCAGAAAAATATTTTAAAAAATGTATTTCAATAATAATGTGGGAACCAACCATAAAAAAAAGTGGCAGTTCGTTTTAAAAAATGTGTTGATTCACAGTTATCCACTTAAAAACAGGAAAAGTTACAGCAAGATGTAACAAATCAACAATGGAAGTATTTACAAGCATTAGCAGTGGGTTTAATAACACAACACCAAACAAATTTATAAGCATATAAAAAAACTTATTTTAATATACATAAAAACACCATCAAACACAAAATGGTCCAATAATATTTAGAAATGATAGAACAGAAAAATGGATTTCTTATAGAAGTTCTAAAGCATAGGTGATTGAACATTTATCAAGATTCAAGCAGAGAGATTTTTAATATTGTAATTTTCTTAATTTACCTAATATGTATTTTTTAAATTACCTTCATTATCAATGGTAAATGGCTGATCACTGGTCAAGATTTCATATTTACAAACGTCTCCATACTTTGGCGTACAATCTCTATCAGTGGCTTCCACACGAATAATTTCTTCATAAAGACGTCCTTCGTCCACTTGGTGTACGTATGATGGATCAAGAAAGGTCGGTGGATATTCATTAATATCCACGACTGTGATATGCACTGTTGCACTAGAAAAAGATATTTAAATAAAAAATATTATAAAATAATAAAGCTCCACATAAACATAACAATATGAGAAAGTAACAAACATAATAATATGAGAAGTGTGGAGAAAGTATTTTTCAACTAAGCCACATTGCAAGTCAATTGTGTTATCAATTGTCTTTGGGTAGCATTTAATCGAGTGGAAAAGTCAAATTCACATTCTCATTCTTATGCTTTAATGAATTTCATAATTGACCATCAAATCCAAATCATGAAAAGAAAAATAGTAAACTTCTTTGAAATGTACAAAATTTCAGCATTACATCATTATTTTATGCTATAGTCTATTGGTCACTGCAAGAAAGTATTATTTTACAGGACATAACCGAAGAATCTGTTCGCCTACATCACTCAAAATTAAATTAATTTCCAATCTTTACAAAATATTCTCACAATTATTCACAAAAATCAGAACACGTAACTAGTGTAAAAAATATTTTGAGTGGATGGTTATTTGAAAATTATAAACTTCTTATAAGTATTTATAAACTACATAACGTATCAAAAAACAACAATTATATACTTTTCAGACAAAGCTATAATATTCCTGAGTTTACACACACAAAATTACAGTATTCTTAATGCCAAATGTAGAAAGAGTTTTTGTAAATACTGGGATATTTCCTTCATCAAATATAGTGATGTGTTGGTGTGTAATGCACAAGAGATTAAGAAGAGAAAATGTACATGTTTTTAGACGATGATCAGTGTTTCAAGACTGTAGGTCAGCAAATTATTTCACTGCCTACGGAGGATTGTGCGGCTAATGGAACATCATAATTTTAATTTTTTATGTAGATATAAATGCCAGCTCATACACTTGAATTTATTGACAAAGGTCAGTGTGACGTCACCCCGTTTTCTCCCATTGCATAACGTTTTCAACTAAAAAAAATGACTTGAAATAAAAAACTCTATAATAGCTTAATCTTCACCACAATGCCAGAGCAAGGAGGTGAATTTCTTAAGGCAATGTGTAATAATTGGCATCTTTACATTTTGCTTGTGAACAAATGCACATATTTTTCTTTCTATAAAGAACACCTATGTCTCCCTACTACTTGCCGAGGATCACATCAACATGATAATCCACTCTTGAGAAAATAACATACTTCTAGAATCCTATATCATATTGGATGTCACAACTAACTACAAGGTTATCATTCTCATTTTAAGGTAAAAAAGGCTGAAACCTGTGACCTTCACAATTTCATTATTCCTCCTCCACATTGACATAAATATGACAGTATAACTCTCTTCAAGTAAGCATCAGTAATGAATTGGCGCTTGAAGTACTACCACAAAGATGAAAGATGTTTTGTCTGGGAAGTCTGATAAAGAATTTATTCTCACAGTGACAAGCATGTGTGTGGCACTGGTCAGCATGTGTGTGGCACTAAACTCGTAATATAATGAATCAAGTCCAGTATTTGTAAGTCATAAAAGATACATTAATGCCTGTTAACTGTGTGGTTTAGAAAAACTCTTTATTTCCAAATTATTGTGTGTCATACCCTGTTAGGAGAAGAATCTCAAATTACTTTAAGGGAATTGAACAGTGTACTGTCAGACCCTGCTAAAGTCCAAACCTGAACCCAACTAGTATAATTTTAGCTCTAGTTAACAGGAAAGAGGAGGGAAAAATAAATAAAATAAAAATTAAAGCAAAACAATGACAAAATCTGGTGAGAATGCCCCAGTCACATTGGCAGCAAAATTACTGTAATAAGAAAGCAATGTATGACGTTCATTAGAATTATGACACTCGGTACATTAGTAGACAACAGAGTAATGTATACAAATACAGTGAAACTTCTTTATAATGTTCTTCCATATAATGCTTCCTTCTATGTTGGGTCAATTTTTTCCGGTCCTGACCAAAAGCCCATATAGACAGTCTTCCTCTATACAGAGTTCAGAATTCATGGACCCTTAAAATCGTTATATAGAGGTTTCACTGTAATTTGAAAACTGACTTGCATTTTGCAACTTTTTTTTGAAAATGAAATATACCTCTCTTCAAGAATTACTACTTTTAGTCTAATTATTTGCACACCTTTGTATGTATTTCAAACACACTGAATGAAAATTAAAGTGATATTATATCACTTAAGAAAGTCCCAAAGTTTCAGAACATCAAACATAGAAAAGGTAACTTACTTATCAGACACATCACCAGCACAGCTAACTGCAGATATATCAAATTTGTAATTTTTACGTTTTTCACAATTAAGAGCTTTTCGTGCCCTGAGTATTGCTTCTGCTTCAGTTTTTGTTTCATCTTTATCTTTTAGTATTATCTACAAAAAGTAAAAAGTAACATTTTATTTTCAGTTTAGCACATAAACAAAACAACAATAGGGGATGAAGATATTGTACATCAATCAGTTGTGAATGTTCAATTGAAATGATTTTATACATTTGTACCTAAACAATAATAAACAATAAATTTCCTTAGAAATCACTACCTCAATAACTAAGGTAGAGTGAAATAATTGTTCAAGTATTATAAATGGTGATTTTGCAGAAGTATTAATCCCATTTTTTACATAAATAATTAAAAACCTACTAAAATATTGAAAGAGTACATACTTCAAATGGAGCTTCACCATGATGTTTATTGACAATTCTAAAGCTGCAAATCTCCGCACCAACAGCCCTAATTTTTGGCCTCACTTCAACAATGGTTTCATTTTCTTTAACTAAACCATGGTAGCCACTTTCCAAGTTGGGCAGGTCAAGGCGTGGAACTGCAAATAACATTGTGGTTAAAACTCAATAACAAATTTCCAAGAATTTCTGAAAGAAAATAACATTTAAAGAATATTTAAAAAAATAAAGAAATAGTAAGTAAATGGCATTAGTGATTAGCATACCAAAAAGAATGGAATAAAATAAAAATTAGCACAAATTTGTAAAATGTTTAATTAAAATTATTAAAAATTCAAATTAGAAAACATATCAAAGAATTGAATAACATTAAATTCTTTATAACAGTTAAGTTATTAGAAAATAACAACCACACTCAAGGGGACATTTTCCCTTTAATAAGAAAAATTTAATAATGGACATTTTTTATACTTTTAATCTCATCACAAGTTTATTTTCCTTTTTTTGAAACACTTTCCCGTTAAACACAGTATAAATATCATTCGCACATTACAGTATAAAATGTTTGAAAATTTAGTAAGTAGTTTACAGTAAATATTTGAGATTATAGTAAAGTTTGACATTTCTTCTAATTACCAGAAAATCATGGCAGACCAATCACATTGTGGCCGGCCCTATTATTTCACAATAAAAGAATATGAAACTAAACGCGAACAGACATTAAAGAAAAGGGACATATCCTTTATTTGAATTTCTCTTACACAATATTTCAAAAATTAAATATCTTTTGACAACTTCCAAAACAATTTTTATAACTTCTTGATATGAAGACTACAAAAATTCAATTTCTAGAGAAATGAATGTAATACAGTTTCATAAAATTATATTTTACTTTTGGACAGTCATTCTTATTAATTCACATTTTACAGTGTACCTGAACTTCACATGCATGTATTTAAAACTAATTAATCATTTAGTTAAATTTAGACTACTAACAATTTTCACTTCATTAAATATAAGAATATACTGCATTTTGAAATCTTAAATTAAACAATCCACTTAAGTATATAAGAGTGAGAGAGTATGTGTACATTTATACACATCAGACAGAACCAACATCAATACAGGAAAATAACAAATAATAACAAAGCTGCCATGAAAAGTGCATTTTTTCTCAGATATGATACAAGAGAATATATTCTCATACATACTACAGAAATTGTTTAACAACCAGTTTAAGTAAAATCAAGAATAGTATGGTCAATAGATAGTAAAAAAGAGATCAAATATAGTGAAATTTACAACATAGTAAAAATTAAACAATTCCTTGAAACAAAATTCAGAAGTTTGAGGTGTCTAATAATGATTCACGAAATGCTATGTCATTTTGGTTTTAGAAGGTGTTGATAAGTTGGATATTTAAGCTTTTTTTTAATGTGTTGATCTCATAAGAGGAAGTTCAAGGAGGTCAAAACATAATTTTCTCTAAAAACGTCCAGACAGAATGCAGTCACTCTAAGTATGCAATTTGTCAAAGTTTCTTAGTAATAAGGCACATGGGAAATATTTTCATTTACTCAATTTTCATTTATTTCATCTACATGAGAAGGAAACAATGAAAACATACAAATTTAACAAAAAACATATCATTAATTGCAGAGATTTTCGAACACAAGACAACTACAAGAAATCACAACAATTTTATAAATAAAAGTACTACAGATACACAAGCAACCAAAGAGTGAGGAATTATTTCACTATTATATTACTTCTGCCATAATCAGACATTTTTTTCCATTATTTTCTTTTTTCAAATATTTGAACTTTCAAATTAACATTCACAGATAAGTACATGCCCGTGGAAAGAACAATGAAAATTAAAACAGATCTAATATAATTTGAAAATCAGCATCTGTGGCACATTCACCCATTCTCTACTTACATCTAAATCATTTATTCAATTCTCAAAACTCATTTCATACAAATAACATTTAAAGAAAGCAAGTGGAAAAACTTACAGTAAAGTAAAAAAGTTCAACACGAAATGCACATCTAGGGGGTCACAAAAAATCTATTGTATACAATTTTCTTTGCTATAGTTATTGGAAGTGCCTTTAGAAACAACTTGCACTCATTTATTCAAACTTAGACAACAGATGTTTATATCATAAGGAAGTTTAACGCCTTCAAGACGTATCTACTGCCTACAGCACTTTCAAATTTGGTGAATTGATGCTGCTTTTACTACCACAATTTCCGAGACATTTGAACTCTAAAATATAAAGAGCTTGTGAAAAAAAATATTTTTTTTACTTTTAATTGAATTGACTAATCCACCTGGAGACACAATTATGTCCTTTTGCTTATCTGTTAATCAATGCCATCGTTTTCTTATCAATTAGTAAATAATTTTAATTCATTGTACAATTATACTTAGAAAATTAATAGGAATTACAGGAAATTTGAATGATACAAAGAATTTAAAAAACAACTAATCCCTACATACTTCCACTTTACCTTTATCTGTACATTAATGTTACTGGCAATTGGCTTTGTATGATAAGAATTTTTCAATTAATACAATTATTCATCAAATACACGCAACACAATTTATGCAAATTTACAAAATCTATCTGAATTATATGCTTGCCTTTTGCAAATCTCAAAGGTTATTAATTTTTTTTGTTAACATCAACAGAAAACAACATTCATGGCATTACAAAAATTTGAAGCAATGAATCTCTAAGTTGATGTTTCAAAATAACAATAAAACAAAAAAATTGTTCCTGATTACTGGATCCCAGTTAATAAAATGTAAATATCAGTGTTCACTAAAACGAACGTATTCATTTTTAAATGTACGCAACATCAATCGGAAAGGTAGGACAAGACATTTCTTTTTCCTAAACTAAGGTCATCAAGCTTGCTTCATACTACCACAGAATCAACAATACATTTTGCAAAGAATTATTTGAATTAGCAAACCAATTTGTTTACCTCAAATGGGAGACTGGTTTGCCATACAAGTATTTTACAATCGTCGGAATACAACATTGGCAATCCACACTCGGAACAAAGCTCCAATGTGTCAACACACGAATCGAACTTCCGGGGCAGGTGAAAATGGTGTACGGTATTAAATACTTTATTTCACATATAATGTCAACAAGACTCCTTTTTTAGACATTTGACAACTACAGAAACTCTAGCAAAATATAATAACAAGACTAACCAGTAGCAAATGTAGAGAAAACGCTTTGCTTACCACCATCTGCAGGTGCTCCCGATGTGACATTTGCCGAAGTAGCGTATCCGAGAAACGCTACTACTATTATGTACTTTCCCCACATCAGGCAGTGCAGAGAAATAAAACCCGTACTGCGTTTACAATAACAACACAATACACAATAGGAACCTTCTGTAGTCTTCACACAACCATAATCAAACTTGGAAACCTCAACGACAGGGCCGTAGACGCAAGAAAAACACTGTATGGGAGCATTATAGATTCTTCACACTTCGTTAGTACCCCTCATACCGCTGTACAGGAAGTTAAACCAAACGCTCACCAGATAGCGCTTAGTTGCTGCAGCTTCGATACAACTCGTGTATTTCCGCCGACATTCGACGTTGTAGAAAGAAATCACTCCAAGCAATCCTGGAAAGCTCTACTGCCATCTAGCGACCACATATCAATACTAAAATCATGTCGTCTTCACAGTTTGACTACGTGAGTTGGAGATTAAAAATAACAATCAAGAAGAAAATCTATGGCAACCCAGCGCACCTGCGCACGTAACGTGACCGATGACGTCATTCTATTGACCGACAATCATAGGGAGTAATAAAACAATTCTTATTTACGTAAAATCTGAAGCTCTTGTAATTAAATGTTATTCCTTAAATATCAATATTCGATTTGTATGTTCACATATGCATACAGAATACAGAGCGTTACCTGCTCTTTCTTCGAAGTTACTTTCTTGCTCAATACAAAAAGTCTGTTTCTCGCGCTGACCAGTGCAATATGCTGTTAAGCGATTTTATCGTGTCTATAGTTTTCGCAGAATGAACGATTCTTTACCCGATATGAAATATTCACGCGCCACCCTTTTAACATGCGATTATTATACATAGCCTTATATGCATAGTTATTTGACAAAAGATGAAAACTGCAGAAATACATCATATGCGATGGTTCAAATTCTCTGGAGGTAAACATGAGCGTAAGTTCAAAACGTATACAATTGACTTCAAAAGACAATAACTAAATCGAAATTCTCCACAAGAAAAGAAAAGAACCGCTCATGACACGTATATTTTATTGTGTAGCAGGGAAAACAAATGTAAGTTACTCAATGTCATTTCCGATGTGGCCTTGCCTGTCCTTTCCGCTTTCCTATGAACCAATAGTAATCATCTACTCTTATAGGGAGGAACTTGTGGCGTTGGAGGTTGTTACAGAGTGGTCGCAGAGAGGGGTAGCGCTCGCTTCTCTGTAAATATTACAGGACAGTCACTTGTGTACGAAAAGAAGGCATCTTCAGAGTTTCCTACAGTGCTGTCATATTGAATTGAAGTTTCACGTTTGGAGGCAAATTCTGGCAGGAAATTTGAAATGTTAATATATTTAATCATAAGCTGCTAAAGGCTGCCGAAGAAATAATATAATCACATTAAATAATACAATGTGTTTGCAATTTTGACGTATTTCAGACTCGTATATTCTTTCTATGTACCATATTTAACAATTCTAGAGATGTCGGAAACTTACATCAAATGCAATCAATTAAATACAATATAATTTCAATAAAATAAGATTATTATTATTATTATTATTTTGATTACGTTTTGCAACATCGTTTATATTGAGACGTATACCTACGTTTTGGGCGGGGTTGATTATGACCGAAAAAAAAAGACGTCATTTGAATCGGCGGGCGAGAGAGCGCGTTCGGTAGAAGAGCCTCGCTACCGCCGGAAATTGGACGCTAAGGGAAAGGGGTTTAAGAAAATACACGATAATGAAACTGGAGTCTTTGCGGGGCGTGAGAGAACGGAAGAGAACAGTTCACAAATTGGCAGTAATAAGTCAAGGTGAATGTGTGATTCGGCGTAGGAAGTTTTTGCAACAATCGTTACATAGTGAAACTTTGAGGCGGATGGTAGTAGCTCAGTTAAAATAGACAAATTGAGTAAAATAAATCCCAAAGTTATAAAATCTGGTATGTTTGTACATTGGTAGCTACAGTGCTGGATATTAAAAATCCTGGAGAATGGGGTATGAGCCGGGGGTGGGGGAGCAGTAAGAGTGGTATTTCTAAGTTTTGTGCATATTCTATAACTATCAATTCTTCAGAAAATTATGTCATACACAAAATTAATGTAGAAATAATTTCTTACAAAAAAGGTCTTACTAATTTTTGTGACGGATTAATATTCTTGAAGTTATGGGTGGACAATACATTGATATTTAAAATATATATTTATTTGTAAGAGATTCACCATTAGTTTAAAGACGATTAGGAGTAGCTATACAAAATGTATAGAAATAACCGAACAATGTTCTTGATCTTTGGGCATATCTTCATCAAGTTCATCTTCCGATGGAGGGCCGAACGTGCGTGCTCCATGCTACTTACCACAGACTGAAGGAGGACGCGTATCTTATACCGGCCTCACGACATCAGCATTCTACCCCACTTCGAACAGTACATTTGCAAAAATTGTCTTCAAAATTGTGTCAGATGTCGAGGTCTTTTTGTTTTTAGGAGTCCTTGTGTTCTACCGGCGCATTGTATCCAACCCCACTCAAGTGGGAGCTGATTGTCCAGATTTCAGTGGTGGCTGGTGACCCACCCTCAAAAAAGAGGGTTGCAGCTCCATCGAATGTCGGGATTGTAATTTACACAATTCATAACACTAAAACATTATAAAACGTAAGCAACTCATGAAAATTCATGAAAACTAAATTCAATAAGTATCGCTATTAAAAAATTCCTCTTCCTCTTCTTCCTTTCACGGTTTAGGCCAGAAAGCGTGTTCCGGCTTCATTTCATCGTTGCCTTGGTCGACTAGGATCTCTTTTTCTAGCTTGTTGATAATGGTAGGTCACTTTTGTGAGTATATCGTTTGTAGGTGTTGTGACCACGCTGAACGTTTCTCCTTTACTTTGTCTAATATGGAGAAAATTTTCGAATGTTTCGGATGTTTTCGTTTCTGAACTGGTCTAGGAGGCTACAACATTTTACTGCTCTTAAAAATCTCATCTTATATATTACTATGACAATATCCATGACTCGCTTTCATACAGTAAAACTGGTACTGCCATTACTTTGTACATTTTTAGATGCGTCTCTCTTCTTATCTTCTTCGATAGCGTCCGTCTTGTTATGCCGCACATGTGTTGGAAGCCACGGAGTTTTATATCGATGTTTGATTTTCGTATTCATCGCCAAGCTCAAATCACAGCCAAGGTAGTTGAAAAGTCTTACATTGAATGTCCAACGTTGAATTGTATATATATATATATATATATATATATATATATATATATATATATTTGATCTGACGAGAAATTTGCCTTGGAAAGCCATTGCTTTACATTTTTGATAGAGATTTTGAGGTTGTAATCTTCCAAGTTATTACTCAATATATGAGCATTTTTCTGGATTTCATTTTCATTTCTAGCAATTAAGACCTGGCAAGTAAAAGAGAATTTAAATAACTCACATTTAACAAATAGATTACATCTGAACATCCTCGATTCCAATCTCTAAGAGCGGCGTCTAAATATATATTAAAAAGTGTTGGGGACAAACTGCATCCCTGTCATACTGTCGTACTCCTTTATTTACTAAAATGATTTGCTCTTTAGGTGATCCGTAAGTAGGTAGTTATACTTATAACTACCTCCATTCCATTATACTCTATTTGATCAAAAGTATCCGGGAGCGTGGCTGAAAATGACTTGCCAGTTCGTGGCGCCCTCCATCGGTAATGCAATAGGGTGTTGGCCCACCCTCAGCCTTGATGACAGCTTCCACTCTCGCAGGCATACTTTCAATCAGGTGCTGGAAGGTGTCTTGGGGAATGGCAGTCCATGCTTCACGGAGTGCGGCCCTGGAGAGGTATCGATGTAGATCAGTGAGGCTTGGCACGAAGTCGGCGTTCCAAAACATTCCAAAGGTGTTCGATAGGATTCAAGTCTGAACTCCGTGCAGGCCAGCCCATTACATGGATATTATTGTCGTGTAACCACTCCGCCACAGGCCGTGCAGAATGAACAGGTTGCCGATCGTGTTGAAATATGCAATCGCCATCCTCGAATTGCTCTTCAACATTGGGAAGCAAGAAGGTGTTTAAAACATCATCGTAGGCCTGTAGCGTGATAGTGCCACTCAAAACAACAAGGGGTGCAAGCCCCTCCAAGAAAAACACGACCACACCATAACACCGTTTTGGACGTGGCCGGATCTTTTTATCACATAGTGTATAATAACTTTATACTTGCCCTTATTTCCTTGGGATAGTATCCTCTTGTCTATAATATTTGCCATACTCTTCTTCTTACCACTCCACCAAAAAGCTTTCTCGATATCTATGAAGAGAATATGAGTTTTCAAATTATATTCCCTTCTCTTTTCAATTATCTGTCTCAAAATAAAGATGTCTGAGCACGAGCGGCCTTGCCGGAATCCGTGCTGTTTATTTAATACGTGTCTTGCACTAATAGTTTTTTATATATTGTTAAGGATTCTGGCATATACCTCATAACCGGTATTGAGAACACTGATTCCTCGATAGTTTCCAGGTTCACTCCGATCTCCTTTCTTAAAAATGTGGTAACTTCTGCAGTCATCCAGGTTTGGAGAATTATTCCATTTTCCAAAATATGTTCAGGAAATGTGACAGCCTAAGTTTAAAGAGAAAGCTACTAAACTTAAATAGTTCTGGATTCAACACCTCCGTTTCGGGTGCTTTTCTATTCTTCATTTTGGTAAGAGCTGTTCCCATTTCGTTCAAACTGAGTTCATATATACTGTAACGAATATTGCATCACCTGCCGGAATTCGTTGCGCCCGGATTGCGTCATCTGCCGGCGCCCCTTCCCCCCCCCCCGAACTGGACGGTTCCGGACTATTCGCGAGTCGCGGGGAAACGCGGAGAATGTGCCGGGTGTATCGAGACGAGCGCCGGCTAGGAATAAATGCGCCGCTGCCGGCGGCCGCGAGTCAGTCAGTAGCAGTCAAGTCAGTAAGAAGTTAATCAGTGTAAGTTAGTGTAAATATGTCAGTGTAAGTCAGTGTACGTTATCAGTGAATAAGCAGTCAGTCCGTCAGTGTGTCCGAAGTGGAAGCTGTGCTGTAAAGTGTGCATTGCGGTGAACAGTGGTGCAGTGAGTGAACAGCAGTCAGCAGTCTGAAGTCTGCAATGGCAGCTGAGCTGTGAAGTGTGCATCGCGGTAAACAGCAGTGCAGTGGACCCTGGTGTGCGCAGTGAAGTGAGGTCTGCGCAGGGAATTGTGGTCTGCGCAGTGGACCGTGGACAGTGCATCGAACTGGGTGATTCTGTAGAAGAAGAGAACAGTGTAAATAAATAGTGTGTAAGAAGTGAACTGTGTAAATAAATAATCAAGAGAACTGTGTCGTGTGTAAAGAAAAATAATTAAGTGAAGAGCACAAGGACTGTGTGTAATATACCTGTATATAGATCAAGTAGTTTTTAGTGTTAGTAGATTTTAGTGTATTATTGTTGACGAATAAACGTTTTTGTTTAAATAATACCTGTGTATGGGAGTTTTAATTCATCACAGGGAGAAACGTTACACTACCTTCCATTATCTTAAATTTGGTATAAATGTCCTCGTTCGTCCACAATTCTAAATAATGTTGTACCTACTTATCGCCTTCAGTTGTATTAATTCTGGCAGTATCTCTTTCTTGGCTGTTCAAGTTACGAAGAAGTTTGTAGGTAAAATCTTGTCGTCCGTAAACATCATGTTCCACTCTACTTATGAAGTTTTCCCAGCTTTCCTTGTGAGAATTTCTGACAACAGTTTTAGCAGTGTTACGTTTTCTTTTATATATTTCCCAACTTTCTTTACTTTTATTTTGTAGCTATTTCTTATAGGCAGTGTTTTTATCAATGCCTCTATGTCTTTGTTCCATATTCTGAGACCTATACATTTTCTATAGATCTTCTGTTTACCCAAGGCTTCATTTCCAGCTTGTTCTAGACAAATTTTAATATTATTCCCTTCTTCTACATTTTTCGATGTGGGAGTGATAGCAGGCCATCTAGTCTATTTTGGTATAGCTTCTGTATACTTAGGTCATTGAGGAGTTTAAATTTGTATCTCTGGTGGGGTATATCCACTTAAGGTTTTATATTCCAACTCCCTCTCCTGCATGGAGTCAACAAGGAAATTTTGAAGAGAACTAAAAAATGGCATTCCTAAAAACTATAGAAAAACTATAGAACAGTGAAAATTCCAAAAATCGTTAAAGGCTACAAAGCAAAAACATTTTCAATAGGGACGAAACTGGGCTTCTTTTCGAATGCTATCTAAGAAATAACTTGTTGAAAAGAGTGATAAATGTGTATGAGGGAAAATGCTACATGAAAGACTATTGTTCCAAGGCTTCATTTTTAGACACTGAAATCGAAATTCCTATAGAAGGGGAAATCGAAACTCCCGTTATCATAGGCAAATTGGCTCGGCCTAATCTATTCAGAAATATCAATCTGAACTAATTTCAGAGCTTCCCTAGACCGATCATCGTGTTTCCCACTCTACTCATGTGAAAGTCACTGTTTATTTGTAATAGCTTCACAGGCCCGTGTGAAGGAAGGAAAGGTGCAAAGAACGATCCTTCCATAGTTCTTGTAAAGCTGGCTTTGGTGGTTCTAACCGTTTATTGCTGTTCAGTTCGACGAGTGCCAGGCAGGACGATCTGTGATTACTTTGTGTGATTACGCAGCTGCTAGCGGCCAATCCTATACCCCATTTTTTATCTGCTGTAATAGTGCCGAGGATGGTGTTGGCCTACCGTTTTCAATTACCTGCTTCTCGTGGAACTGTCTTGTTGAAAATGGTCTTCTCAATATATTATCAATTATACACTCACTGGAAGCATACTAGACAGAATTATTCCTGCACGCTTGATAGATTAGACAAACCACTTTTACTACACTGCAAAGTTGGATGGCGTTGCTAAATGGATGCCAATTTCTGAACCGATGAGACAAGCAGAAACAACTGAAGTAGCTCAAAAATTAGGGAAAAGGGAATTTAAAGCTTCCAATGACAGTCTTCAGGATTTCAGATTGGGCCACAATATTGTTTATAATCAAGTTTGTGGTGAGGCAAAATATGTTGTTGTAAAAACTATTGAAAAATGGAAAGGGAAAATTCCAAAAACCGTCGAAAGAAACGAATCAAAAACATTTTCAATGGAGAAGAAACTGGACTTCTTTCAGTGTCACCTGCGAAATGGCTTGTTGAAAAGAGAGATAAATGTATAGGAGGGATGTCGAAGGGAATACTGAGGGTTTTTCTGTGTACCAATATGGAAGGAGAATCGAAATTCCAGTGTTCATAGACAAAACGGCGGGTCCTAGGCCTTTCAAAAATCTCAATCTGAACTCTTCGCTCGATTACTGGAGGTTAAACAAAAAGGCCTGGATGACAGGTACAAATATGATTGAATGGAATGTGTATATGTTTAACGAGAAGATGAAAGCACCAAACAGGTTTCTAGATAACGCTACTGGTCATCCTTGAATTATTTGTCTTGTAAAATTTGTGTTCCCTCCCCATGTGTTCGAGTGATACTGATTTATGCAAATTGATAAACTTACTGGATTCCCAGTTGCCTGAAAATCAGATAGATGCAGTGCAGGAAACCTGATCCAAAGGCATTCTTCTTCAAAGAGTCATTGAATGAAGAAATAGGTTTTCGCAAAATAAATTTTGAACGTCCTTGTAGACCTGGTAAAATACTCATTAATCTTCTACATGCACCAGTTCAACCTAAGAAGTTAAAATTAATGACTTGTTGTCCCTTCTGCAGTTCATTCCTCCAATGCACCACGATTTCTATAATATAACTCCAATTGAGTGCACACTAGAACACCAGCCATGACGTCGTGGCCGCCCTAGAGGTCGTGGAAAACGTCATCGACGTGGGACATCCCTCCCAGGGAAACAGTGGACAAAAAAGGATTCTCTGCCATCAAGTGATTATGAATGATTCCCTGAAGGCTATGAAATTGACGAAGGACTGTGTGAGAATGAACTCAATGCACTTTAAAGTCATATGGGTACAGGTGATGTTTCTCAAACACATTTTGAAGTCATAATGGCACAAGTGAACAATAATATTTTATTAGTATGAAACATTACTCTTAGAATATTTTCATGTACACATTAGAATACTTTGCCAATTGTATAACCGTATGTATTTTTATTTTTGTGTTTAATTAGACAACGCCGTTACGTTGGCATTGAAACCTTTAAACCATTTTTTTCAAAATATAACAAATGTTACTTACACTGTTCTGTTGTCACACGTTCAATTATATATTTTTAATATAATGTAATAATTTTTTCTGAGGTACCGGAAAGCCGTTCCGTAGCGTTCCGCCAGAAATGAAGCGCTGCATATAAGGACTTATGGGTCTATAACTAGCAGAGTCGTTAAGAAATTCGTTATGTTTTTAAATTTGGAATGCACGTTTTCAATGGTTAGGAAAATATCCTAGGCTTAGGTATCTATTCAATATGCACGTTAGAAATGCAGAGCCGCGATTAGAAATAGTTTTGAATGCAAGGTTAGAGACATTATCAGTTCCAGATGCATTTTTTGAGTTTGTGCTTAGTTCTGCTACCTTGGACGGTGCAATGTAGTTAATTGATATGGGTATTGATCGATAGTGCTTATCGAAAAATTAGTGAGTTTGTTGTTGACGGTGAAGTCAAAAAAGGATTTGGTTTTAGGATATTAGCAAAATAATCTGCTAATAGATTTGCTTTACCTTCAGATGTAGTGCTACATATGAGTTAATGGGTGTATTATGACAGGCGCACGAATTTTTAACAAGCGATTCGGAAATTCATCTAGGCCGAATATTTGCTTTTTAGTATACCAATCCTTTTGAGGAATTCATTGGAAGAAGTTTCCGAAACAAACAACGCTCGTGCCTAAACTTCTTGTGAAAATGTCTGAAGTTCAATTTTGTGGTTCAAGACTCATTGTCGCATAGCGGTTAAGATCTGCCGTGATTTTCGAACTAGTAGTGCTACAATAGCATATACGAGCATTATTTCCAACTGCTTCACTATATTACACTACCACATAAACCTGCAAAAGTGTTTTCAACCAGCAATAATTCTTTTTCACACCGAGACCCGAACGCAGGTCCTCCGAGTTAACTCACCAGCAGCCATACCACTACGCTACAGAAGCGCCGTAATTATTTCAACTCAACCTCTCCAATACGCAATTTTTGCAGTTTTTAAAAATACTGAGAGTTCGCCGAAAATGGGACTAGCACCTAATGTTTTACCGTCTGGTGTTACACATGAGGAGAAAATGTAATGAAAACATTTTGTGCTGTTTTTGAGAAAATATTTTTTTTAGAAATCGCATGAATTTCAAGTACAAGTAGGTAATAAAAGTTAATTAATTTTATTTTTCAAATATATTTGCATTGTAAATAACGAATTATTAAAAATTTTATTTCGTAGATGAAAAATTAAAGATTTCACGTAGTATGTGATAAAATATCAGCAATCACATCCTTGTGTAACACAAGTTATAAAATAAATATTTTAGAAAGCTAGGAAACTAAATTTAATAAAATTTAAAAGACAGATAATATGTTGTGCCATAACATGTTCTTCCTACCTGTAAGTTCTGTCATCAGGGACAGCTTCTGCTGGAATGTGGTAGTGAATGGAAGTGCATGTTTAATTCTTTAAAAAATCAAAGGTTTAACTGAGTTTCACTTGATTCATTTATTAAATCAAAGAACAGCAAAAAATGTGTATGACGTAAGGGGGAGAGATTATGCGCACGTTTTCTTGTGCTCCACAATCCACAAGAGTTGAAAAATGGATAAAAGTTTAAATAAAGTAATAATAATAATAATAATAATAATAATAATAATAATAATAATAATAATAAACTCCCGAGACAAATCAACTACCCGAATTCTGGACTGAACTGGGGAATGATCCGGTAAACCATAATGAATCAGCCCCGTGGATTCAGAAAGAACGTGATAGATATCAGATGATTTCTCAAATGGAGTTCCCCCTTTGACAGTAGAAGAGATTTCAGCTGTGGTTAAACGAACACCCTACTGGAAGGCACCAGGACCTGATCAAATGAGTAATTTTTGGTATAATAATTTCCCAGCACTCCACAAACCAATAACCAACAAACCTAACACGTTTTAACGACATTTTACAATGCAAAGTAAGGTCGCCAGAATTTGCATTTCAGTTATCACATACCTAAAACCCAAGACTGCTGAAACACAGGATCCTAGCTCATACAGGCCTTCTTACCCTTTACAAAATATTTACTTCACTACTGGCCAATCAAATCTATGACCACCTTGACAAACAGGAGGAACAAAAAGGATGTCGGAAATTCTCCATGAGATGCAGAGAGCAATTGAGAATAGATGCTAAAGTCCATGAAAATACATGTCATCAAAGAAAATTGTACATGGTCTATATTGATTACAAAATGGCCTTTGATGTAGTAGCTCATTCCAGGCTACTGAAAGTTATGCGCATATACAAAATATCACAAGTAATAAAATCTCTCACCAGCGTCATGCATCAATGCAACACTAGACGAAAAGTGAAAAAAAACAAAGCTGAAATACAAACAACAAAAATACAAATTAAACGTGGTATCTTTCATGGTGACGCCTCAAGCCCTATCTGGTTCTGCATGGCACTCAACAATATATCCATATTCCTGATTGATACACCATATGGATACCCGTTACAAAACAAAAACACAAGAGAGCACTATCCTTATTCTCTATTCGAAATGTTTGAAGACAAATTTTGGAGCCGTTTTTTGAGAAAATGGCGTGGGATCGTTTCTGAAAATGCGAAATTTTGTGCACCTTTTGACAGTAAACAGTTGAGTTTCGAGAAAATTTATGTGACATTATTTAAAGCTCATACACTCCTTAATATTGTGACATACCAGAAATACCCCCAAGGAATAAAATAACTGGAAATATGCATCGAATATATGTTTACGTTAGAATTGGATGCATACCAATAATGTAGACCAAGGAATACGTCGTCAGGATAACGTGACGACAAACTTTGTGTTCCATGTTGAAAGGTCTGAATACGTTGTTCTTGTGCAAAGCATAGCCCCGGGACATAATGTTGAATTAATGACAAAACGGCATTGAAAATGGAGGTTTCGCGATTATTAATAATGGACTAGTCCCATTCTTGGCAGCAACCGAAGTGGACAGTAATAATTTTGTAGACTTAGGCTGGGTAACATTTTGATGTTAGTAAACGGGAAACTCATGTTAATTGTGTGATTAGTTTATCTGTTGTATAAAATTTGTAATTTGAGGGTATCATTCTTAGCTTGTGTTGTAATTTGTGATTTTGGGGATTCATGTAAAATAGACTTCGAACATGGGAAATTAATGAAGAATAGATTCATAACTGGGCATACATATCGTTTTAAGTTAAGTAAAATGACAGGCAGTCGGGAGTAGGCGCTTCATTCGAGGTGCAGGACGGGGAAGTCGCATTCGCGGACTGCATTAATTGAATAGATCATATAATAGTGTATTAAGTATGTTATTATCAACCAGTTAGGATTTTCGGGGAACATTACAAAAATTCTCCCGTTGCCAGAATTCACGATAGCAAGAGCATCGCGAGGACATCCCAACCACGGCATCCGGATGGAAGACTTCTTGAAGACCGGCCTGGAAGATATATTATAAATTAATAAATATATTAATAAAGAAATATGTAAATGTAATATTAATAGGGCAACATAACTAAAAGAATTTAGATAGTTAAAGATAAACCATAACAGTATAATAATGTGAACAAATCACCGCTAATGTAAATATTAAAGCCGTGAGAGACAAGTCAAAAAAATTACATTTTTGAAAGTTTTGAAAAAATAAAAGAATAGCGCAATTTGATGTTTATGTCATCTTATAGAGTGCATTTAGCATAATCCCTACCAAAGGTTTAAAGAAAAGAAATTGGAGCCGTTTTTGAGAAAATCTTTTTTTTGCATTTTTTTGAAAACTGCACAAATTGCACGGAATATTGGCCGAAAACTACTAAAATGTTAAAAAAATGTACAGGACCTTAATGAAAGAACAAATTATGGACAACAAGTTCTTTTTAAGGAAAAATCTCTAACTTTAATTTTGTAGTTATTCAAAGACCCTAAAAAATTCAAACTTTTGAAATTTTCGAAAATTCAGTTAACCGTGAAAATCGGACTTATGGCACCTTTTTTCAAGCATATTTTACTCTACTTTTACAAGAAATTCTACTTTTACTCTCTTTTTAGAAGATTTTCAGAATCGCAGAGGTTGCACTCAGGTCAAATGGACAGGTTTTTTTTTCAATTTGGAAAAAAAACTACGCATGTTTTAGGCGCTAGTGTTGTTCACATGCACCAGACACACGGAGAGACGGAAGTTTTTGAAAAGAACAACACTTTTTCGGTATCAGGGGAACCCAGACGTGTATTTCCGTTGAAATCTCGAAATCGATTTTCCGCAGCATTACATAACTTCTCTAAAGTACATATATATTACCCCGTATATACTTATGTATACGGGGAAGTAAAAAGGAACCTTGGGGCGATTAGCGGTTATAGTGACTGGGGGCTGGGTCGCGGTGGTGGCGTAGACATGGTGTGTGCGCGCGCCCAGTAAATTACGCGACACATTGAGAGTAGGGAGACCGGGGCACCATCGGCCATGGGGAACGATGAGTCATTGAATGTTGGTGATTAGCTTGGCTAAACTGATCATTATTAAATGTTACAGTCTGTCCATACTTAGTATTCAGGTGGCAATAATCTGAGTTCATTGTCTAAGGAGCGCGAAGTGTTAACTGATCTTTTCCTTTTGAAGTAAATTACTGGCTACGTGTATTTGTTTTAATATTATTTGTCACTTTAATACTGCTATTGAAGTTGACTGCAGTTCTCTGAAGTCTTTATCATCTTCCTGCGGGGTAGGTAAGTTAGGGTAACTAATTTTATAGGTCATATCTGACCTGTTTGAAAATGAACTACTAGGGCAAAATGAGTCAGATGATGATGGGGTTCCATGGGTCATATGCTGCAATGCTTTTTCACATGTTTACCAGATATGGTTTGAACATACAAGAAATAATCTACCAAAGGGGTATAGGAGGAAACATATATGAAGAGAGCAAAAGTTAGAAATTATGCGAGAAGGTTTTCCCTGGTGTAGCACCACTAGTTTGGTTGCCACAGCCCAACAATAAGGTTTTCGGTCTTAAAATTTGCTGCTTTCTGGCGCATGATTACAATACTTTCTCTTCTTAGGAGAAACTAAAAGTTTAAGCCATTTTTGAGAAAATAGTTTTTTCAAAATTATCCATATTTCACGCAATATCGCACGAAAAGTTTTAATTTTTATTGCAATGATTGCAGGTGGACTTATTTCAAGATTATCTTTGAGGAACAGATGCCATTATGAAAAAAGTATATCTTTAACATTGTAGTAGTAGGAATTTGCTGTAAACATTTTCAACTTCTGCAATTTTCGAAAATACAGAATAAAAAAAGTCTTGATAAATTTTTTAATAATCTATTATGCTATACGAGGAAGAAGTTTAGTAATTATTAAAAAAAATGGAGTTATTTTTGAGATGTGTTTGAAATTATTGTTGAGGCTTCATGTAAAGTACCCCGCCCCTTCCAAATCTAATTATCCGTTAAAACTCGCAAGACCTGAAGTTCGTCTAGATCATTCGAGGAATATACATTTTGCCGAAAATTATCTAAGTGGTTTAGGCACTGGCGTTGACCAAAGACAGACGGACAATGACAGATAGACCGACGCTTTGCCCTCAATCGATTATAAACTATCAAGGATCCACAAAATAACTAAAATGGTTTGTGACTACACAACGGAGAACTAATTAATTAAATATTGGAACAAGATTTATCCTCTTTTTCATAATCAGTGCCCCACAATAGGATCTTTCTCTGTCGAAAAATCGCCCATTTTGCCACAGCGTCACAGTATTTTCTTATTACTTCGTACGTAATAAGTTGAGAAAGGGAACCCGTAAAAATTATGTGATCTAGATAATTAAGGATGATCGCAGTGCTTCTACGATTAGTAGGGAAGAGTTTTATATTTTAATACACTAGAACTGTACAAAATCTCTACGTTACGCGCAAAAATTAATATTATTTTTGATAACCAAGCAAATGTTTTATTTTTATCACAAATATTGTATCAGAAAATATTCTCTAGCCAGTATAATTTATTCAGGAACACATTATTGAATAATTTCATTGTATTTTACGAATTTGTTTGTTCAAAAGATTAAATGTTATTTATTCCATTTTAATATTTTTGTTATTGTTTACAGATGAAATATACTGCCTGTGTCCAACTGTCTATAGCTACAGACTGTTAGATAATTAGTGTTTTCCATACTCAAGATATCAATAAAAACGGAATTACGATCTCTTGGTATACGTTAACACGCTGTGCATAACTGCGCTAGCTTTGCATCGTGATGAGCTTGCGCTGACGCATCAGTACACATCTTGGCCTGACTGGATCTGCGCCTGACTCAGTGTCGAATATGATATCATACTTCCAGAGATGGAAGCAGAGGACAGCGACGCTTACAGGCATGGCAACAGTAATAGCCCCCTCGAGTATTTTTCTGGAAACAGTATGTGTGGAAGTGTTCTAGAATGATGTGTGAACAACTTGACGCACACGAAATGCTACCCACCAGAAAGCGTAACCACGGCCATATTTACAAGAATTTACCTGTTTAAAACGATGAATTACCAAAAATTCAAAAATAAATATTTGGAAAACCAATGAAATCAAATTAAATTTCGATAACTTTGCAATGATTTGGCCTTTTCGTCTTTTCATTTTCCAGCCTTCTTACGTACGTAGTAAACTAAAAGTATTGTAATGCTGCGCCAAAAAACTGCAATTTTTCGCTAGAAAAACTCACATTGCCGAGCCCTGGTATCGACAAAGAGGATAATCATTATCCCTATATATGTAGTAAATTACATCCTTTAATACATTATGTAATCAAAATCTACGTTTTGTAGGTCCTTGATAACGAAAAATCGATTGACAGCGAAACGTCTGCATGTTCGTCAGTTCGTCCGTGGTCAACACTGGCGCCTCAACAGTTAAAAACGATTTTCTCCAAAATTGATATTCCCCGATCAATCTGGACAATCTCAAGGCACTGCAAGTTTAAAACATTTTTGGGATACATGCAACCTCAAACGCATTTTCACAATTTTCTCAAAAATGGCTCCACATTTTTTTATTAAACTATTTCCTCGTATAGCGCGATGGACGCTTAAAAATGGCGCGGACCCCATTTACGTTGAAATGTCTAAATTTCAGAAAATTACGTAAGTTCAAAGTTTTCTTTGGCGTTTTCCTACAACTACAATAGTGAAGATAAAGGTTTTTTCTATTATGAAATCTGTTCGTCAAAGGCAGTTCTTGAAATAAGTTTATTTGTATTGATACTTTATTGTATGTTATTGCCTTCGATTCATAGATCGATTTACACTGCATAAGAGGATCGTGGTTACGAGGGAAATATGGAAACAGTAGAGTGATACTACAAACATGCTCTCTTAAATGGGAGGGAATTATGAAAATAAATTATGGGAGGGAAATATGAAAAGACAAACCAAGTCAAGTTAAAACATTAGTTAAATAGTAAATGTAAATCATTAAAAGTAGGAAAAAATAAAATCTTGTATGTACTACTGACGGTAACTGGTTCTAATGAACGAGTGGTGGCCAAAATACCTTGGGCCAAAGATCACTATATTGCCCTTGGTACATAAATAACAATTTTTAGAAAATATTAGTAGTTTTCTCGCCATGTTGCGAGAAATATAGGAAACTCTAAAAATGTATTTTCTACGTGCTATCTTACTACGTATTACTACAGAAGTCGCATCGAAATTATGTTAGAATATCACGTGTTATGCTTTTAAATCGGATGTGACATTGCCATCGCAGCTTACTTGCGTTGCAGCTTACCTACATAGATCGTCATTCGCGGAGAAAATTAAATTAACATCGGACAAGGCTTTGTCAACACAGCCTATCTTGGTTGGCAACATACAGCATCTATCGGAAGAAAACAAAATTAAAATTGGGGATGGGTCGAACAGAACGAGACATTATAAACGACGACGTATGTAAAGAAGAAATTCAATTTTTTCTTGTAAATCACTTTCACTTTATTTTCAAAGTTGAAATTTCAATTCAATTATGCATCCCAACTGAGATTAATTCTTTGCATTTAAGTGAAAAAAATCACTTCTCCATTTATCTGACTAGTTTTACAGCTCTAGGAACGATTTCCACATGCCCGTTTCCAATCCGCATGAAACACCTTTTTCCTCCCTTATTACTTTCTCGTTTCATCTCTACAGAAAATAAAAGTCAATGTAATACTGCACGAAAAAGAGCCGATTTTCGACTGGAAAACACGTTCTATGGGTGCACAATGCCTAAAAAGTGCACTTTTCTCGCTCTGATGAAATAAAATCCTTTTTTGAATACAGTGTAGTCAGAACCCACGATCTGTGAAACCTTGATACCGGAAAAGTATTTTCCCCCAGGTCGCTGAGGGATATTTTTTTTTGCATCGTTGCACGCCGTCAGCATATGGTGCGATTTTCTATTGGTCACACTCCCCTAAACTGTATTCAAGATTTTTACCAAAATTAAAATTACGATCGATCTTATCAAATACGATAGAGACAATACAGGACACTTTCCCGTTCTTCCACGCAACCGATGGAAACAAGTTCCTACTAGCGCTTCTAGTGTCAGAACCTGGTACTTCAGCGCCAAATAAAGACATCAATATGATTCTTACGGAAGAAATACTTTTTTTTAATCGACCTCACGAAATAAGACTCATTTTTACCTTCTTTTTCTGAGAATTATATTGAATGGTTTGAATTACGGAAAATAATAATGTACAAAAGAGATGTTTTATATATTCCAAGAATAAAATGGTTACAAATGCAAGATTTATCATGTTAACACTTCCGTAAACGTGTGACGTAAACAATTTAAAAAGTCTCTATCGAAAGCACACTTAATCTTAGAAAAAAACTAATAGCTAATTCATTTTGATAGAAAAGAGTGGCATTCACGTACCGCTTAGTCAGAATACGCAAGTTTCTTAATTTGCAATGTGTAAGTACGTATGCCCAGAGACCTATAGTGTGCGGCGATCATTTAAATTCGTCGTGCGCGCCGTGGACAGCGCCGCTCTGAGAAGGCAGCTGCAGCTCGCGGCAACGTGGGACTCGCTCCCACAACCCCGGAGCAGGGGAGTCTCGGCTAACGCAAGCGCCAAGAGGGATAGAGTTCAAAAGCAGGGTGTGTCGGAACGGATCGACAGTGAGTGAGCGTTTGGCGAAGTGAAGCGAAGTGAAGTGACTGCAGGGTTGTGCCCGTTGTCATCTGATGACCGCGCAACGTTTATGGACATCTTCCAGTAAACGGCTTTTAGGAAAGTGGACTTGGTTTTTTCTCTGCCGGTGATCTAACAACTAGCAAGGTTTTGGTGGCTAGTGAGGTATGGAAACATTGAAACGACGTGTGCAATAAAACCTTTGTCATTGTTAGGTGCGAGCGCGTGAATTTGGGTTCCTTATTTTAGATACATCAACTACAGATGTATTTCATAAGTTATTAGACCATATAAACCGGCTAACCGTTATCTGCTATTGCGGGGTCCCAGTCCGGCACGAATAATGACGTTACGTATTTTTGCACAGAATATTTATACGAGAAAAAGAATGGATAAGAGAATAAAAGGGACGGAAAGTGTAAACTTATAAGTGTGTTCCGTTTTGATACAATTTTTATCTTCTTCAATTTGTTAACACTTGTTTGTTAAAGAATTAGAATATTGTCTATAAAATTTTAAAACTTCTCCATATATGTAAGTTACAATATTCATCTTCAATTGTTATTAATGTTTCATTAAAATATTTGTAACACTTTTCTTAGTTGTTTCCTTTTACATATAGATTTAGTTGATTTATCATCCTTTCCTTTATCCTATTCAGACTACATGCAGACTCACAGTCCGGAGCGACTACTGACGTTTCAAAATAAGATGAAACTACTGTGGGGTTAAGAGAGTCAACTGTCATAAACTTTCTTCACTGGATAGACGAACAGCATTTAAAAATGTATCCCTAAATAACTGCATAATTTATTATTTCATACTGGTCTGTTGAATATAAAAAAGAAATGGTGCCTCACTTATTTGAACTTAGAAGTTAAAACTGTAATAGAAAAAAATGGTAGGTACCATAAGTGTCTGGCCTCACTAACTTGTATTTTCGATACCAAGAAAAATATTACGTAACTTTTCAACTTAATCATCCTTTATCCCTACCCACTTTTCACATTTGTAGATTTACATTTCTAGCCGTTCGGACACACTCCAAATTTTTGTTCGCAAAATTGTAAATACTGCTTCTTTCAACTCACTCGTCTGAACCTTTTTTGTCTCGAAGGTTTTTCTTTAGTTTTGATAAGTGATGGACGTCGCTGGTGCCAATCTGGACTGTAGTGTAAATGGTCCAACTCTATGTAGCCACAGACCTTCACAACATTCTTTGCAATCTGAGAAGTAATCTCAAGTGCGTTGTTATGAGGCAGCTAAACACCATTACATTTCACGTTCCAACTCCCGTGCCTCTCTCTACAAAATTGTGGGAGATGTTGGTTGTCAACTTATAGCATTACAACAACGAAAGGTAAGACTATTAACTGCTCAGAAGGCTCCCATTGATGAGCGATATCTTAACCTGGCCAGAAATTCACGAAACTACTTTTTATATGCATGAGCAGTTATGTGAACCAATTTTTGCAATTCAACTTTCCTATTATTCAGATACGCAGGTGTCGCAGAATAAATGTTATAAACGTCTTAGTTATGAGGAGGGATCAAAGAAAATACCTTTTTGCCAACGAACATGTGGCGAGAAATTTCATACAACGAGCATGTGACACTTGCTCTTGGCAGTTAAGCAACCTCTCCCTCGTCGGTGTTCAGCTGGTCACATCCAGAAACGGTCGAAGAGATTTCGTGTACACGCTTGTGGAGGCGGCGAAATATTGCTTAGATGATTGCGAGAGCGTATGTACAAACTGCGACGAGAATTTCTGTGCATCGCCTTTCTGTGTCCTCATCAGACGAGAAGATTTTGAAACGAGGACATATAATTGACCAGATTAACACCTTGCAGTAAGAATAATTAAGTATTGAAGAGATTGTCATGGTTACCTTTGGACGAAAATAAATGATCTCCTTACGTCAGTTCCGTTTTCTGCTGTTTTGTCGTGTTTCATAGCACTGGTTCACGGAGACTATATACCGTGATGCCAACGTACAAACCAACTTTCAATGCACCCAAAACGCGTATTACTTAACTTTTCTACACGATTGCTACGAAACGTCTCGCGACTTCGGATTCTCAAACAATGCGATCTCGTCGCGACTAATGTGAAAAAAATTGGATTCCGGGAAGTTAATACACTGTCCAAATCTTCGTCGCCGGCAGGCCAGGAGGTGGTGCAATTTATCGATCACTTTTGCAAGCAATTGCAAGTTCATTTCAGAGTTTCATATAAAATGATTCTTTTGCTATTTGTGAGAGTTTTTGGGTCAAATTAATGATCGCGAACGCGGGAAGTTTAAAATGTATCATCCTTTCTTCTTAAATACCTCAAAGAGTTGCCCAACTGAGTGAGCTCCCAAGCGTGGCGCCAAATTTGAATTAATTTGGCTGCCTATGCCAACATCGCCAAACACCAATTCATGAGAAGTTTCCTAACAGCTAGGGGCAAACACAAACGTTACATACGAAAAAATATTACAATGAGTCTGTCTTTCGTAAATTTCTGAGCTATAAAGAACGTAAGAGGGGCAATGTTCCAATCTACTCGTAATATGGCAAGGAGAGTACCTGCATTGCCCTTGAGTGGAACATTGCAAAATAACAGTTTTGACAAGAGTTGAGGCTGAAGTGTAGTATACGGTACAACCTAAGGAAGACATTTAAACCGGCACTTCGCGCCGCTCCGGCAAAGGGGAAGTCCACGGTGGTGGGGACGAGGGGTGCATAGGGGATTCTTAGGGGAATCTTTCGGTGGGGAGGAGTGGTGAGCAATATGCGTAACTTAGTATATATATATATATATATATATATATATATATATATATATATATATATATATATATACAGGTCAGGCACCTAAGTTGGCCACAGCAAATATCTCCGAAACGGTTTGAGGTATCGGAATACAGTTTGCACCAATTTGTAGCAGATGATGGGGGAAATAACACATATCGTTTTCGTGTATGTACCATTTTTAATTGCGAAGATATTGACGCAACTTTATTTTTTTAAATGGAAGTATATATTTTTTCAGCAGCATTATAAAGGTCTCAAAGAGAGGAATACAATGATATAAATATTGTTAATATTCGAAGAGAAAGTGTAGAAAAATGTGTTTTGCATTTTCTCAGAAACCACGTCATTCGTGTCTTTCCGAAACAGTTTTTCGGCAGGCGGAAAGTTTCTGCCACAGCGCTCTGCTCTAGAGAGAAATTGGTCGCTAAACTGTTCACGAGCGGGAGTTCACAGTTGTAGCAACTTGTGAGAAGGTGAAACATCTCTTGTTGACACATTGCCGGCCAAATTACTTCGAATTTGGCGCCTTGTCTTCTTTAACGGGGCGTTTGATGTTCCTTGAAGGCGTTTCAAAGGAAAAGATCATACATTTTAAACTTGGCGCCTCCGAGATAGTCTTAATTTTCCCCAAAAAGCCGCGCGAATTTCTTCTCTGTTGTCCAAACATTCATTTCTTCGTGCAAAGTTCCTTGAAGTCGATTTCAACTTCGTTCTATTAGTGCGGAGCGTCACCCAAAGATCACACCAGCTCCTGGGGGAAGATCCTCCAGACACTCCCGCGTAAATTTGGCATGGGCGAAATGCTGAGAATTTCTAGCGCAGACACCTGATCGCCTTGTCACGACAAGGAGTGCGGAAAGCTGAGTAAAAGCGTTTTGAACGTCTTCAAGGTTCGACCCAGAGTGTGCCAGGCACTGGATGTAATAGAAACACGTAGCTAAAGACCACAGAATTCGTAAGGAAAGGGTCAGTTTTCGTTTGGACAGAGGTAACTGTGACAACTTCTTTAATACTCGTTAATTCTTTCTCCAAGTAACAATCCTTGTCAATTGTGTGTCATTTATTTTCCAGAACATTCTTGTCTGACAAAAAACTACTGTGATAGAAGATGCGATGTTCCATTGTCATTTCCATCAACAATGCTCTCCCAACTTCTCTTCGACTATTTCGCCGCCTGAACATCTCTCAACACTTTCAGTTCAACGTTGGCTTTCGTAATGAAATTTACAAACGAAGAAAAACTCGACGCTGTTCTCATTTACGGTGAGTGTGGAAGGAACGCAAAGCAAGCAGAGGAAATCTACGCGAAAAGGTATCCGAATAGGAAGCGTTTGTCAAGAAAAACCTTGGTAAGAATATGCCGACGTCTGTTATCAAGCGGTGACTGGAATTCAAAAACACGTGAGAGAACGAAACCTGCTACCGGTGAGGACAAGGCAGTAGATGTTATGGCATGTGTGGCTGCTAATTAAATTAATTTTTGATTTTTTACTAAATTTAATTAATAAAAATTGTCACTTGCAGGTTTTCGGACGGTTACACGTCGGTATCACTTCACGACCCTCAGCCGTGGGCAGTGTTGACTCGCGAAAGCGAGGTCGGATGTTGAAAGTTAGAAAGATAGAATCTGGCTACAAGCAATGTCAAACGCACTTTCCGTAAACAAGGAAAAAGTCTAAGGAACGTGTGCATCCGCGTCTATTACGTGCTACTTGACATAATGTATTTTTGCAAAAGTCTCTCTTCAAATATTAACAATATTTATATCATTGTATTCCTCTCTTTGAGACCTTTATAATGCTGCTGAAAAAATATATACTTCCATTAAAAAAATAAAGTTGCGTCAATATCTTCGCAATTAAAAATGGTACATACACGAAAACGATATTTGTTATTTCCCCCATCATCTGCTACAAATTGGCGCAAACTGGATTCCGATATCTCATATATATATATATATATATATATATATATATATATATATATATAAAGCAAAGCGTGGGCGATTTAAATACATTGTAAAAAATACACTTCTGAAATAATTTTAATGGTTCGTAATTGTTCATGAACGTGGCGTCAAAAGTTGGGGTGGGGAAATTTCACCCTAATATCTTGTCGAATATTCATTACGAAATGGTGTGTAGTGGCACGTAAATCATGTTTTTGTCTACGTGATTTTTTGTCGGGGTAGCTGTCGAAGTGGTTGGCTACGTTGCTGTCATACAGTTAAATTTCTTGCGTTCTTCAAATTCTTTGTGATTTGTGTTTTTGAGTATCGAGTGTGTGCTACAATGGTGAGAATAAATGTGGGTTTTTTGCGCATTGCGCCAAAGGAGGTGTTTGGCTCTTATTGAATGGGCGCAAGAACGTAGTTTGATTGCTGCAGGAAATACGTGTGCTGTGTGTAAGTGACCTATAAGTTTGGCTAAGCGAAGTTGTGTGATGATTTCGAGTGGAAGTGTAGCAAGAAAGGGACCACTGCTCATGTACGTAAGTGTTCCGTGCTGAAGGGGCCATGCTTTGCGGAAAGCAAATTGAGTATAATTCAGTAATGACTTATTTTTGGGTTAGAAAACAGTCAGTCAAACTGCCATAAAAATCGCCTATTGGTAAGTTTCATACATTTCTGTCAGAGCGCTTGGCGTACTTTATGGGAGGGCTAGAGGAGACCCCTCTTCCCCCTTCACCCCTCCTCCCAATTCCCCCTCCTCCCCTTCCCCCTCCACCTCCCCTCCTCGTCGCCACGCTTCTCTAAGGGTGTACCGTGTACTCAACTTTAACCAGCGTTGATAATTGATTCCTAAGTAATTTCTTTAATGGTTGCTAAAATGTTAAATATTCCTTGGTCTATTGACACCAATACCAGACTGAAAACGCGCGCTCACAAATTATTCCGACCTAACAGAGGTAGGCAAAATCTGCCCAGGCAAAATGTGTTCGTCGCCAACAAGACATAACGATACTTTCGCATCTTTCGTAAACACACGAGGACCCGTCTCCGAAAGAGCTTCTTTCCGCTCCCTTGAGATTTCGCGCCAATCATATCGACAGTTACGTTCTGAGTGCTGGCAATTAATCAACACGTCCCTTTCGCGAAACGAGGTTGGCCAAGATTGCGTCCGAGGTTGCGAAGATAGAATTTTAAACGAGTTTTTTCATGGTGCTACAGATAACAAGTGTAGAGCAATGTCATATTGTAACGAATATTGGTTCACCTGCCGGAATTCGCTGCGCGGATTGCGTCATCTGCCGGCGCCCCCCGCACTGGACAGTTCCGGGCTATTCGCGAGTCGCGTAGAAATGTTGCGCACGTTCCCGATGGCTCGAGGCGGGCGCAGGCCAGGTATAAATTCGCTGCTGCCGGCGGCCGCTGAAAGCAGTAAGAAGTAGTAATCAGTCAGTCCGTCAGTGTGAGTATACAGTAGTCTGTCTGAAGTGGAAGCTGAGCTGTGAAGTGTGCATTGCGGTGAACAGTGGTGCAGTAGGGGAACAGCAGTGAGCAGTTTGAAGTCTGCAGTGGAGGCTGAACTGTGAAGTGTGCATCGCGGTAAATAGAAGTGCAGTGGACCCTGGTCTGCGCAGTGAATTGTGGTCGGAGCAGGGAATTGTGGATTGTGCAGTGAATTGTGGTCTGCGCAGTGAATTGTGATCAGCGCAGTGGACCGTCGATAGTGCATCGGACTGTGCAATAGTATAGAAGGAGTGGATAGTGTAAATAAATAATTAAAAGGAGGGAACAATGTAAATAAATAACCATATTGAAGTGAACAGTGTAAATAAATAATCAAGAGAACAGAGTTGTGTGTTAGAAAATAATCAAATGAGAAGAGAAGGGCTGTGTAATATATCTGTAAATAAATGAAATATTTTAGTGTATCACTGTAACAAAATAATACCTACCTGCGTGTGTTTTAATTCACCACGGAGAAACGTTACAATCTTAAAGAATTAATATCAATATTTGGAATGTCGAAAGCCAAGCCAGATTCAACGCTAATGAATTCAGGAATTTTTTTCTGTATACTCGTGATATTAATCACTCAAAGAAAGATGTTACATATCAAAGTTTGGTTGGCGCGTTGATGCATGTTGTAGAAAATACAAGACCAGATATTTTACAATATGTTGTTTAGTGAAGTCAATTCAAAACTTGTTATACTTAAGTGCATTGAAAATTACTTAAACGTGAGTTTGGATATCTTAAGGAGACCAAGAGCTATCGCCTTGTTTATGATATATCATACATAAGTATTAGGTTATGCAAATGCAGATTGGGGTTATAATCCCATTTTTGGTGTTCTTATGCAGGATATTTTTTACTTACGGAAAGGTAGTTATGGTCTAGTAAAAAAGTGGCACTTTCAAGTACTAAGGCTGAATATGTAGTTTAACCGAGGGAGCCAAAGAAGCAATTCGTTTAATTGATTTGTTGTCAAAAATTGTCAGAAAAAAACCCTGTAACAATTTACAACTATAGAGATAATATATGTGCACACATATTGTCAAATAATTCAATGTTTCAGAATTCAACTAAACATGTTAATATAAGATATCATTTTATTAGAGAGCGTGTAATCAAATCCAAGATTTGCCTGGAGTATACTTCTATAGAAAAAATGAACGCAAATGTTTTACTAAGTTTTTACCTCAAACAAAAATTAGATTATGTCTTGATCAGATAGGCTTGAACATTTCACTAGTTTGAGGGTGTTTGAGCATTGGTAACAAACTCCCTTCGATTATGATTAGGCACGCTGCTGTATGTACGCGCATTTACGGATGTATGTGTTGTGAAGGTTTTGGTTTAATAAACTTGATTTTAGTGTTTTTATTGTTTGTAAAACAAGGAAACTTTAACACCATTTCCTCATACTTTTACATTCAACTTTGAGGAGGCAGCCAACAATGTCTTATTAAATTTTCTATTTACTCTTGTCCTTTGCTAACTATCTGCGGTATCACATTAAAATTGTATCCAAAATGCGTTTCTGTTGCACAATCTGCCTTGTTATGAGATTCTTGCCCAAAATATCTCGACTCCATTGCAGAAGGGCATTGTCGTTAGTTCTGAATCGAATGTATCTATTTAGTATATTTGAAATAACCGATTCTGTACACGGAAATCTTCTTTACTTTTGTAACGTTTGATGTGTGAAACAAAGGCCTGGATTTTCCCTTTCACCTTCTCAAGCACTATTAGATTCAATGAGTCATTTCAATTTGGCATTTTTAATCAACATTAATTCTTCTTGTTTTTTGTCGAACTTTACATTTGTGCGTTGGTTTAGAAGATTCTTGGCAAATATTGATTTTTCGCGTTTTGTCTGTAACCCCTCTCATGTTCTTTTAGTCCATGGGGTACGAGGCATTTACTGTCTGTCGACGGTCGTATCTGGCTGTCGACGGTCTGTATTTTTGGTAAGACCCAAACGTATTTGTGATACCAGAGATCCGCTTTCATACTGGATGTGATTGATTTCATTGATATCAAAATTTATTCCCGTGGTCTCTGTCACTTCATTTAAGACAAAATTCGCAGTCTCTATCACTCTCTTAGCTTTGCCATTTTTTACATTCTCTTCAACGGTGCATGAGATTTGAATGGAAGAAATCTACCTTCCATTTCATGTCAAATAAGGTTTCGCATCATGTCAGTGGGTGGTGTGAATAAAAGAAAGCAATTACTCTTTGCCTCGAGTTTCGGAGCATCTTCTCAATTTCGTATGGATAAATTGGGTGAGCCATCGCTTAGTCGCTGAGCACTTATTCCATCTTTGAGTGTACTCTCATCTAGCGAACAAATGCTCAGAATTATTATAAATAAAGCTAAACGTTTACTTTCTAGATTGAGTACTGGCTTCAAAATTTCGGAGGGAACTCAGTAGCAGACTCACTTTGAAAAGTAAGGTTAAAATGGCTGAGTTTATACCGTGTGCTCACATGCAGGTGCAGCGGACTAAAACATGTTCAAGATAGGCAAGATTCTCGTGACGTACACTATAAGAATCTTTATCTATTTGAAAAGGACAATATTGTATGGTGGACGCAACCTTTTCTCAGTGATCACAAAGAAACAAGAGGCGGAAATGAAATGAAAATGTTTCTTCGCTACGTGACGGATCTTCTTTTTCAGGTAGGAGTGGTAGAATATGTTGGCATGGATGAATCAGCAAGCAAATCAGTGAAAAAAGCTTTTAATTTCGTCATAGAGAAAATAAAATAAAAAATCCAGTGGATACAGGTCCCAAGAACTGCAATAGCTCTCTAGCATGCAAGACATCAGTGGGAGTAAAGTTACACTTTCCCTAATGCAATTGGTGCTCTTGCCTGCACACATATGATTAAGAAGACATTTACTCATCCTGATGAGTGCATCAATAGGAGAGGCATTCATTCTATTAATATTCAAGCAACATCAAATGATAAAGAAGAATGTACTAGCATAGACGCTTCTTGGCCTGGATTAGTGCACGATTCTTGCATTTGGAAGAATTCCCATCCATTCAGGCTAATGTCAGGCCAAAGAGACATGTTGCTACTTGGCGATTCCGGGTATGGAATTGCTCTATTGCTCATGGTGCCATATACCCTGCCAGAGCAATCCTCTTTCAATAGATGTTTGGAAAGAAAGCGAGTTACTACTGATCGATGTTTCGGGCAACTAAAACAACGCTTTCCGATTTTACAAAGCAGAGTGAGAACACAGAAAAGATACCATCTGTTGATTTGTGCTCTTTTATTTTGAACAATGTAGCATATTTTCATGATGATGATTTTGCAACTGACGATATTGAACCTGAGGAAGAATTACTACCCCCAGAAAAAGAAGGAGCTCCTGAGAGATTAGAACAACGTAGGAGTGATGAACTTTCAAGAATAATACACTGATTTTAATTTGCTAGTATAATTTACTTTATTCAGTTATTTTATTATCAGTTACTTTATTCAATTTATTACGTTGTAAAAACAATACATTCATTTTCCCTCATATTCTCTCACAGATAGTTATCCTTTCATCGCAGTACTCGCAATTCCTCCATTAAAACGAGTCTTGTTAATTCATCATTTGACAAGGGTTTTGTTTCGTCTGTTTCCAATTCTACTAATATTTTCACAGGGCAAGATAGCACCCTCGCAGGGATCCCTCTGCTACTCTCCGTACAATGTATATATTCTCCATCAGAAACACTTGCTTCATTCCTGGTTTAAGCTTAAGATACTGCTCCTAAAATAGATAAAAAATATAATGTAAATATGATTATCAATATATTCAGTTAACGTAAACAAAATGTACACGTTTTCTCACATAAATTATTATGGAAATTATTGTAAATATATTTAGTTATTACAATAAAATAAAAATAATAATACAGTTTTCTTACTTTTTCCAGACCTTTAATTTAATTTATGTTTCCAGTGTGATTTTTGTAAGTTTTCGATTTTAAAACGTGTTTTCATATTGCAAATATTTTTGGTAAACTGGTCATCGCTGAACAGAACTCTATTTTTTCCCCGAGTACTGTATCTTCATATTTTGCAGAGCTTCCTTCCAGCGACAGCGTACCCCTGGAAGCTGGCTCTTCTCAAAAAGAATTTTATGCTCGCTGAGTATCACAGCGAAAATTAGCCGAGCTGATCGTCGTCACTGCTGCTACTCATTGCCGAATTGTAATAACGAGAAGAGAAGGGTAAAAATCTATTCACAACCTCACACACGTACTTACAACTTCACAATGAACACGAGCTTCCTCACAAACAGATCACGTGTAACATATTTGTTACACAGAAAACCAATTTTCAAAACTCTGAGCAAATTCTTCGGCGACATACGAAGCTTTTACTCATACTGTGGCGTCATATCTGTCGCCAGTACAAACGTACTATATCACCCATGTGGTCAGCGCTGGCGGAAGTGACGCTGGGCTGTACAAAGGCTAGGGAGCGAATGGGAAGGGGTGCCGTGTCGTGGGTGCATACTTGGAAACCCCGAAGCCGGCGGAAACGCGTCGGCGGACACTGCGGGTGACGCGGTTCCGTCAGCCTGCCCAGAGGGTATATAAGCGGACTCCGACTTAAGAGCTTCCTTCTGTTCTTCTGATTCTTCAGGTTTGGGCGCGTCGGTAGGGCGTCGTGTGGGTTGTGCGCGGCGTTGCATTGTAATGCATAGGCTACCGAGGCGGGGAACCGAAGCCGGCGTGCTACGTCGTGACGGTCGGTGCGGCATACTCGCATGTATGCTCGCGTAAGGTACTGGTGCATCACACCGGATAAGGTAATGAATTATCGGGCCAGCGATGGTGGTAACCAGGGGAGGTTCCTTCTTGTAACGGTCAAATTTATTTGTAAATATTGTATATAGTATTTTGGTGTCGGAGTATTTTTATTGTAATAAATGCTAAATATTTACAAGCCGTTCACGTCTGTAATTATTTGCCCCGGCAAAGACGCCACAATACGAAATAGAGCTTTTGCACAGTGGCGCGGACTAGACTCACTTTGCTCAGGAGCAAGTGCTCAATTTTAATCAAATGACCCAATGTCATATGATTTAAAGCTGGAAACAGTTTCATCACGAACCGTAGGCGTGTGAGTTTTCGATGTTTTCTTACTGCCAGTAGCACATTTGTGAATGGAACTATAGCTAACCACTGATTTTAATTTTTTGTCCTTCTACGACCTAACATTTTGTCTGAATGGAAATTGATAACCTCCGCAAGTTATTTGCCACAACAGTAACGATACTCCGCAATGCAAATTTACTTTGTAACAAGGCCATTATCAGCTTAAAAATACACAGAAATTGTATTGGCACGAATATACACAGATATCGTATTATCACAAAGTTTATTTAGCGTATTGACATGCATACGGCAACGACATTCACATATTTGACTGCATTTAAATTTCTTCAAACAACTATACAGGATGGCCGGGGAAGAAACGTCAAAATTTTACAAATAAGCTCTTAAGACAATTTTATGCATTTTGTGTCTAACAAACAACTGGGATATTCCGAATGGTTGAGCCGCAATAAGCACTCAAAAGTTGGTTTCAAAAGATGCTTTCTAGACAAAAATTTGCATTGCGGGAGCATAGAAATACTCCAGAAACAGGAAAATTGTTTATTATTTACAAAATAAATTAACATACTTGTTCAGAAAGAAAAATTAACACAGAAAGAAAAATGCATCCAATTTACACATTTCGACTGGTTTTTACTGACTCACCTTACGAATTCTTCGTAAGAAGAGAAAGTTATGAAATCGTGAATCGAATTAATTTTTAAACAATTTTTCATATCTTATTGGATTTGTAAAACCTATGTGGCATCATATGAATTGTTGTCTTTCGGCGCTTATGACTATTATAGAAGTGCTAATTCTCTGTATAACCCGGGTGGTTGAAGTGGTTAAATGTCGAGTTCGGTCTAGGCGTTTCGAGAAGGGCCGCTGTTTCGAAGCTAGTTCAGGGATAACTAGTAGTCACAATTCTCTGTTGATTTTAACCAGCGAAAATTATTTACCGCGTCGAGTTGTGCCTTGCAAGCTGCAATGTTTTTCTGCTCAAAGGACATTTATTTTAAATTTCGTTAATTTTTCCGCTGGCAAATACTAGAATTGCAACATGAAGCTCTTATCACTATTATAAGAGTGCCTATCATCTGTACGTCCCCGGTGGCCGAGGTTGGTTAAATGATGTGTAGTGTCTCAGTGCTTCGGAGGCTAGGTCACCTTGTTGGAGCCTCGCTCATGGTTAATTATCTGTCACAATTCTGTGTTCCCGAACAAAACTATTGAAAATTGGGGAATTGAATTCATTTCAAGCACTTCTACTAACAAATACAATCAATTAAAATAAATCAATTTGAAGTCTGTTTGTGATTTTCGAATTTGCAACTTTTAACCCCCTTGGTTTTTTTTACTTATCTTATCTTCTCAGCTCCGTAATGT
The DNA here is from genome assembly GCA_038098605.1 of Gryllus longicercus. NCBI lineage: Eukaryota > Metazoa > Arthropoda > Insecta > Orthoptera > Gryllidae > Gryllus > Gryllus longicercus. The sequence continues at coordinate 48,660 of JAZDUA010000751.1, forward strand.
TAGAACTGAAACAGTTGCGTCCTGAGTAATATGTAAATGTAGCGGGCTAATCTTCCTGGATGGACGAGGTTGTTAAGTGGCATATTTGGGCTCATCACTTGAAACTAGGAGGTTCGAGTTCCACACGGGGATTTGTATTTGGTGGAAATGTTATTGTATAAAATTATTAGGGATTCGAGAAACTTTGTTGAGAATTATTTGAAGCATTTCTACTCACAAATGCGATCATTATATATACAAATAAACCGGACGTGTCTGTACGTGTTTCGCAATTTGTAACTTTAAAACATTTTTTCAGCTTTCTTTTGCGATTTGTAAAACATACGTCAAATCAATTGTTGAGGTTCCGTGCATCTGTATGAACCGATTTAAGCACACTAATCAGTATATCGATACAAAATTTATATACATTATGAACACTAGTCATGTGACCAACTTAGATATCTCTACCGGTTCAGAAATGAGTATTACTTTCTCGCCTTACGATTTCTTCGTGAGAGAAAGGTATGTAATCGTGCGCAAGAAAATGCCGACATTTCGCCAGAATTAATCTTATTGCCGGTTCTGGTAGTGAAAAAGTCGATAAAACCTATTGCTAAATTTGAAAAAAGCTCTAACTCGTGATGTAGCCAGAATCCATGTTTTGTTGGATCTTCAGACCGAAAAATCGATTGACGACAAAAAGTCCGTCTTTCTGTTTGCCTGCCTGTCCGTCTGTGGTTAACGTAATAAGTTACGTTAGCGCCTAAACAGTTCAGCTGGTTTTATTCAAAATTGATATTTCCTGATTGATGTGAACGGGCTTGGGAGTTTCTTACGGATATTTTGATTATTGAAGATTTTTAACATGAATCGGGCATTTACCTTTTTATACCTTTGTCCGAAGGCCACCCAATGGTGCTTCTGTGGCGTAGTGGTATGAGTGCCGCTCTGTTAACGCTGAGGATGTGAGATCGAGTCTCGTAGTAGAATTGGCTGCTTGGCACTTTTGCTGTATATGTAGTAGTGTGATTTTGCAGAGCTTTCAGAAACAATGAAAGTGTTTTGGAAGCACCACTAGTTTATTTCTGGGTTAATTTTTCTTTCTGAACAAATATATCTTAATCTTTTGTAAAAAATTACGTTTCTGGTGTTCCTATGATTCTGTAATGCAAATTTTTGCCTAGAGCGCATTTTCTCACACCAATTTTTGAGTGCTTATAGTGGCTTAGCCATTCGGAATATCCTATTTGTTAGAAATTAATTTGTTAGAAAAAATATGCTTAAAATTGTCTTCAGAGCTTATTGTCGAAATTTCAACGTTTCCTCCTCGGACGCCTGTATATGAATGACTACATTCATTCAACGCTTTGTCTCTGTAGATTCCTCGCTTGTTCATTAGCATGGGGAGTCTATAATGAAGAGGACTTCCTACTTTGAATATGGAATTTCATTTGGCTCTACAGGCAATCTCCAGTTTTTCAAGGACGCCAGTATTTTTCACGCATTTCCTGACGCTGACCATTTTTTCTATTGCGCGTTGCATTGTTGACTTTTCAAGGGTAGAGATGCCCTCGTAGTTATCCGCTACGAATTCCCCGACTTAGAAAATACTTTCTTCAGTATAACATCTGCATGTGCTTGAGACTGAACGCTGTAGGACTAGTTACATCCGAATGGTCAGAGTATTCATCGTTAAAGTTGAAACGTTGCTCAGAGTCGAATAGGAAAAATGTTTCGTTGACTTACTCTTGTCATCCGTCTCTTCTTTGGCAGAAGATCTGTGGGAATATTGCCGCTTCTTTTGGGTGTTGCTTGTTGCCGCAGACCGAACTGCACGTGTTCCAGATAAAGAGGCTGTGTCTTTGGTCCTAGAGTTTTCAACGCCAGATTTTCCGATACTCTTGCTTGCTGGGTGATCCAACTTCTTCCTTTTCCCTGGAGGTTTGGTCATCTCTGTTCTCATCTTGGGTAGCTTCTATAAAAATACCTCTAACGTGGGTGCTAATGGAACAGAGGCTCGCAGATGGAAGATAAAGCACGACCTCTGGATTGTTGAAAGGCAATATCACAGTCTTATAGATACCAGAACGTAAATTTTGTTTAGTACTCCACTCAAATGCGATTATTAATTTCTTCAGACATCCGGAGAATGCATCTTTTGAGATCGTAGAGACCTACTCTCTTAAAACGGCTTTTTGAAGTCACTGATGACTATTCCAGTGGCCCTTCAGAGTACGAAAGTCCATAATATCTATTAGTTTCAGGAAACGTGTAGAGTTTCGAGGTAGAGCAATGAAGGGAGAGGTTGGTCAGTGCATCAACTGATGTTACTGCAGTGTCTCTGAGCAGGTCGTCTTAGTTTCGAGTCCCGACAGTGACAGGATTTTCGACACTAGCTTTTCAGTGAGGTCGAATTCAGTCGTTGTCTGGAGGAGATTTCTAGAGGCCGGCTGCTCTGATCGAAATTTTTCCTTGGTTCCTCCTATCAACACAAATGTCGGAAAGGTTCCCTTACAAACGACCACGGACCGCGAGCGATCTTTCCTTCCTCTTCCTTGTCATATCTTCACCTCTTACACACACTAACATTAAATTGCACTACACTACCACACATGCTGGGAGTCCGGTTGGAAGCTTAGAGGAGGGGTCGCCAAAGCGACTAAGCTACCTTACAGCTCATGAACCTTACCGTGAGCTACTCATCAAAGTAGGAAAATATTACATGTTTTCGTTTAAGTTACACAGTTGTTTATTACTCATAAATACACATTTCTAGTTTATATTAAATTTAATTAAGTGCAATTCCGAACAGGACAATTAGTAGCATAAAATTTAAATAACAAAATATTTGTATTAGGAAAACATTGTTCAATGTGAGGGGTTGCACTCTTTTTTGTCTTCAATCATTTTTTATTGTTAGGCTCATATGTTGTAACAGCTATTCGAAAGCAGTTGTTCAAATGTTCATCAGTTAACCACTTCCTGTACTTGTTATTGATGAATTTCATAGTGGAAAATGAAATCTCCCACAGATATGTTGAGCTGAAGATTGCTTTCACACGTAAATTAACCCGACCCAAAATTGGATGTTTTGCTTAGAAACAAAAAGCCAAATACTGTTATTGCTTGAAGTGAATGATTTTAATGAAACGTCACTTTGAAAAACAATTAGTTTCCTCTCCACTGCAGCGTTGTCTTCTTTAAAATGTTGCATGGCACAAGTAGAGAATTCTTAAGCATCAATCTCTAGAAAATGGGATCTGACGAACTGTGCTACAATGGAAATGTTTTTGAAGTCATGAAAGCGTTGATTGAAATGATTTTTCAAGTCTGGAAGAGCTACAGTATGTTCTTTGTTGTTGTAAGGAGGCTGTGAAGGGTCTTGCCCGTCGAGGGTCTCCTTCAAAGAGGCAAAGTATTTGTATTCACCCCGGGTAAAATTTTTCCCCGCAACTTCAGCTTTTTTGTGAATGAACCACTGAAATGGTTCCAACAAAATCTTTATCTTTGACTTGAAGCTGCAGGTTAAGCGTACTGAGCTTTTCGCTTATGTCTACAAGAAATGCAAAATCTCGTAGCAAAATCGGATCTTGTAATGATTCACCTCCTTTTTTTCAAAAATTCTACCAAAGCGGGAAGTAACTCTTTGAAACGTTGCAAAATTATGTCTCCTCTAAGTCAACGAACTTCTGTACGAAGCAATAGATCACCGTAGTGGCATTGTAACTCTTCGGTCAGAGTCCGGAAGAAAAGTCTTTCAAGTGCACGAGCTCTCACTTACTACTTTTACGACTGTTTTCATTACATTGCTCATACATAAAAACTTACCGCATAATTAGTGCTGGTGTACTATGCAATAGCAAGACAGAAATTTTGGAAACCTGTTGTCATTACGACACAAGGCAATGATTCCTTTATCGGTACCTATCATTGCAGGAGCTCCATCAGTTGCCAAGCTCACAATCTTTTGAATAGGAATATTTTTAGAATTGATGAGGTTTTTAAAAGCTGAATATATGTCATGTTCCGTTGAATGTCCTTGAAGTGGTCCAACTTTTACCAGCTCTTCTTTTACTTGGAAATCATCAAAAACCATTCTGATTAATGGCCAACTGAGCTGTATCAACTATATCGGTTGATTCATCAAGTTGCAGAGAAAAATAACTGCAGCGGTTTAAGACAGACATCAGAACTTATTGATTCAACTCTTCTCATAACTGTATTTGTAGACATTTGAACAAATTGAATATCTGTCATAATCTCGCCTTTGTTTTTTAAATTGTCAAATGTTATATCTGTAGTTTCTAAAAATGCATCTTTGATTAATTCACATCTTCGTACGATTCTTTATTGCGAGCAACAATTTTGGAAACACGAAAAGATATCTCAGTTGCTATTTTGTTGCTGTCTAATTTCTTGAAAAAGGTAAATTGTTAGGCATGCAATTGAGATTTAATTTGTATTACCTTCACTTACCTTAAGGAAGAATTCTGAGAAAACTTCTTTCCAATACTAGGGTGAACGGTTTTGCAATGACGTTCGACGTTTGCTTTCTTCGCAACTGCTACACTTGCAGTACAAAGTAAGCACACACATGTGTTCTTCACTTGGGTAAAAAAGTAATTAGTTTCCCCTTCAACATGAAAATGATAAGTTTTTTGTTTTTGCTGGAACTCGCCATTATTAGAACAGTAACCGCAGTCCAAAGTACGCATAAAACACAAGAGAAATAAAATAATATCCACTCACTAGCACACATCAGACACTGACTGACACTTGACAGACGCGAGCGCATAGCTAACCCAAACGCGTATGAAATATACCCGCGAGCTATGGTTTGGCGACGGCTGGCCTTAGAGCTTGTCCCGAGTGGGGCGGTGCCCCGTTGGTGGGAGATAGCTGGTTGGGTGGAAACTCCGCTAGCCGACGGTAGGTCGGTGCCGGATCTCGCCTACAGTGGCGCTGCCACCTCCCGTGGAAATAAAATGTTCTACACTTACAGGACTAATGACCTCAGTAGTTGACGCGCCCGAAATGTCTAACAACGAACCAACCAACTAGATCAATAAAGTTGATAATGTAAGAGTACGTCGATTCATACCGCGATAGACGCGGAGTACTCAACATACGCGTCGTGCGCGGACACAGGAAGAGCCGCCGTTCAACGCCACCGGCCCCGCGAGTTTCCTGCCGCACGCCTCGTAACTACCTTCTAGGAAGGACGGAGGTACGTAGGATTTTTTTCAAAATGGATATCCCCCGGACGAACTAGTTCGACTCGAGGGGCTGCGATTTTGAAAAACTTTCTTGAAAATTTGGAGGTACTTTACATGAAGTCATCCAGACATTTTCAAAATTTTCTTAAAAGACAGCTCAAAATTTTTATTGTAAAAATACAGTAAAATAAACTTTTAAAGCTGGCATAGGTTCGATTTTCACGGTTAACTCTGATTTTTCGAAAATTGCAAAATTTTGAATTTTTTCAGCGTCTTCCTACAACTACATAATTGAATATTGAGATTTTTCCTTCAAATTAAATTTGTCGCTGATAATTAGCTCATTAAGGTCATATACATCTTTTGAAAGCTTTAATGGTTTTCGAGCAATATTGCGTGCATTATTTGCAATTTAAAAAAAATACAAAACAAGAATTGCTCAAAAACGGCTCAATTTTTTTCTTTAAACTTTTGTTAAGGATAGTGCTAAATGCATTCTATAAGATGAAATAAACGCCATATTGCTTTATTCCTTTGTTTTATCAAAAATTATAAAAATGTATTTTTTACTCTCACGTCGTTAATATTTACATTAGCGGCTATTTATTCAAATTAATGCATTTATTCACATTATTGCATTTATGAGTACATGTTCTTTAAATAATGTCATAGTCCAACAGACGCCATCGGTTTTGGTGAGTGTTCGTAGCATTTGGAGCATGTGTTTCGAAATTCGAGAGAGGTACGCATCTGCCAGTGAAGGTAACTGATGTGACCGGGAAAGGACAATGAACTCAAAATCCACAAAAAAAAAGGTTTATTGTAACAAGATTCCAAAATCGTACCAGGCCATTCAGGTTTCACCATAATCCAAGGAGATGTATCATTGCAATAGGAGAGTCGCAATAATCCATTATAAGTTCCTTAACATAGCCTGGTCTTGACAGAATCCCAGGGGGAATAAACAATACGAACTGGAGGGGGTCAAACAAAGCTAAACACAGTGAATCGTGCGCAAGTGTTCGTTTCAGCCCGAGGCACAGGCCCGTTCGGCCCAGCAGCCCTCGCCTCGGTGAAGGGGGTGGGGGTGAGATGGGGTAGCCACACGCCACCCCTCCGTCACGACCGCTGCCACAGTTGCGGCGCCCCCTCGGCGCTCCTCTCCCCGCAGTGACGTGGCGCCGTCGAGGGTCACAGTGGCGGAGGGCGTAACTAATGTTTAACCGTCACTATAAAAACTACACACCCTGTCGTGTCTTTTCAACTATTCGGGCCTTGTCAAAATTGGATACGCTGAGACGATATGATCAATGGTTTCCTCTTGTTCTTGACAAATGCGTCATTTATCGTCTTGGGAAATTTTGAGAACCGTTTACCATAATGTACCTGAATCTGATAACCAAATTCAGTTTACGACAACTGTCTAGAAAGTGGGATGAAACTGATGCAAACATCAGAGGAAACGCCGAATCTCCTTGAAAAATGCCCCTGTTAATCTCAATACTTCTTTTTTTTTGCTGATTCCTTCCCTCTGTGAATTAGTAACCTGGTACTCCACCATTTCACACTAGCCTTACAAAACTCAAGAATTCCAAGATTTAATCAATAAATCTCCAGGGTGATGAAAATCAAATCGTATGGAACACTGCCAAAGGCCTTCTGTTAGTCTACACAAGCCATGCTTAAATTACGTTTTCGTTCAAGATGATTTTATTTAGTAGAAAAATTTCCTTAGATCCATGGCTCTAAGGCTATGGAACCTTTACGTCATCCTTTCTGTTCAACTGGCAACAGATGGTTCTTCCATAGGTGTCTGTACATTTTGTTAGCTATGGCTGCACTTATAACTTTGTGTATTACTGGAAGTGATTGGCCTGTAGTTCCTCTCCAAAGAGCTGTCTCCCGCTTTGAGTAGTAAATACAATATGCCGCGTGAGCCATTCCGGGAGTTCCTTTGAATTTTCTAAAATTTTAATAACAGCTTTCGCTAGATGATATTGTAATGCTGTTAATTTCTTAATCCGATTGTTCCGTATCTTATCAATCCCGGGGAATATCCAGTTTCCCACGTTCTTAATTGCTTGGAATTGGTCTCTTCCGAGAATTCGTGAACAAATTTCACTGTTTCCACAAACTCATCGGCAGCATCAACTTTAGAAACCAATTTGCGTCTTTGTTGTAGGATCTGCGTTCATTCCAGTACACCCCTGGCCAAAATGTTTCGACGTCTTTTTTGAAGGAGGAACAGCATTGTCATTCGGTTTTTGAGACAGATAGAATCTCTTCGCATCTGTTTCAAAAACCGATTGTATACACGGAAATCGACTCTACATTTGTAACATCTGATTAGCCCATGCTAGGATTTCCTCTTTTAGCTTCGCAGATACCGTTAGCCTTGTTGTGTCTCATTGAATATGGTATTTTTGTTAAATATGGAACCTTTTTTGTTGAACTTTACAAGTGTGCGTGTTGATATAGAAGATGCTTTGGCTAATAGCGATATTTCATTTGACGACTATCCGTTTCATCATTCTTTTAGCCCATGAGGGTACGAAGCTGTTTACTGTGGCTCCCGGCGGTCGGTGTTCTTGGCAGGCCCCAAAAGTATCTGAGATACCAGAGATACAGTTGCATATATGATGTGATCGATTTCAGTAATAGCTTGATCTCAACCTGGGGTCTGTGCCACCACATATAAGACAGAGTTAACTATCTCTATCACTCTCTTAGCTTTAACATTTTCATGTACTTCCCTCAACGGTGCACGAGATTCGTATGGAGGTAGATAAACTCTTTCTACCTTACGTCGAAGGAATTTTGGCATCATGTCCTTAACCAGGGGCGGATCCAGAGTCGACTTTTTTTTGGGGGGGGGGAATTTGTATGTCTTTGTGTGTGCATGTATGAATGTATATATATATTGTGGCGTTATGGGATTGTGCGACCCCATAACACCACCGTTTCGTATGTATGAACACCCACAGGCAGCGAGGAGAGCAGGCGCAAAGCAAAGGTTCGTAAACGCGCAGCCTGGTATCCGTTGCCCGTACTAATCAAAGGCGAACTAGCAAGCAACGTTTTTCCTTGTGAAGGGTTGAGAGAGGAGAAGTACCCCCGCCACGGAGAATTTCCCCAGGCGTCACACCATAAATACGCAGACCCGCAAGCGGAAGCTCTCTTTTGATTGTCGCCGTTCGTCGGGTAAGCAGCATTTCGATCACCGCTCGTTAACGTCAGCTTAGATATTGTTTGCCGCCGCAACGACTGCTAGGTAGGAGTTTTCGGCGTCGAACAGACGTGCTAGTTAGTCGTCCGCGAGATAGTGAATATTTAGTAAAGTGTTTCTTCAATTAACATCACGGGAAGTAAAAGTTACCCGTTGTGAGAAAAGCATTGAAAGTTCTTGTTTAACGAAGTAAAAGTAGCAACGAGCGAGGAACTTGCACGAGTATTCAGGGAAGTGCAAGGGACATTTTTCACAACGTGGGCGTAGTCAGAGGCGCCGGTAGCAGTCGAGGGAGAAGAAGAGGCCGACTAGGAAGGACGGAAGAGGACGCGAGTAGACAGGAGAAGAAGAGGCCGAGTAGGAAGAACGGAAGAGAACGCAAGAAGACAGCGTAGACGGCAGAGGCGAATCCCGTCTCGTACGACGCAGAAGCTGGGACCGAGCGACGTCGGTGCAGAAGCCAGCGCACGACCATCAAGGCCAGAAAGCGGGCTGTTTTCGAGGTAACGCTAGGAACTGCGGAAAGTAGGTCAAGTTCACGTCGGCAGGGAAAAGACTAGTATCGGAAAGTGTTAGGAAATTGAGGACACGGGTGGCAACAATTTGCAGCATTGTAGTGGGAGATTTTTGATGCGCTATTGCCTGCCTTAAAACATTCTATTTGGAACATTTATTACTCTGCTATTAGCAGTTACAGTTAAATTATAAATGAGAGTAGTGCACTTGCCCACATTTTGTTCTTTGCATGTAATATTTTTTTGAAGCTAGAGATTGTAAATAGAAATTTGGTTTTATGTGCAATGTAATTAGAATAGCATAAATTTAGATATAATTAATTTTCCAAGGGAATTCCCAGTGTAGATTAGGGTAATTATTTCAAAGAATCAGTTTTGGAGTAAATTATGTGTTCATTCATCTAATGTGCTGTAAAGGATTCTATTTGTGTTTTTGATTTTTCTTTGTAAAAGTGTGATTCTATTCTTGATTTTTTTGTCATTAACTTATGCCACAAAGTTTATGGGTAAATTCTACGCTCGTTTATGTGCATTTTGTGTGATTTTATTGTGTCAAGGGTTCAAACCTTTCTCGCACCCTGAAGATCCTGCTCCCTAGATTTAAAGCTTGCTTCACGAGCAAATATCTTGTCAACCCCCTCCACGGTTCATGCATGCAACTCTGAAGGTGGCAGTCGTGTGCAAGGTGGGTTTGTTATATATATATATATATATATATATATATATATATATATATATATATATATATATATACAGGTGAGGCACCTAAGTTGGCCACAGCAAATATCTCCGAAACGGTTTGAGGTATCGGAATACAGTTTGCACCAATTTGTAGCAGATGATGGGGGAAATAACACATATCGTTTTCGTGTATGTACCATTTTTAATTGCGAAGATATTGACGCAACTTTATTTTTTTAAATGGAAGTATATATTTTTCAGCAGCATTATAAAGGTCTCAAAGAGAGGAATACAATGATATAAATATTGTTAATATTCGAAGAGAAAGTGTAGAAAAATGTGTTTTGCATTTTCTCAGAAACCACGTCATTCGTGTCTTTCCGAAACAGTTTTTCGGCAGGCGGAAAGTTTCTGCCACAGCGCTCTGCTCTAGAGAGAAATTGGTCGCTAAACTGTTCACGAGCGGGAGTTCACAGTTGTAGCAACTTGTGAGAAGGTGAAACATCTCTTGTTGACACATTGCCGGCCAAATTACTTCGAATTTGGCGCCTTGTCTTCTTTAACGGGGCGTTTGATGTTCCTTGAAGGCGTTTCAAAGGAAAAGATCATACATTTTAAACTTGGCGCCTCCGAGATAGTCTTAATTTTCCCCAAAAAGCCGCGCGAATTTCTTCTCTGTTGTCCAAACATTCATTTCTTCGTGCAAAGTTCCTTGAAGTCGATTTCAACTTCGTTCTATTAGTGCGGAGCGTCACCCAAAGATCACACCAGCTCCTGGGGGAAGATCCTCCAGACACTCCCGCGTAAATTTGGCATGGGCGAAATGCTGAGAATTTCTAGCGCAGACACCTGATCGCCTTGTCACGACAAGGAGTGCGGAAAGCTGAGTAAAAGCGTTTTGAACGTCTTCAAGGTTCGACCCAGAGTGTGCCAGGCACTGGATGTAATAGAAACACGTAGCTAAAGACCACAGAATTCGTAAGGAAAGGGTCAGTTTTCGTTTGGACAGAGGTAACTGTGACAACTTCTTTAATACTCGTTAATTCTTTCTCCAAGTAACAATCCTTGTCAATTGTGTGTCATTTATTTTCCAGAACATTCTTGTCTGACAAAAAACTACTGTGATAGAAGAGGCGATGTTCCATTGTCATTTCCATCAACAATGCTCTCCCAACTTCTATTCGACTATTAAATTTAATTAATAAAAATTGTCACTTGCAGGTTTTCGGACGGTTACACGTCGGTATCACTTCACGACCCTCAGCCGAGGGCAGTGTTGACTCGCGAACGCGACGTCGGATGTTGAAAGTTAGAAAGATAGAATCTGGCTACAAGCAATGTCAAACGCACTTTCCGTAAACAAGGAAAAAGTCTAAGGAACGTGTGCATCTGCGTCTATTACGTGCTACTTGACATAATGTATTTTTGCAAAAGTCTCTCTTCAAATATTAACAATATTTATATCATTGTATTCCTCTCTTTGAGACCTTTATAATGCTGCTGAAAAAATATATACTTCCATTTAAAAAAATAAAGTTGCGTCAATATCTTCGCAATTAAAAATGGTACATACACGAAAACGATATGTGTTGTTTCCCCCGTCATCTGCTACAAATTGGCGCAAACTGGATTCCGATATCTCAACCGTTTCGGAGATATTGGCTGTGGCCAACTTAGGTGCCTCACCTGTATATATATATATATATATATATATATATATATATATATATATATATATATATATTCTGAGTTCTGAATTTGTTTTGATACAAATTTTTACGTCACCCTTCTTTGCTTTCAGGGCTTTTTATAAACATTTTAAGAGAATTTTATTGATAATTTTTGGCGATGTTTTAGGTCATTAAATTTCGTCCCTTCGTTATTATATTTCCCCATTACGGGGACACTATATCAATGCCGGACTGTGAGCCGAGTGTGGTCGGTAAATTAGCAACGATTTTCATTCAAAATATTTTGGTCGAATGTGTCATATTACAGATTATGTAGAATGACGCAGGCTAAACTCATGCTTCGATACGATTTTATTCGTTTTAATGATTGTTCAAAACTATTTTTACATAGTAGAGAGAAGGTTATATAATGCTGCGCGAAAAAACGGCCAAGTTTCAGCAGAAAAACTCTTATTACAGGGTCTTAGCAACGAAAGAGTGGATAAATCTAGTTGCTAAATTTAGGAAAAAGATCCTCTAACACGTGGTGTAGCCAGAATCCATGTTTTGTACGTTCTTGATACCGAAGAATTAAATGACGACAAAACGTCTGTCTGGCCTTCTGTGAACTGATCTAGAGGCTAAAGCGTTCAGCAGATTGTCTCCACAATTGATATTCTCCAATCATTCCGCTCAATCGTCCCATGAATTTGAAACCGATACTTTAACTTTTGGGGGTATTTACATGAAGCACGTGGAACATTTTTTATACTTTCAAAAAAATAGCTACATAATTTATTATTATTATTATTATATTATTCACAGTATCCACTGGTCGGTATGTCAATCACTCATAGGAATCATGATCACGTGTGCGGTTGCTTTACTGAAGATTTAGGTGGCTTCTAACAATACGGCATGTATTCAAGATGACTCTTTTGCATATTGTATACATTCCATCGAAGCAAAGACTCTCCAGACCCCGAAGTGTCATTTTCGGGATCACTCCTGTAGCAGATATTATTATACGCACAGTTGTCACTTTACTGAAGTTCCACTGAGTTGCGACTTCATGGGCGAGATCGGTATACTTCTGGATCTTCTCTTGATATTTTCCCGATATGTTGTGGGTATTGGGTATTGATATATCAGTAAGGAAAACCTGCTGATGGTTTCTAACAATGTAAGTTATATCGGGTTTATTGCCGCCGGCGTGTCTGTCAGTGATAATGGAGCGATCCCAGTAGAGAGTGTGCTCATTACTTTCAAGCACGTTCTGAGGCACATATTTATAATACGGCACGGAAGTGGCGAATACGCCCGTCTTCATTGTCAAAAATTGGTGGACCTGGTTCGCCACTTCATCATACCTCTTTTTGTATTCCGACTGTGCGTGGCCGCTGCATCCACTTGTCATACGTTGGATAGTTTCGCTTGCAGCCTCACATCTTCTACACGAGTAGGAATGGATGGTAGAATCCCTCAGAAAGTGTTTTCTGTAGTTCGAAGTTGGCACCACTTGGTCCTGGATAGCTATCATGAAGGCTTCTGTCTCCGGAAAGATATCCCCGTGCTGGAGCCATGCGTGCGACACAGAGATGTCGACTTCTGGTTTACTCAGCTCATGTGGGTATCTTCCGTGCAGTGCCTTCGTTTCCATGAGGTTGCCTTCTCTTCAGTGATTGGATGAACGGGCGGATCAAGCTTTTTCAAGTTCAGAGGACTATAGTTATTATCAACTGCGCTCACTGCTTGCTGAACTCTCCCACATTATTCCAAGAAGTATCTTCTGAGTGAAGCAATTTGAGAGCTGTGTAGATTTATGTGATCTACAATACCTCGCCCTCCTTGCGACCTTGGTAGGGTAAAACGTTCAGTACTTGAATGGGGATGATGTTTTCGGTGTTGAGTCATAGCGGTTCGAATTGTCCTCTGGAGGTTGTCGAGGTCGGTATTGCTCCATTTAATAACGCCAAAGGAGTATGTCAGCACTGGAATAACAAATGAATTGATGGCCTGCACAAGGTTTCTAGCAGAGAGTTGAGTTTTTAAGAGTCCATGCAATCGTTTACACACTTCAGATCGTAGTATGATCTTAGTTACAGTGTGTTTGATTCGGAGTGACTGTTGGAAACCCAAGTATTTGTAAGTTTGATGGGGTTCCATGAAGGTAATCTTTGGTCCCCTATCATTTTCCAAATTTATAACTTGCATATGACCCCAGATGATATTCACTCTCCTGCACTGATCCAAACCGGATTTCAAATTGATGTCGTCAGTGAATTTCTCCGTCACGTTTATTAGTTGCCGCATATGACTCTCAGTGTTTGCATAGAGCTTCAGATCATCCAAGTAAAGAAGATGCGAGACACGAAAAGTTGAGTTCCCTTTTTTAAGAGCAATGCCATAATTAGATGAATTTAGTAGAGTAGACAGGGGATTCAAAGCTAAGCAGAACAATAAAGGGCTTAAAGAGTCACCCTGGAAAATCCCTCGGCGGATGTGTATAGTATCTGTGTGGACGGATTGTTTTCCATTAGAGAGATACAGTTTTGTATTCCATCGACTCATCGCGGTTTTCAGGAAGTTTTGGATAAACGGGTGGACCTTGTATATATCCAAACATTGAAGGAGCCAAGAACGGGGCACGGTGTCGAATGCTTTAGCATAATCTATGTAGCATGCATACAAGTTTGTTTGTTTTTCAAGCACTTGCACAAAATGCAATGGAATGATCTTGAAGGCTCTCAATATTGTATTTCGGCCACATCTGACTCTCTATTTTTCCACCCTTTGTACTTGGTTTTGTGTTTCCGTAACTTTTGAAGTACGGTTTATACATAAGGTAAGCTTTTCCTTTTAGTAGGTAGTGATCTGATCCACAGGAAGCACCTCTTTGAACCTGAACATCACTTTATCGATGACTGGTTATTTAGTAATTATGTTGTCAATTATTAATTGGAATTTTCTAATGGGTTGGGTCCCCGTGAATTTATGTATTTCTTTATGTGGAAAATAGCCATTCAATATTTTAAGATCATACAGTTTACATGTGTCTATAAGTCTTTCTCCGTTGTCATTTAATACATTTTCACCATATCGCCCCACAACATTATGCGCCATTCGTTTTCCAACTCTTCTATTAAAATCACCTAGAAGCACCACTTCTTCAGATTTCCAATAGAATCCAGCATAGTCAGTTTCTCTAAAAATATATATTTTTCTGCAACACTTGCATAGTCTGTTGGAGCAGAAATTCCTATAATAAAAACATTGCGTCCTCTTAGTACAAGTTCGAGACATGCTATTCTCTCATCAATTGCTTTCTAGCTATGAATATTTTTCTCCAATCTTTTATCTACAGCTATGGACACTCCTGCTCTTGCACGCTTTTTTTCCCACTCCACTAAAAAAGTGAACATAATTTCCTTTCCTTTTATTTCCAATTCCCTTCTTTTTTGTTTCACTCAACACTATTATATCCATGTTAAACTCCTCTATTGCGTTAAAAACTTCATTTACTTTAGTGCTTAAACCTTGAACATTCCAGCATCCAAAATTCATAGACCATTTCTTTTCCTTTGTCGACGTCTTGAGTTAATCCAAGGCTCATTTCCATTGAGAGTTTGAGCGGCTTTTTTTTTATTTTCCGAGTATGGGGGTGCTGGCCCCATGCCTCAACCCCCTTCCAGGAGGACCGGGTAATTTTCTTTAGGAGTTTTCTTCCCTTAGATTGAGTGTCTTCCAAGACTCCGGAGTTCAATCTACCCCTATTTGAAGCACTTCTGCTTCTGAACAGGAAAAAGGGAATGGTAAGGATACACCTAAGGATAGAAAACGGAAGCCTCCGAGCTACTCAATCCACCTATTGGCTCCCGGGGTTCAGAAAGGGATTTTAGGTAAGAAGGATATCTTACAGTTACGGACAGCGGTCTCCTTTGTAGGTAGGAGAAACCAGGCTAATTGCTGCATTCCCCACCCACCGGTAAGGGCATGCAGGGCGATGGGGTCGCTACATCCCTACGTCGCTACATACCTACTACGTAGCTGAAAAGCTTGGAACCGATACATCTTGAAGCCACAACCGCAGCACAATAAATGTACTGTACAATATAAATGTACACACTGAGCGTACTTCTTCGAATGATGGTCTTTGTTGTAGATGTTGTGGCAGTACTTTGTCATTCAAGCTTATTGCTCATGCTAATTTCTTTGAACAATTTTGTCAGGGAATGAGATAGCAGTTCAGTGGATCAGTTCCTTTAAATTGCGCAAGTGTGGCTGCAAAATTCATTGCGAATTTGCACCTCTTCACTACTCTCATCATGAATACTTTCTGACATGCTTGTCCCATTGTCATCCTGAGTTTGCGCAGCAGATATCTCCACTACCCTCAGATTACTAGGTACTGAGGAGTTACGCATTTTTCTTACTTCTTCCTTGATTGCTTCCAAAACTGGGGTAGAGAGGAGATTTTTCTGAACAATTGCTCGACGCTGGTCCGCTATTCTTTGCTCACTAACTTCAGAATCTGGAAAACGGTGAAGAAATCTTTGATGTAACTTTTGTCTGTAGGCCGTAGTGTCAGTCTCAATTTTGGTAGTGGTGTAGTATTCATGCATGATGAAGGTATTTATTTCTGTAATCCACTTCATCCTTGTGCGTTGCGTGCCTCCGGCAGTGGTCTACTATTGTTGAAATCCATAAATTTTGGAAAATTGCAAACGTTTAAAATGTTTTCGGAGTTTTTCTACAACTAAAATATTAAAGATAGAATTTTTTCCTTTGATGGAATCTGTTTCTTAAAGATAGATTGTGAAATGAAGCCATTTACAATTTTTCGAAAATTTGAGTATTTTCCGCGTAATGTTTCGTGAAATATAGGCAATTTTTAATTTTTTTCTCAAAAGCGGCTCCATAGTTTTTTATGAAATGTTGGTGGAGAGTTTGAAGGTGTTGGTCTCATGTAGGTTAAATATGGATTTTTTGAAAATTGAAAATATTCAATGTCTTTTCGAGGTCTTCCTTCTCAAAAATTTGCAAAACGATGCAAAAATTGCAAAAAAGGTAAATTTGAGTGACATTCGCGTAATTTTACGTGAAAATACGTGCGAAAAAGTTCATGCTGTTTTAGCACCATTAGTTACTTGCAAGTTTCGTGAGAAGTTAAAATTAATAGTTACTGAAAAATGTTTGGGGGGAAATTTCTCTAATCCCCCATCTCGTAAATCCTGCGCCTGCCTTATAATGTTTCCATAGCCAGATGCATTTTCACCACTGACGGATGTTTCATTGGGACGAGATGAACCTTCAAGAGGACCATCGTTTCAGAGTTATTCAATGATTATAAATGTTCGTTATGTAGATAGAAGAAAGAAAAAGGAAGGACGAAAGTACTTCACATTTTCCTGAATGTCATCATGTTGTTTTGCTGTGAATTTTCCATTGCCGAGTATATATCATCGTTGGCTGGCCAGATTATTTGAATTTAAGGTAAGACTCCTATCTTTGTTTCGCTCCCCTCATTATCTTGAAAACTTCTACTTCTGAGCCCCCATTTATCGCTGCAGCATAGTAAATGCATCACATCTCCTCCTTTAATTCATCTCGTGTCCATCTCTGACAATGACTTCGAACTACTGCCGACTCTGAGTTCCTGGAACTAACAATCTTGGGATGGCCAGAAGTAGACAAGGGGACATTAACTCTGTTTCTGAGACGGTATGGGACATTGGTAGAACAAGGCACGTTAAAATTTATAACATTTCTTGTACTAGCCCTTTTGCTAAGATCGCAGGAAGCCAGTTAGATTTCACAAATCACACTTAACCCGTATATTATTTTCTGCCATTCGTGACTGCGACGCACAGTGACCTCGGGACATCCCCCCGCAGGACCCAGCAAGGGTCCCTCTGATAGCCAGTCGACATAACTAAACCCTATGGGATTTTTATTGTCTGCTGAAGGCAGCCTCCTTCGTTGGCTAATGCAAGTTTGGGGCCTCCACTCTAATCAGTGGCCCGGTGTGCCAGCCGAGTTCATCTCCTGCACCTTCCATTGGCCGATAACAGTAAGTCCAATAGGTCATGAACCTTCCCTGTCTACTTACTTCCCGCAGTGGATGCCACCGCTCCTGACACGGAGACATACACTGCAGCCGCCTGCTGCGGATCAGACGCTGCGGTTGTGTTCGAGGTTCCTCTTCCGCCATTTTCATCAATCCTCCTTTCTTCTTCGAAGATACCTTTGAGGCTCTCCTCTGGAGTACTTCTTCGTCTGAGATCACACCTTCAACTTATGCAGAATGGGTGGCCATATCAGTAGCTAGGCTACCGCGAATATAGCCCTCAGGCTCATAGGGGTACTCAAGCTCAACCACCAACTACAAGGTCGCGTACTCCCTAGATGAAGTTGTTTTTATTATTATTATTATTGTATTATTATTATTATTATTTTCAAACATATTTTCTATATGAAAACTTAAAAAATTTCTTTAGATTTTGAGGATATTTTCAGAAATATTTATAGTAATGAAATATATTTTATTAGAGATTGTTTATAAAGTGGCACATACACAGTATTCAGACATGAAAATTCAATGTTTTTCGACACCAGTCCTACTAGTGCTGAAAGTACAACGATTAGAAACGAGTGGTGCTTCAGAATGGCCCAGACTTTCTCGTATTAATTTTCTATTTTCATTGTTCTATTTTCTATTTCCAAGTTCGTTCGTAGCAAGGTCACTGAAAATGGGACCTGCGTCATTTTTCATCAGCCTACTTTGCTTTATTCGAGAAAAAATGAAGTACTTTTTGACAAAAAGTGTAACTTGCTTTTACTTCCTGGAAAAAATACGCAACGCTACACGTATTCTCAAAAAAATTTACATCCGAGTACAATTTGTTTAAACTAATGGAGCTATTTTTTTTTAAATTTTTGAAAATATAATTGAGGTTTCATGTAAAGTACCCCAATGATCCTAATATCCGTTTCTAATTCGCAAGGTGTCGAGTTCGTTGAAATCGATCGGGAAATATCAATTAGAGAGAATATCGCCTAAATGGTTTATACGCCAGCGTTGACCACACACGGACGGACCGATTGTCGGTCAGACGGACGGACATTTTGTCGTAAACCAGTTTTTAGATATCAAGGACTCACAAAACGTGAATTCTGACTACATATCGTGTTAGATGAAGAAATTTACGACCTATAGCAATATTTATCAACTTTTTCGATATCAGGATCCATAATACGATTTTTTATCTCGAAAAATTGCCACTCTCCGCTTTTCTATATTTTGTTTTATTACGTATGTATGTAGTAGGCAAGAAAGTGATAATGAAAATACAAATGAAGTAGAAAATTCTATATTTCTAACTGAATTGTTTTAATGTGCAATTTTGAATTAAAAATTAAATTATTTTTGTTTTTAGTTTAATTAGGAATTAGTATATTTCAGCGTGTATAGTGATTTGCGAAATAAATTCTTTCTACTTGGCGACACTGCCAGACTCAGAATATTATTGTAATAAAGTCACGTGAAGATGAAATTTAAATATTATCAAGAGTTATTTACTTAGTCGATTAAAAGCTTCGCATAACTAGGAACATATATTATAATAATTTGTTTTCTTCATAAATGCTATGTTTCATAATTGTTATTTTATTGAAAACAGTTCCAGAACTCTCATCATCGTTTCTTTCGTCATGAATTGAACATAATACTTAAGAAATAAAACATTAATTTGTGTACTTTCAATTTTGCTACGATCTCATTCCGAAAACATTTTGGAATACTTTAAGTACTTCGCTATAAAGCGCCACGAATGCAGGCGCCACGAATTCGTTAGTTTTATAAGTTTTAGTGCACATTTTAGAACCAAATACAAATCATATAAGGACACAGTTACAGTTTAATGACTTCCGATGTATTTCAGCTCCGTTAATTTCATCATGGGTTGCCACATCATTACATGCATGACAGACAATGCTTTTTCCGTTGGTTAAAATAAATCTTAGACGCAGCACCCGCAACTACTGCTTTCCTGGACATCTGAAACAGACAGAAGTTTGCAAGTTGACAGAGTTCGCAAGGTGTTGCTGTGATTTCTTAGAGAAGGAAACCTGATATGAGAGTTCAAAGTAACAACTCACTATTACGTACAAAGGCGTATCAAAATATGAGGGAAATTAGAAATTATGCCTAGATATAATATGAAAATGTTACATGCAATTTTGAAATATCAAGGAAACCAAATTGTTGAAAGTATGAGCATTAAAGTGAACGTGAAGACATGTGATATCACTTCTCAACAAGATGTGCACCTCCAGAGAAATACTGTGTGCAATGTACTCAATTTTAAATGTTGATTAATAATGTCACAATAAAAACCTCGCATTACTTCACACATTTTTACATCTTTTTCTTATTACCACATTACATTCTTTCTATAAATAAATTTAAATTGAGTATGGAAAGTACTCAAAGGCAAGTTCACGGTTGGTTGACACCGGGACCTGAAAGAAACTTGGTTTATTCGAAAGACCTAAAAAACATATTGAATTGCAAAACATGAGGTGCCATGGTCAACTGATGATCCGATTACATCCCATTTTCCATAGCACCAATTACGCAATTCTTAATTCGGGTTTCAAACAACTAATACAAACTTTCGTGTTCTGCAAGTTGTTAAGCAGCTGTCAAAATAAGATTGATCAGTGGACGTATTCTTTTGACTATCAGATTCTAAAAATACCACGAACAGCGATTGTTAAACTTCTGTTAAAATAATTTAGGACTGTGAGAGATACTCTAGGATAACTGCTAGGTAACAGTCGACGAATGTATGATTGCTAATAATTTTTTATAAGCCATATTCACTGACTTACAGTAGTTGCGAACATTTTTAAAAAATTCCACAAAAATTTTCGATACAATAACTGCATCTTCCAATGAAATTTTCATCATAATCGAAACATCTTCCTACGAAATTTTCGAAATAATCGGTAAACAAGGAATGAAATATTTCGCCAGTTTATATGAACTTCGGGTTTGTTTGCTACACTCTTGTGCGCCTGCCATTATACAACCGTTAACGCAATAATTAATGCATCCGTGAGCATCGAAATATTTCCAGATTTATTTTCAAAATATCTCAGATTAAGCCACTCTTCAAAAACGGCAATAGAAATGAAATTTAAAATTTAGACCAATTTCACTTTCGTCAGTTTCCTCAAAAATACTAGAAAGACTTTCATAAGTACGAATGGAAACCTTTGGATGGACTATTTTTCAAATATTGCAAATCTTGCGATTTTTAAAATTTATTTTTAAAATTCATTTTTATTTATTTATGTTATTATATTATGTGTATTATATTATTTATTTATGTTGTTTTACTCATCTTTCAACTATTTATAGTTAAAATGACGGGAAGGGATTCTGGAACTCAAGAAAACTTGCGCAGACAATCTTTTCCCCATAAGTCATATACATTTTTACTGTTTTTTTGACTGAATAAATCTAAATCTAAATCAAAATCTAAACCTTTCTCAGTAAATACGAATCGTTTACGGGTTGCCAACATGGACTTAGGAAATCAAAATCTATGGAAACTGCCTAATTTCGTTTTCTTAAAGATGTCACTTCAATCCTGAATAAAAATGAAGCACCTATTTGAACATTTATATATCTCTCAAAATCATTTCACGTCATTGATCACAATATTTTACTTTCAAAATTACCTTGGAATGAAATTTGAGGTGCTCTAGATAGGTTATGTTCGTATCTTTAACGACGATCTCAGAGAGTGGAATTACTGTACTGGAATGAAGCAGTGGCGAATACTGTGGGCTACCGGGGCTACCAACGGTAGCCCGAGAAAATTACGAGAACAAAACTCTGTCAAGATAAATTATATTAAAAATCATTATAGGCCACTGAATTTTTCAGTAACATACATTTCTCAAAATTCTGTATATCTATTCTGTTGAGATTTGTATTAAATCGCTCGTTTGTCAGTACATCAGTGCTCTGGGGAGTATGAAGTTCCTATTCTGGTAATGTTAAATCTTCAAATTTCCGGTATAAGTTTCTCAAGAACAATGAACGTTACATCTTTGATATTTTACGGCAGTTTCGTTTTAATTTTTCAATATGGTACACAACTTTCTTTGAATTAACGCTTTTCATTTAAAATATTTTATTTCTTACCATCCGTAAAATGGTTACTGAAAAAGAGATTTTTTAGTTGTTTTATTTTTATCTATGAAGATCATTTTACATAAAAACGAGCCTAATATCAAGAGCACATTGAGTTGTGTACGATACAATTTTTATAAATGTTATCTTCAGTAGTTTGGGGGATAAATGCACCAATGTCCACTGAAAATAAATTTGCGGCAAATCGCCTTCAAATCTGACAGTAACACCCACCAACCACTACGATAGGCTATAAGACTCCTTTAATGTAATCTGTGACCTCATCTTCCCTTTCTTCTTGTTGTTTCTCTTCTTCTGCCTTGCCTGTTTGCTAAGATCCTCCACTACTTTATCAACCTTTTCCACTTGAAATTTAACTTTAAACTCAAAAGTGCCAGAGCATCTTTATAAAACAGACGCGCTTTGACGTACGCCATGACAGGGCGCGCAGCAAATTCAAATACGCGAGAAACAGGCATTTAAGGAGATACGACCAAACGGTTACTACAACTATATTCAACACACTTTCAAGATACAAAAATTGAAGCAAAAATCAATTTTTCGTCCAAATTGCACTTCGTACGCGGCGGCAACGTCGAAGAAACCGCTGGCACCCAGTGGCATCCAAAGAGATACATAGCAGCGCATAGAGTTTTGCAACGCAGCCAGTGAGTGCGCGCGGCGGCCATACTGGCACAACCCAATTCGGCTATGCCGCGTACTTTTTAAGTTTGAGACGAAGTACTGAATTTTATTTCGTATACATACGTATACATTTAGAAGAGCTTGCCATGTGGTAGAGTGATTGTCTATTGGTAGGGGCTGTTGTAGTGAAAATGAAATTGATCATGGTCACTTGTGTTGCATTGGGTTGCATTTGGTTGCCGGGTATAACCTTCCACACGCAAGAATTATTTAGGATTTTTTTACTAATTATTTTCAAATGTGCGATTTATATTGAAGTAATGTTTTTTTCAGTTTTCCAAAAGATTGGTAAATACGCGGGAAGTGGATAATGACTGTGACAGGGGAAAACTGGACCCCCAACTTATTGTTCTACCTTATATTCAGTGCCATAAAAGTGATTTTTTGATCTCACTTCTATGGCTCGCGTACGATTAATGACAGGATCTGTCCCCTCAGTGTTTGCAAACTTGCAGAGATCTGCACTTTAAATGTATTGTCAATATATTTTACTTTGAATAAATGGTGAAATTTTAAGTCTTGTATGTTATTTATATTGCCCTACAATTGATATCATCCAACAAAATTAAAGTAATAGTTCTACACGACCATCGGAAATAATGTACCAGGCTAACACGGTAAGTTCCGTATTTGGTTAATTTTTCAACATAATGTGCTCAAAATTAGCTGTAATCTTAGGTAAATGTGCCTTTAAGTATTATACACAGAAAACAGGAAACTATCACTATTACATTCAATGAGGCTCAATGTATTCGATGAATTTGGCCATAGGTTTTGTGACAGACTGTAGTTTTAAAAACTTTTTGAAATAACTCTGAATCACACACTCGTAAATTTAAATTTCATTTTTTTATTACTCAAAGTTTGTATTGCATTCATTTTATAAGCTTATTATTAAATAATAATAATAATAATAATAATAATAATAATAATAATAATAATAATAATAATAATAATAATAATAAGTCTCCCAAAGTCCAGCCCTACGTCCGAGCAATTGAGAACTTAGCCACGTGGGAGACGGGCAACGTCAGAAAATTTGGCGGCAAACAGGGCGATGGCACACCCATTTAGATATGGAGACACGTAATATGCGTCGTAAGGCCTCGGAAAAGCAGCCGCTGCCTGGGGAGCGCCGGGGCACCTTCGGAGCCACCGCTGGAGGTGACAGCATGCGAGCCGGTGGTGATCAGGAGCTGAACAGGCGGGCCCTGATCGGGGATAACCCCGAATATACTACAGCCGAACATAGCAGCACCCATCCATCTCCACTTACAGCTGCACCTGCCGCACGTGCTTCCCAGAGAAGCAATCTATTGCTTCCAGAGACCACTGCCGCAGGCAGACAACGCAGAAGGATGAAGTGGACTACAGAAATAAATACCTTCATCATGCGTGAATACTACACCATTACCAAAATGGAGACTGACACTACGGCCTACCGACAAAAGTTACATCAAAGATTTCTTCACCGTTTCCCTGATTCTGAAGTTAGTGAGCAAAGAATAGCGGGCCAGCGTCGAGCAATTGTTCAGAAAAATCTCCTCTCTGCACCAGTTTTGGAAGCAATCAAGGAAGAAGTGAGAAAAATGCTTAACTCCTCAGAACCTAGTAATCTGAGTGCAGTGGAGATACCAGCAGTGCAAACTCAGGATGACAATGGGACAAGCATGTCAGAAAGGATGGATGATAAGAGTAGTGAAGAGGTGCAAATTCACAATGAATTTGCAGTCGCACTTGCAGAATTTGAGGGAACTGACCCACTGAACCGCTATCTCATTCCCAGACAAAATTGCTCGAAGAAATTAGCAAGAGCAATCAGCGTCTTGAATGAGAAAGTACTGCCACAACATCTACAACAAAGACCATCTTTCGAAGAAGTACACACAGCAATTTATTGTGCTGCGGTTGTGGCTTCAAGATGTAACGGTTCCAAGCTTTTCAGCCGCGTAGCAACTGCCCAGAATGATCGAAGTGAAAAAAGAATGCCACCTTGGGAAAGACGGCTGGTGAATCGTATAGAAAGCACTAGGAGAGATATTGGGAGACTCACGCAATTTAAAAAAGGAAATACCTCAGAAAAACTGAGAAGAAAGGTGAATAACATCCTTATCAATACAAAAATTCATACGAAGCACGAGCCCTTGAATTCAACAATAACAGAACATCTTGACACCCTACGACAAAAGCTTTTGGCGTTAACAAAACGCCTTCGACGCTACAGGAATTGCACTACGAGGAAACAACAGAATTCTCTTTTTAACAGAAACCAGAAAGCATTCCACAGGAATATGTCACAGGGTAAAGGGCTTGTAAATGATATGAAAGAGTCAAAGCTTCCCTCAAAGGCACAAATAGAGGACTTTTGGAAGCCTATCTGGTCATCTGCTGTGTCCCACAACCCAGATATGATGTGGATTGAAATTGAATATGACAGACACCGAGATATTCCTCTAATGGACGAACCAATCATCACCGTGGAAATTGGTCCAAGCAGCTTTAAACAAAGCACATAACTGGAAGGCACCAGGCAGTGATGGCCTGCACAATTATTGGCTGAAAAAATTTACCAGCACTCACCATCATATAGCTAATATAATTCAATATTTTCTTCACAATCCAGAAAATCTACCTTACTTCCTCACTGAAGGTAGAACACTCATGTTTCCAAAGGAGGGTGACACTAAAGACCTCTCGATGTACAGGCCTATAACCTGCCTTCAAACTTTCTACAAACTCATAACATCATGTGTTTCACAAATGATGATGACACACATTGAGGAACAGAACATCTTAGCAAATGAACAGAAAGGATGTAGACCTGGATCTCAGGGATGCAAGGAGCAACTCATTATAGACTCTGTAATTATGGGGCAAGTGCTTGCAAAACAAAGAAACTTGTACGCATGCTACATAGATTACGCTAAAGCATTCGACACCGTGCCCCATTCTTGACTCCTTCAATGTTTGGATGTATACAAGGTCCACCCGTTTATCCAAAACTTCCTGAAAACCGCGATGAGTCGATGGAATACAAAACTGTATCTCTCTAATGGAAAACAATCCGTCCACACAGATACTATACACATCCGCCGAGGGATTTTCCAGGGTGACTCTTTAAGCCCTTTATTGTTCTGCTTAGCCTTGAATCCCCTGTCTACTCTACTTAATTCAGCTAATTATGGAATCGCTCTTAAAAAGGGGAACTCAACTCTTCTCCGGGTCTCACATCTTCTTTACATGGATGACCTGAAGCTCTATGCAGACACTGAGAGTCATATGCGGCAACTAATAAACGTGACGGAGAAGTTCACTGACGACATCAAGATGACATTCGGTTTGGATAAGTGCAGGAGAGTGAATATCATTCGGGGTCATATGCAAGTTATAAATTTGGAAACTGATAATGAACCAAAGATTACCTTCATGAAACCCCATGAAACTTACAAATACTTGGGTTTCCTACAGTCACTCCGAATCAAACACACTGTTACTAAGAACATACTAACAACTGAAGTGTGTAAACGATTGCATGGTCTCTTAAAAACTCAACTCTCTGCTAGAAACCTTGTGCAGGCCATCAATTCATTTGTTATTCCAGTGCACACATACTCCTTTGGCGTTATTAAATGGAGCAATACCGACCTCGACAACCTCCAGAGGACAATTCGAACCGCTATGACTCAACACCGAAAACATCATCCCCATTCAAGTACTGAGCGTTTTACCCTTCCAAGGTCGCAAGGAGGGCGAGGTGTTGTAGATCTCATAAAGCTACACAGCTCTCAAATTACTTCACTCAGAAGATACTTCTTGGAACATTGTGGGAGAGTTCAGCAAGCAGTGAGCGCAGTTGATAATAACTATAGTCCTCTGAACTTGAAAAAGCTTGATCCGCCTGTTCAACCAATCATTGAAACGGAAGAGAAGATATCCTTATGGAAAGCGAAGGCACTGCATGGAAGGTACCCTCACGAGCTGAGTAAACCAGAAGTCGACATCTCTGCGTCGCACGCATGGCTCCAGCACGGGGATCTCTTTCCGGAGACAGAAGCCTTCATGATAGCTATCCAGGACCAAGTGGTACCAACACTGAACTACAGAAAACACATTCTGAGAGATTCTACCATTCATTCCGACTCGTGTAGAAGATGTGAGGCTGCAAGCGAAACTATCCAACACGTGACAAGTGGATGTAGCGGCCACGCACAGTTGGAATACAAAAAGAGGCATGATGAAGTGGCGAAGCAGGTACACCAATTATTGGCATTGAGAACGGGCTTACTCGCCACTTCCGTGCCGTATTATAAATATGTGCCTCAGAATGTGCTTGAAAGTAGTGAGCACACACTCTACTGGGATCGCTCCATTATCACTGACAGACATGTCGGCGGCAATAGACCCGACATAACGTACATTGATAGAAACCATCAGCAGGTTTTCCTTATCGATATATCAATACCCAATACCCACAACATATCGGGAAAATATCAAGAGAAGATCCAGAAGTATACCGATCTCGCCCATGAAGTCGCATCTCAGTGGAACTTCAGCAAAGTGACAACTGTGCCTATAATAATATCAGCTTCAGGAGTGATCCCAAAAATGACACTTCGGGCACTGGAGTGTCTTCACTTGGATGCCTGGAATGTATATAATATGCAAAAGTGTGTAATTTTGAATACATGCCGTATTGTCAGAAGCCATCTGAACCTTCAGTAAAGCAACCACACACCTGGTCATCATTCCTGTGTGTGGTTGACATACCGACCAGTAGATACTGTGAATAATGTATAATAATAATAATAATAGTAAGCTTACGTTGATCACCGTGCAAGTATAAAGCATTATACACACGCGTTGGGGGTCAAGGGGTCGCCACTTTGAAAAAATGATGGGGAGCGAGTGAGCATGCCAGTAAATCAAACATTCTAGTTCAGCTGGCATTGCCAGTGACTAGCGCGAAGGTTTTGCCAGTCTCTTGCATCAAGGCGGTTACACGTTGCCAGTATCCACTTGTCAGTTACTGGCAGCCTCAACTGGCATGTTTACTGGCAATGTGTAAATCTGCCTTCACTCTCCCCTCCTACTAGTAAGAAATGGGCCAGACAAGGGCTCAGGCTACCGATTTCCCAAGCGGTTTCTTGACACGCTCCTAGCAGTTGGGAGGCAGTGGTCAGTAAATGGACAGAGTAAATTAGATGTGCGTTTTTGTGCAAGACATACACGTTTGGCGGTAACCGTACAAATACATAACAGATTGTATTAAGCGTGTGTTAAGTGTTAAAATTGCTACATATTAAGTATGTAATAGTGTGTAACTATTGTCAATTTGGTGAGATATTTTGAAAAAATGTTACAGAAAACTTCGGGACGTTTATCTCTTGACAATCAGTGTATTGTAAACCGTTTATTAGATAAGCCTTTTAATGGTCGTTAGTACAGAGTGAAATTGTTAAAATGACTATGTTTCGTGAAATGTATAATGATTATGTATAGTTATACAGTGAAATATTATTTCTAAGATCAGTTGTAGCCCAGGGCATCCAAGCAGAATAAGGCACTGGAAAGAAGAGATATTACTCGTATTTACTCACATTTCCGATTCATTGTGGATTGCACAAGAGCTCTCTCAGAGTTCGATTATAGACTCTATTCTCTTTCCACTATACGTAAACGATATGTTCTCGGCGATTTAAAACGGAAGAATTGGCTTTGCAATAAAAAGCCATAACCAGTACAATATCATATGTTTCAAATTGGTTCCATAATAAATTAATAGTAAACGAAGGGGAACGGTTTCAATGCAGTTTTCTATCCGGAAAAAGTGGCAAATCTCATCAACCAACACTTCTAGAATTGCGACTGAACTCACGAAGGAACTAAAACCGCAAAATTCAACATCATTACCTTCCCAAAAACTGTTCAACACGATGTTTATTTCCGAAACTTCTTCTAACAAACTCCTGAGAATAGTCAGTAAACTAACAAATAAATATTCATCTGGTTTAGATGAAGTACCGGATTGTTTATTGAAAACTTGTGTACCTGCTTTTATACACCCGTTAACTCACATTTTCAATACTTCTTTATGCACCGGAATATTTTCAGATATTTTCAAAACAGAAAAAATTAAGCCACTTTTAAAAAAAGTAGCAAATATGAAATTCGTAATTACCAACCAATTTCCCTTTTGTCAGTTTTCTCCAAAATATTAGAGAGGCTTTTCTATACGCGAATGAAAACTTTTCTCGGGAAAAACGAAGCGTTTTCAGACTCACAACATGGGTTTAGAAAATCCAAATCTACGGAAACTGACATTTTCTCTTTTCTTAAAGATGGTGCATACTCAATGGACCAAAATGAAGCACCTATTAGAATATTTTTAGATATTTCGAAAGTTTTTGACGTTATTGACCATAACATCTTGCTATCAAAATTACCTTCTCATGGAATTCGTGGTTTCGCCCTAGATTGGATAACCTCGTACCTTAAACATCGATCTCAAAGAGTAGAAATACCGTACTGGCACGAAAGGACATTATTTACTGATATTTCCAATTCTTTACCAATTGAATATGGGGTTCCGCAAGGCTCGATCTTAGGTCCCATCCTCTTTCTGTTATACGTAAACGATATGCCCTCCTCTATTAAAAACGGAAGATCGGTTAAGTTTGCCGATGCTACAAATATTCTTTGCAAAAAAGAAACAATAAATAGTCCGATTTTAGAAGTTTCGTGGTTATGTAATGACAAATTAATAGTTAACGAAGGAAAAACAGTTTCAATACATGTTTGCATTTCAAATCAGCAATCGCATGCTCCATTGAAAATGAACAATATGCAATTAGCTGATGTTCAGGTAACAAAATTTCTAGGTCTCTCAATTCAGTCA
Organism: Gryllus longicercus; assembly: GCA_038098605.1. NCBI lineage: Eukaryota > Metazoa > Arthropoda > Insecta > Orthoptera > Gryllidae > Gryllus > Gryllus longicercus. Next base: position 77,754 of record JAZDUA010000751.1, read on the forward strand.
AACCTTAAAATGGAATTGAATACATATAACAAAATTAAACACTAAATTATGTCCTTTATGTTACGCATTCAGAATTCTTTCAAATTCTGTCAGCCTTCATGCAGCTCGTTGCGTGTATTTTGCAAATGTACATTCCGGCCTGAGATATGACATAATATTCTGAGGAAACTCATGTAGTACTCAGCCCTTCAGATTGCAAAAGAAAATTATTCGGATAATGAAAAAATGCCGTCCCCGTGATCCATGCAAGCCTCTCTTCATTGAGTTTGGAATATTACTACTGATTGCCTATTTACTTACGAATCTATAATATTTGTCAAAAGTGACTTACTTAACGGTCGGAACATTTTCATGCAATACTGAAATTTATAATTACAATTCACGTCTTAAAAATCACGTTCATCAAGAGTCAGTATCAACAGCTCACTATTCGAAATCCACATACAATACATGTACGTTACTTTACAACGCATTGCCATATGACATTAAAGAATTGATGTCGGTTCACAAATTTAAGTTAAAAGTCAAATCATTTCTGCTGCATAACTGTTTCTATACAATTAGAGACTATTTTTCTTTTCGATAATCAGTATAATGTTTATTTTAACAGAATAGTGATATATATTGAATTCGTTTACATTTTATTGTATAAAAAAAAGACTTGTTAGTAAGAAACAATGTACTTCATCTCCCGGGTCAATGACCCCCATCTTGATCAGGTTTTTGTTGAGTTCCATTGCGGTGAGGGGGGTTGAGGGGGGTTCATGCGTGCGTTAAGGGTGCGCTACAGAAGAGATAGAGGTCTTAAAAAAAGTCCATATTTGCGTTAAGTAATTTATGGACGACCCCTATTTTTCAACGAGCAGTGTGAAGGCTGACTGAATTTGAAAGAATTCTGAACCCTTTTGCGTTAGGAATTCTTTCCAATTTAGTCAGCCTTCATACTACTCGTGTATATTTCGCGAATGTTCATTCCCACTTGAGGTTCGGTCTAATACTCTGGGGAAAAAACATAATATAGCTCCATGACTTTCAGATCACAGAAAATAAATGTACGCATAATAAGCAGATCCCACCCACGTGATTCATGAAACTTTATTAGACTAGGAATTGTGCCATTGCCGTGAGTCAAAGAAGTTAAGAAGGACATTTTTTCAACCGATGGAGATGTGGTATTGTGTACAACATGTAAAGAGGTAAGCGAATCGATTTTTTAAACTCATCTGCCACATTTTCCATCTGCCAACTCATAATTACTTTAACTTAAATCAATATTGAATCGTACATAATTATTTACCCACTAAATTAATTCTAAGTATTTTAACGAATATACAATTTTATAATCCATTAATATTTTAGAAATAATACTTTCGACGCCTACTAAAATATATGTTTATAACTTTCGTACTATACATCTTAACTCAGGTGAAGTATGGAAAAGTTTCAATTGGCACATCTACCTACAGTGGCACATTCAAGAAAAAGAGAAAATAAGAAGCAGACATTGTTGACCACAGACAATATTATAGTAGGTACCCACTTCTTCAAGAAAAAAACAAGTTTTTTTTTGAAGATTTGCCCGTGGTTGCCATTAATATGTATTGGAACTGCGTGGAAAATCCTAGGTTCAAACAATTTCTGGAGAAATACACACAAGTCGCACCAAGGGTACCAACTTATAAAAAGTCTCCCAGGCTGTTACTAAGAAGTTGTGTCAATCAGGTCAGATACTGGAGAACACTGATTTTGGATATCCGTGGACAAAACAATTGACGCCCAAGGAAGGTGTATAGCTAATTTCGTTGGGAAGCTGACAGCATAAATGCCAACTATGGCTCATTTACTTGCTTGCCAACAGTTTGAAAGGCCAATTTCGGAGCAATCACTATATTTATCAACCAATCTCTAAGAATTTTGTGGCCAAACGGTAAGGAGATGAGGGAGAAGGTGCTCCATGGTAACTGATGCAGCACCATACTTGATTAAAGCGTTCACTGATTCTTTATCAGGTATATGTGACATGCTGCAAACATGCATTGCATAGAGTGGCAGAGAAAATCAGAAAATTCAGTCCAACTGTCGACGAAGCTATCAAGAAGATGTTTCGTAAGGCTTCATAAAGAATTTTGTAATGACATCCAATCCACCGCCTCTTTTCATCTTAATTCCAAGCTCGCCTACTTGAGTGCGTAGGCCTTCGTTCGATTCCCAGCTTGTAGAGTTCTATTTCTTTACGGTCGGCTGCGACAGCCAATGCGCCCGAGCTGCGAAATTTCATAAAAGGCGACGAGAGCTTCGGCTCGTGGCAATAGGCGCTGTGACGCAGACACGAGTTCTGTTGAGTCATATGCTCCTCTAGTTGGTACTAAAGAGGCCTATGGATGAGTACACGGCTTTCAGAATATGTTTTCTTCGTAAATTGCATTGATGTATAAAGGTATTATTCACTTCAATTGTAGGTAGTTAAAGCACCTTTGTAAGCAGGCTTCTTGTAAATAGTACGTACAGTATGAATAATTCAGTGTTGTAAGTAACCAGGAAAAGAGAAGTGCAGACAGTAACAATTATTTTTCATTGCTTGAGGAAAGAGAGGCGAAAGCGCTTTGTTTGTCGTTCTTGTTTAATAGGTCTTGGGCCACAAACAATTCTGTTTTCCCTAGACTAGGTTTTAGATTCAAGTGATAATCTAACTTATCTATATTATAAAAAATTTATTAATGAAATAATTTCTGCAAAAATTAGAAATTGTATAAACACCTATGAGATTTTAAATGTGCTTCTATACTGGTAGATTGTTCCAAACACACTTCTTGTTGTTAATTGTTTAACCTATTTACAGTTCACAAAGAGGCGAAGGAGAATAAACGCCTCAGATATATCTGTTTTATTTAAATATATTATTGTTATAAAACATTCTGTGTACTAGACTTGACAAACCTAACCAACTAGTTTCCTTTAAGTTTCCAATATCTATATTTAAGGAGAAGATGGAAGAGTTTCTTTTGCCTCCAGAAGCTATTACTCGGTGAGGAACCGGAGAAATGCAGCTATCTTCTATGCAAAACACCTGGAGAAGGTTAAAGAGGTAGTTAACATGCTGGATGAGAATAATTGATTGATTAGTGATTCGTGATTGATTCCTGGTGCGTCAACGGCTAAAGTAATTAGTCCCGTAAGTGGAGTACATGTTTTTCTTTGGTATGTGGCGATGATCTCCCGCTAGATGGCGAGATCCGATACCGACCTACCGTCGGCTAGCCAGGTTTTCCCTAACCAGGTATCTCCCACCAGCGGGGCACCACCCCAGCCGAGAAAGCTCGAAGTTCCCGACCGGTCTCGGTGCAGTACTGTAGTGCATGTAAGTGTAAGTGTGTGTATGCAAGGGATGAGGATGGGACAAGGAAAGGAAAGGAAAGATCGCGCGCGGTCCGTGGCTCGTTTATTACGGGTTTGCACTGGCATTACCCTTGTGCTGACCGGAGGAAATTGTTAATGGAATGCTAATGGAATTGTTATACTTATGAACCACGGGGCATTTGTGATTAATCTGATAAATTTGTTTTGAATTACTTGGATTTTATTGAATTTGTGGGGGCTGTATTTGTCCATATATTGGACATGCGTAGAGCATTAGTGGCTTTATTATAACTTTATAAATTGTTGTAGAGTTTGTGTATGACAGGTATTTGTGTTTGTAAATTAGTGGCCGGAGTTTGAATATTTTATTTCTTGCTTCTTTAATTTTGGTATCTATATGGGTTTTCCAGTTTTGTGTACAGGTGAAGCCCTAGGTATTTTATAGGTTGTGATGGTGGGGTCCAGGTAATGGTGGAGCTGTTTATTACCTACGCAGGAGGGAGGTAAACTTTCTGAGTGAGAAGATTTTTGCTGTTGTTTTGTCAGGATTAAATTGAATTTTTCAGATGTTTGCCCAGGATTCAATTTGGTTTAAGTTGCTTTGAATTCGTGATCGGACTTTTTTAATGAGTATCCTGAGACAAATAGTGATGTATCATCTACGAATTGAGCTATATTAGAAGTTGATGATGGAAAATCTGAGATGTATGTTGAATAATGTTGGAGTTAAAGGGGAGCCTTGCCTGAATTGATAGTGTGAGGAGTGGAGTGGTGATTGTTGACTATTACTGAGAATGTACGGTCTGTTAGGAAACTTTTGATGACGTGAATAATGTAAGTAGGGGTTCCAGCTTTTATTAGTTTATAGATTAGACCCGGGTGCCAGATTTTGTCAAATGCTTGCGTGATGTCCAGGAATGTAGATATTGTGTGTTGCTCTTTCTGAAATGCAGAGTGGATGTGTTCGGAATTAGTTTTTCAAATATTTTGGCAATAACGGGTAATAAACTGATAGGCCGGTAACTGTCTACTTTGGAGTGATTTTTATGTGGTTTCGGAATGGGGTGAATGATTGAATGTTTCCAAGTTTGGGAGAAGTATCCAGTTCTTAAAATTGAATAATAAATATTGTTCAGGAAGGCTAAGGCTGACGGTGGGAGATTTTTTAATATTATTGAACTGCTTTTATCGTGTTATCCGGGGATTTCTTATTTGGGAGTTTCTTAATTAGTGTTTTTGTTTCGCGAGGAGATGTGCATTTTATTTTGTGGGGTATGTTAACGATGGGGGAAGAGGCTATTTGAAGGATTTTGGGGTGCTTTGTGTGTGAAGGAGAATTATTTGGTGTAAAGGTATTTTGAAAATGTTTCGCTAACGCTTCAGCTTTGGCGCTAGGAGAGTTTTTTGCCTGTGTTTGTTGACAGAGGTTGAATTTAATTTTTTTCAGAATTGTTTTTGTAAATTGCCATTGAGAGTTGTTTCTTACGTTTAGATATTGTAATAGGGATGTGTATTAGTGCTGTCGTAAGTGTACAAGACCTTTTTGCAAGTGTTATTTAAATGATTGTATTCTTTTTTGATATATGAGATACTATTTCAGTTCCAATTGAGAATGATACAAAAGTTTTTAAGGGGAAGGTTGACCATAATTGTTACTTAAGTACGAGGTTATTGAGTTCCGTATGCTTTGTATTTTTGTTGAAATTATTGAGGATATGATACTTGATATGTAGTTAGTGATTGAGTGAATCATATTCTGTAGAGTTGGAGTGAATGTGTTATTGTTGTTCGTAGAGTGATTGTTGTTGGATGGATTAAATGTTTGGTTTAGAGTAGTGTTAAGACGGGGTGGCTACGTTTGGTTTATTTGAGTGAAATTTGGAATTCCTTTTGCTTGCGGAGTGAAGGAAAGTTTCTGAGATTAAATGAAGGTGATGTCATTGGTAGAGGATTTTGTATGGTTCTCTGAGACATAATATTTTGCCTTTTGTCTATTAGTTTTTGATAGTACGAGCATTCATTAGATCGGAAGTCTCCCCTATGCACTCCATTTCCGAGTTTACATTTTCGAATATTATTGCTTTTGCTGGGGCATTGCGCAGTGAAATGGTCTTTAGCACAAAATGCGCACGAAATGTTGTAAATACAGTGGTTACGGGTATGACCGAATTCTAACCATCTCAAGCATTGAATTGAACCTTTTGTTTTCCTTCTTTTGTCTGGTATAACTATTGAGTTGCTCACGTTATTGATTTGAAGAACTGATTCTATTTTGTCTTTACCACTAAACTCTACCGCTACCACTGGAATTGATACATTATCTTTCATTAATCTAGTTACTTTCATAACTGACAGAAATTGGGATTTTATGTCTGATAATATTTCTTCTTCAGTGATTGATGGGTGCATATTTTTTATCACTATTGAAATTTTTTTACATGAAGGATCGCTATAGATATGGAATTGTTTGATAGTTGCAATAAAATGTTTTACAGCACTACGGAAATCTTGTGTTGACCGGAATAGAATTTTAGTTTTGTTGGTCTTGAATTCTGTTGCAAAGTTATTAGATATTTTATTTTTAATTTCACAAATAAGTTCAGCTTGATTGCTTGTGGCGGTAACAAAAATTGGTGGAATTTTCTTTGATTTGGGAGGTTCTCCAAGCAATTGTTCTTTGAGAAAGCTAAATCTATTGGAAATGTTTCGTTGTACTGTTTCTGAAGGTTTGAGTTACTATCATGGCGGGTGTTACCTTGCGTTGCCGCGCGTTTGCTGTCACCTTTTTCGCAGGTCTCAATCGATATTTTACCGGATAGAGTCCAGGCAGCCGCTTGGATGACGGTTGGTGGGATGCCTGATGATGGAGCCGAGGGGCTAGTGTCCATCGGTGACGTTGTAGGGGGCGTGTGATTCACACCCATTTGGAAATTGCTGGAATTACCTGACGTATAGGATTCCTTATTGATGGCTGGCGATGGTGGTGCTTCACCGTTTAATGTGGTTAGGGTCGCACTGGTTAACTCCTGTGTGATGGCCTTGTTTTCGTTGCTCATGAATGAGAGTAACGAACGGTGTATGGACGCATTGCAATCACTAGTTTAGAATAATTTCGGAGCACAGATTATGTAGTACTTTGAATAGTTTAGATGCAATTTACACTTCACTGGACGGACGAAACACTGCACAAATACCGAGGTCCGGCCGAAACTGGTCTGGATCTTTCTGGTTGTACCCGGCGCGGCACGATAGTAGCTGCTGATAACGGAGCGACTGCTCTGGCCCGCAGCTGAAGCAAGGAAAATGACCCAATATGCTGCTGTTTTGATGTCACCAGGACCCCGGTTTAAACAGGGGCCGGAACTCAGGGCCAGACCCCATTCCCTTTGAGGCCTTTCTCCTCGCGATCTCATTCTTGGCCGACATTTGTTTCGGGCAATTGCTTCCATCTCGGCGGTTCGCCGCCGTTGCGTGTTCTCCTTGACTCCCACTAGGTGCCACCTTAGTGCCCTTGTTGGCAATTTTAATATTAAACATCGGGTCCACCCGACAATGAAATGGGAATATTATTGAGATCGTTTGTTGACCACGGCACCTCATATTTTGTATTTCAATGTATTTTTAGGTTTTCGAGCGCAATAAGTTTTATTTAGTTCCCGGTATCAACCAGAATTTAAAAATAAGGTGCTAGTTCTCCCTTTCTCAAGCCATTTGAACGAGATATCACTGCTGAGCTTTTATGTATATTTTCTTCTCTGATGCAGAGCTTCTGTATTCGATAATCTGCTCCTCTTCATTATCACGCTTGGCAGACACGCTTAATTAGGCCCCAGAGTTTGTTTCCATAATAAGTCTGTCGCGTGGACTCTCATGTTTCTTGCCGCTCATCAGAGACCATTGGAAATTCCTACAATCCGTCTTACCGAAAAATTAACAGAGATCCCTCTTCTGCAACAGCAGAACTCCATTTTTTGATTGATTGATTGTTTAGTGACTCCGGGCATTACCAGGGTCATTAGTCCCGTGAGTGTAATGCATGTTTTTTGCTCGGGAGGTGGCGGTGATCTTTCCCCGGTTGTACGGCGAGATATGGCGCCGACCTACCGTCGACTAGCGGGCAGCTCAGCTTCCTGTCGGCTAGCTTCCCCAACCAGGTATCTCCTACCAGCGGGGCACCGTCCCAGCCGGGACAAGCTCTTAGCACCCAACGGGTCTCCCGGCATGTGTGGTAGTGTAGTGCGTGTTAGTGGAAGTGTGTGTGTGTGTGTGTGTGTAAGGGGTGAGGATAGGGCAAGAAAGAGGAAGGTGAGATCGCGCGCGGCCCGTTTGTTAGGGTACTGCTCCGGCATTCACCTGGTGTTGATCGTAGAAACCACGGAAAACAACCGATCAGAGAAGCCATTGAATGTCATTAAAAATCCGCCGCTGCCACTAAGTACTCAGTCGCTGCCACTACCCATCTTGGCTTCGTTGATATGTGTACCAAATACATAATATATTACTGTTCTTATAGTTCCTCTAATCGGTGTATGATTTGAGGTTCCCATTAAAGTCCCCAAGTAATAATATATCTTTCATGTTAGAGATTCTACCTGAGGCACTCGTAAATTGATTAAAAATTACAAACTCCGTTTCAGTTGCATGGTCATTAGGAGTATACATTTTTATAAAAACATCTCTATTCCCTTTATTCTCATTGACATGTGTCTAACGCTTAATACTGTCACGAATATTGCATCATCTGGCGGGATTCGTTGCGCGGATTGCGTCATCTGCAGGCGCCCCCCTTCCCCCCGAACTGGACGGTTCCGGACTATTCGCGAGTCGCGTAGAAATGTGGAGCAAGTGCCGGCTGTGTCGAGACGGGCGCCGGCCAGGTATAAATTCGCCGCTGCCGCGAGTTAGTCGGAATTCAGTACGTAGTAGTCAAGTAGTGGCAGTCAGTCGGAAGTCAGTAAGTAGTAGAAGTAGTAAGCAGTCAGTGTGAGTATGCAGTAGTCTGTCTGCAGTGGAAGCTGAGCTGTGAAGTGTGCATCGCGGTAAACAGCAGTGCAGTGGACCCTGTTCTGCGCTGTGAATTGTGGTCTACGCAGGGAATTGTGATCTGAGTATGGAATTGTGATCTGCGCAGTGAATTGTGGTCTGCGCAGTGAATTGTGGTCAGCACAGTGGACCGTGGACAGTGCATCGGACTATACGATAGTGTAGAAGTGAACAGTGTAAATAAATAATCAAGAGAACGGAGTCGTGTGTAAGGAAAATAATCAAATGAAGAACACAAGGACTGTGTAATATGTCTGTAAAAAAATTAAATATTTTTAGTGTAGCATTAAGAAACAAAATAAACGTTTTTGTTAAAATAGTACCTGTGTGTGGGTTTTAATTCACCACCGAGACGCGTTACAATACTATTTTTATATCTTTTTGTTATAGCGATGGAAACTCCTCTCTTTGATCTATTTTTTTGTTTACTCCACTAAATATATTAATGTAGTCTTTAACTTCCTATTCGTTGGCCCTTTTTTATTTCTGACTTGACAGCAATTTCTACATCCCACTTTCTTGTTTTTTCGAAAACGTCTACAATTTTCAGATTAAGACCTCTTATGTTCCTTGTTCCTATATTCATAAATCGTTTCTGTTTGCATTGTTTTTTCTGGACATGCCGGTTATATTTTTTCATTTAGCAATCATTTTTACAACCCAGTTAGTTACAATCCCAATCACAATTAGCAATCCAGCCTTTTTTTGGCAGGGGTAGGAGTGTTGGCCCCACTCCCCAACCCCTAACCTCAAGGACCGGAGATTTCTTATTTCTTCTTCGGGGTTACCTTCCCTAAACAGGCTTGTTTCCCTCCTGCTCACCTTTGCGCCAAGATAAGGGAGGAATGAATTAAAGAACAGGTGGGAAAGGTAAAGCAATGGGAATAGGCCTGAATGGCCTGATAGGTCGTTGAGGGATGCCTTCGTCTGACTCCTCCACCAGAGTCAATGCGGCTAGGGAGACCTAGTAGCTACGCTACCGCCGGCATAGCCCCTGATTTCGTAGGAGTGCGCAAACCTCCCCGCTCCTACGGACAGTGCTACTGCAAGGCGGTATCCCACGGAGGAGGTATAGGGACTATGTGTGATCTTCCTTGGTCAATTTAAAGCGAATACTAGATTTCAGTCCTATATTTGTGAAACGAGAATATAGTACGCGATACCTATATAGCTTGGATACTTTTATTAAGGTGACATTTTGATTCTTGGTGTCATAAATGCGGTCAGCTGGTACGTCACTTTATCCCCTTCATTTGATCATTTCGAGTTGGTGGTAACAAGAGTAGAAAACGTCACTGGGAAAGCTTATGCTATTGCGTGTTGCTAGAATATCACTATCGGCGTCATCAAGCGTCAAGCAAAAGAGGTTTTGATACAATGTATAGTTTAACATTGCCATTGAAATCATCCAGAGGTAAAAATGTAGGCGTATTGACTTAATAGCTATTAAAAGGGAATTCTTTACTTTTGTTATTAATTTAAGTCATGTATTTTCGGTCTCACTTCAAGATGACGGCATTTTAGGCCCCCATTCAGTGCCGGCACTAGGCACGGACAGACAGGGCGATCGCCCGGGGCTCCGCGAGTCAAGGGACCCAATGATGCGACTTATGGAAAAAATGTAAAAAATTGAAAAAAGATAGGTCTCGAGAAAACCGTTATTGTAATTTTATAAGTCGTGGTACAGTAGTCTGATATTTTATAAAACTTTTAATTCTTTTTTAAACATAAATAGTTAATTATAGAAATTATTTATTTAATGGAGATTAATAAGAGATTATTTTTTTCTGGGGAGGGGATACGTTTCAGCATTGCCCCGGCCCAAAATTGTCTAGCTCCGGAGGTCCACCACTGACCAAGCAGGGAAACGGAAGCGAAACGTCCTGACACCCAAGCGTGCTGCGCCATCCTGATCAAACGTGTGACGTGCCCATCCTTGCTTCTGGCCGTTTTGCGACAGCTTAAAACGCCGAAACCACTGGAGCAGGAGGGAGAAGGGAGAGAGACAACGTGTGTCGCTTTTTGTAAGATAATCAATACAATATTTAGGGCTCATTGATTAATATATTTCATGGGGATGCGTCGTCTGACACTAAGCGACTGGTATGCATTTCATACACAAGTAATAAGTAAGTTTAAGTAAAAAATTAATGAAGAGCACAAATTATTTCACATCCCCCAAATATCCATTCAAAATACGTTCTACCTCACCTCCAAGAAGAATTCTCTTATTTACCAAGAATTCTTAGCGATAATGCCACTCAAAATTTAAATGCTAACTACGGTATTCCTATGTGCAACTAACTTCAAATTTATCAACTACGCACGAATGTAGTGAAGTGCTACCCCTCAAATAATAAAACTTCAATCTAAGCTGCGGACATATAATTAAATAGGCAATAAAAAAGTGTATAATACGCAAAATTAACAGAATTCTCAATATGAGTTCAATAAAAACACACGTATAGTAGGTTATATAGCCCAATATCTTGGTATTAAATTATTTCGTTTTTTGAGGATGTTACCTGTAGGTGACAGTGGAAGTAGTAGTCCAAGAAATACGAACATGAAGGCTACAATATACCACGTTCGTATACGGAATAAAACGGAATAAACGGAATAAAAATTGTAATCACTCGTGACGATGTTCCTAAATAATTATGATAGTATTTTGGTAATCCACTGTATTCCAACAGTATGACGCGTTCACTAAGAAACTTAATTACCATTTGGGGTTTATTATTCTGGCTGTATGAAGTACTTTAACTTGCACTGGGTCCCGTAGCGAAAGTGGTTGTGCCGGCAGCAGCAGCGACCTGTGGGGTCTGCGGGTTCGAGTCCAAGCCTAGGCATGGACATTTGCTTCAGTGGTGGGACATATCGTAATCACTATGTAATTGCCTCATAATTCTATTTCTTTCCAACGTGAATTTTCAAAAACCTATTCGAATATTTTACACGACGATCAGAGTTTAAATTTCTGGTGCAAATAAAAATAGAAGAGAATTGCACTATCAACGAAGGTCAATAATTTCGCGGGCGTTCGTAACGTGGGCATGGGGGTCATGCCCCCCCTCGAAAAAAGGGCTAGAGGAAAACGTTTGTTACCTTTTTATTTGCCAATATTTGTTTAAACATTTATTTATGTCAGAATTTGGAAATTAATTAAAAAAATATATTGTGTAGTATCAAATATACACTCCAAAAAATTCAACATAATAACAAATATGTTTATTATTTAACAAAAATTTATTATGCCCCCCTCCAAAATGATCGGCTGGATCCTGTCCTTGGTCTCTGTGCTTGGTCACGCGTGAATTGCAGAGAATAGGCAGTAAAAACTATGCTTTCCTATGGCCAGCAATCGACTACACCGAGAAGTGCATTGCGAGAACTGTACGACGTGAAATGTGGAAATAGGTCGGTGAGGTTGCGTCGACGCACTAGAAATAGATCATTCAATGATTCGCAGGGGCGCCTAGAAAGGGACAACTTGCCCCTTTCTAGGGGGCAACTTTCACTTTATTGCCCCCCTCCCATTTTTTTCATTCAATATAAATATAAAATTTACCATTTACCTATAATGAAAATTAACAGCTACACGTTGCAAGAAGCAATGAATTGTGTTTACGTAGTGGAGGGGAGAGGGGAGCATCTAGTGCCGTAGGCCTGTTTCGTTTGGCCACTTCTGATGCATCGAAATACATTTACATGCCAAACATCGAGGGTCTTCAATGCAGAATTGGCCGGATTTCAAGGGACAGTCCTTTAATTGAGAGAAATGTCCCGCGTCCGGAAGCATTTTTCCCCGGGACGTCAAACGCTATAGCGGAATGAGAATGTAAACATTACCCCTACTCCATGTGGAATGTGTTTGGGACCAAGAAAAACTAAGAGGACAGGTTCTGCAATTGGACAGGGTCCAGAAAAGCGCAAGTGCTTGCGGTTGGTCGCGGCTCGTGTCCAAGCTGAGACGCACACCGTTGTTGCAAGCGTAGTGCCCCCCCCCCTCCGCAGTTGCAGCACTGGATCTTCTGGTGTAGGTTTTACAAAATTTGTATGTTCAAACCACTCTTCTATTGAAGATTTCACAATTTTTATATGTTCAAACCACTCACTGAAAAGACACAGCTGCATCAAGCTAGATTGGTGGCATTTAACAACAGATCCTTATGGAGTTCCATTTTGTAGGCTTTCATCTCTCTTTTTTCGAGGAAAGATTATAATCGCGATATGAAACGACCAGTCGGACTCATGTATGTGACAATTGACATGAGAGCACCCCGCTCTGCAGAAGAGATTTTCGGCAAACACTCTCAAGCTTATGGCCTTGATACTTCTGCCCTGTACAACTGTAATGCCAATCTCATCATAATTCAATATTATGTGAGGAGGAAACTTCAAAATCATCATCATTCAGACGTTTAACAAATACTTAGAAGCAAACCCAAAATATCAAGAAGTAAAAGTTTGTACCAATTATCGGAGCAACCTCTCCTTAGTCGAAGTTTCGAAAACGGACTTAGTTTGCTTTCAGCGTTAACTTCACAGTGGACCACTTCACGTGATTCTAATCAATTACACACAGAGTGCAATATATTTAACTTCAATAGTATGCATCTACTTTTAAGTAGGGGTCTTACCTTGCCTTCACAATATTCTTCTGATGAGTGTAAAATAATTTTTTCTTCGTGTAAGTTCAGAGGCACACCTCTCACTATTCACGCTTTCGTAATAAGACCTCCAAACTCACAAAAGTAGAGAGCTCGTAGTTAGAAGTTACTGCGTTACTGCAGCTAGCAACAAAATGCGCCACCTTACAAGAATTCAACTACTGGAAACTTTGGAAATCGCCGCAGATTAGGGTACTCCCCTACAGCTACATTTTTCTAGAGTGGCCGCTGGAATTCGAGAGCAGAGGAGGAAGCTAAAAAGTGGTGGGGAGGCAGCCAGGTGGCAGCGCTCGCTCGCGTCCACCTATACCAAAAACATTAGCCTACCGCACCGCACGTGCTAGTGAACGTACATGGAAATTAATTTGTTTTAGTATGGTGCATTAAATCATTGTGCGGCGAATCACTCTCACATTGAAACCGTCGAGAGCCAATTCCATGTTCTTCCTCTTCCTTTCCTTATTAGGAGTTGAAAATGAACACGATTCTCCCGATTCAATAGAATTCATTTTCTTATTTATGCTGCAAATAGATATTTTCGAAACACCCGAAGTAGCAGCCAAGAACTTCTTTCACATCTTTAACACTTTCTTTTGCTTCTCTCATAAATTTATAGTATACTTTTGCAACAATTTCACGCGACTGTGATAGACTTTCTTATGCAACTTGCTCTGAACCGGACGCATTGCAATATTCACAAGCAGAACAATAATAATTTAAACAGAACTTCATGAATCTCGTACAAATGTTTCACTCTAGTAGGAAACTCAACAGAAGCTTGCACCTCGCGGAGACGAGAAATCAGGGTCAATGTTTACACAATTGGAGTAGCGCTGTCAACACGTGTTGGGAAGGAACGCGCTCCTCCCTAAACCGATAAGTTTGAGGGATGGACTCCTCCGGCCGATCTGAGCCCTCCACCTTCAGCGGTCACGCTAAAATAATACTACTGTACATTAAGCTGAATTATGAATGCAGGTAGCAACGAACGGTTTTTTGGCAAGAATTGATTTGGCAAGAACATATTATCTCCTACATAATAATAGATATTTGCACAGGCAAACGAGCTACAGATATTGGACTTATTATCCCTTATTGTGTCTTACGTAAAGGAATCGGCTCACTGTGATATGGGTAAGAGATTCTGGAGCTCAAGAAAATGTGCGCAGATTATTCCTCCACTTATTTCCCATAGGTCGCATATAGTTTTTAAGGTCCTTTTTTACGAAAATACATTTAAAATACACTGCCGTGACGCTCCAACTGTGATGTCCAGACAATGAAAAATTTTCAAGAGAATTTATATTGCCAGAATTTTAATTATTTAATTGTTATTCTCCTTTTATAAAAAGTAATATTCATTGTATTTTCAAACAAATGTAAAACAATGTTCCAATTGCTTTTATCTAAAGCAAAGTATATGATGGTCCTAAGGATATGTTATTTTTTTGTTGTTGTTGATATTTTAAGGATATGGATTGGTTGCACGTTTGTACAACCGCCGCTATTATACCTTCCATTGAATCTGAAATTAATCCACATGTTATTTTTACCGGATAGAGCGTTAATATTATTTCTCCATTTGCATTTTGTTCTTTGAAATTCAATTCGTTTAAAGTTTCCCGCTCTTTCATTCCTGCCGGCGAGCTTTGCTGTCGTAGCTGCAAACAAAGCTGTCGGTGAAATTCTCATTCATTTTTTGCCTGCCCATCCTCTAAGCTTCGCCAATGATTCGAAACGTGCTGTAGCTACATAAAATGATCAACGCTGGCTGCAATGAGCCTGCAGTCTCCTTCTAGTCGGTGCAAGGATAAGAGGGTGAGAGTAGAAAAGTGTTCTTGTTGCTGTTGTTCCTAGTGTTGCTGTTGACGGGTATACGAATGTTAATAAAATACCAGAATGAATACATTGAATGTTAATTACTAACTGCACGAATGTGCGCATAGTCTAGTCATTCATACAATTTCTGTTCAAATATTCTTAATTTTAACGTAAAAAACGATCTTTCTGATATTGTTTTATTAAAGTATTGATGTTCATTAAACCGGTGCAAGCAAAAGCGTTCGATGCCACATTTCGCCGGGTTTTATGTTTACGGTGGGAAACTGTTCTTAAAATATAAATTCAACTTTCTATGCATAAAAGTTCGTTGTCTGTGACCTTTGCGACGACTATAGAGTGTTCTTTAACTAGTAATGTTAAGAAAAAATGATCGATATCCGGAACCTTTTTGCTTGCTCTTCGAGATTTGAAGCTCCTGGAGATCGAACGCTTTGGTTTTCACTGATTCAATTGTTACGGTCCAATTTTAGTGTACGCCGGTGGTGGCTTGTGGCTTCAAAAGTTGGAAGTTTACAAAAAATTTGATGAGGTGACCACTGATATCAACATTATAGTTACACATTACAGTCATTATATTTATACTAGACTACATACTAACATTATAGTTATACTAGAGCTCACTGGAGGAGACTAGGTTGTCCTTATAAACAGACCCAGTCAGTCGTGAGGCATTACAGGTCTGTTCTCTGCGTAACCGTGAAAGCACCCACGCTTAAATGCGAGAGCAGCCAAGAAGCCCCTCACAATTTACAACCAAAAAGTGTGTTAAAATATCTTGGATGTTAAGAAGAGAAAATTCGAAGGCTTAAAAAGCTTTCAATGATATTGTATTGTAAAATGTTCAGGAATGTCTGACATTTTTCATTTCATGCAGACCTTCCTTGTAAGTAATGTCTATAATTAACTATTTACGGTATAAAATTATGATAACGATTTTTCGAGTTCTATTTTTTTTTCTTTTTTCCAGTCCCCTCATCGGGCCCCTTGGCTTGCGGGGCCCCAGGAGGTCGCCGGTTTGCCTGTGCCTAGCGCCGGCACTGGCTCTATGCCATCTTATCGGCCCGCGTTTCACGACGCGAGGCGTGCGCGGAAACAACCTGAGGATCATCTATGACGTACAGGCACGTCAAACCGCCCCCGTACGAGCTACTTGCTCGCCTGGGGAGTCCGGCGCTCCTACGGGCACGGACAACTTACCCTGATTCCGCACTTATTTCCCAATCCAGAAAGGGGTGGACGTTAGGGTGTCCCTTATTTTCCGACTTTGAAACTTTTAAGCGCTCACCCTCCAATTTTGTTCGAATGACTTTAAAACATGCCTGTACAAAATTTTCTTGAGATTGGTGAATTCTAACCCGTGCCGATTTGAGCGCGAACTCGCATGACGGGCAGGTCCAGACCAAACCGTTGAGTCAGGCTCGAGCATAACATTGCATGCATTTTAATCGATCGTGTCACACGTGTTTGCAGGACGCTAATCTAACTCACTGTCTAATTTACCATCAAATTAACCATATTTAACACAATTTCCCATCAAATAAACAAGTGATTGAAGTTTTATTTTATAACATATGGGTAGTAAAATTAATAGTTTGTGCAAGCGCTAAACTTGTGGTTCGTGAGTGTATGATTTTGGGAGGAAGCAAGAATTCCGACGAGCTAATCAGCATTGGTCGCAAAACTTATTAACTTGTACTATTTGGAGTGAAGAAAACTACAAAAATACGCAAACAAATGTGAAGATATTTTTAAGCATCGTAAGAAATAATTTGAACAATCTATTTGATACTGTACATCGGAATGCTTTACAAATGATTACATTGGAAGAAGACAGGATATTTTTATTTGGCAGGAGAGCCAGGACGTAAAAGCTATCTTGCAGGAATACACCAGAATTTCGCGTATAAAGAAGAAAGGGCTAGCCAAAACTTTACAAGAAGAAAAAAAGGAAAGAGAAATAACAGTGTGAAGCGTCTACGTCTTCTGCTGTACCTCCTTCATCATCTGAAAATTCAGATAACGAACTTCCAAGTTCAGATGAAATCAACGTTGGTGAATTTTTAGGAGAGACTTTCGAAAGTATATTAACACAGAATGCTGCAAGGCATGGCACCAAAAATGTCATTACTCCTAAACTAATAGCAGCTTTGGATAAATGCCAGCTGAGTGTAAAAGATTCTCTGTACATCCTTCAAGAGACAGTACAGGCACTTGGCCACAATACCCGAAGAACCCGGTATTATAGTGCGATTTTTATGTAGCTGCCTCTCAAGGCCTGACTTCACGATGGAATATGTTATGCATTTCGCATCTTCCTCGGGCGTGCCGATGTCGCATGATCGCAAGCCCTGATGGATACGGTAGCGATCATGCGACATCTATCGGCATGACTGAGGAAGACGCGAAATGCCGTAACATATTCCATCGTGAAGACAGGCCTTGAGAGGCAGCTACATAAAAATCGCACTGTAATACCGGGTTCTTCAGGTATTGTGGCCAAGTGCCTGTACTGCCTGTATTCTATATAAAATCGCACTATAATAAATCTTCTATACGATTATTATTATTATTATTATTATTATTATTATTATTATTATTATTATTATTATTATTATTATTATTATTATTATTATTATTATTTGATGTTTATTATCTTAATTAATTCTCCCTTATATAAACATCTTTGCTAAGTAATCGGAATATGTGTGAATGGAGAATTCTTTCTTTATTTTCGTGTTGTGTTGTGTCATTCAGTTATTTATTGTATTAAGCAATAATGTGAAATACATTAACAAGACTGTAAGTTAACAATTCTCGCTTACGGACGGCAGCGCTTTTAACAGACAAGAATATTTGTCTGTTAAACCTTCTAACCTGAACGTAGAAAGTCCATTCTTTTATATCACTCTTAAGTAAAGAGGAATACAAAATGAAGATACTTTTTATTCAATGTCTTTTTAATTTTTCTCTCGATTGAGAATTTGAAATCGAACTGATGTACCTATTATTTCAATTTAATGTATCATTTCTTTGCCTTAAAGAGGAAAGAGGAATTAATATAGCAAGTTTGTGACAATAACTGTGGAAACAACTTCTCCATAAGACTGTCATAAGCCGGGTATTCAGTGACGTACCGCCATTCCGTAGCATTTGTACAACCTTACTTTCAAATCTCGCATTTATTTCTTGGACGCAGTGCCCGCGAGCTCTAGTAAGCTTGTTACCTTGCCTGTGACCTTAACATGCCTGATTTATGTACTCTGAAGACCCTGATCCCCTCCCAGGTCTATGAGATGTTTACTAACATCAAGAAAATAAATCTCCCATCTCTTGCAGCCAGCGGTTTATCACTAATTTCAGGGTCATCCAACTGGTGGCCCGCGATAGGTTTTTAGCCAAATGTTAAAGCCCCGTGCATCCATATCAAGCGAGAACATAGCGTGCCGAACGCACGCCCTGTCGGAGTCAACATCACCCCCCCCCAATGTAAAATAGGTTCAAGTTTAGATTTAAGATTTTTGTTCTAGTGAATTCAGAAATTCAAAAACATCCCAATGTGTTTCACTGCGTTATGCATAGTATGGCCTGCTATCACCTATGGTTCCATTCCTCCCCGCCCGATCACGCTACTTTGCAGCCAGGCGAAGTGCCGGTATCAATACGCAGGCACTACGGGAAAGGCAGGTGTGGATCGCCCGAGTAATGAAAATATTAGTTTTAGTTGTGGCGCTTGAGGCCTTGCAAATTGGACACCCCTGATCCATTTTCTTTTAACCATCGGGCCTGCAGTCGCGCGGATCATTCTCTCGAATATGCTTTGCAGTCAATGCCTTGAAATTGTGGCTTGAAAGAGTAATTATAAAACTGAAACATAATATTCATTATTGTGTAAACATGCTACAACTGGCATAAGTTGCAAAGTTATCAAATCGCCACTGCGCATCTGAGGTATAAAATTCAATTTCTTCTGGGGTGTTACTAAAATAAATCTGTTAATCTTCAATTTGATTCTGTAGAAATGAGATCAAGAGTTCATTATTTGTTCATTCATGAAAACTACCAACTAATGTCCAAGTGCAACCCCTTTGAACCAGCGTGGTTCATGAAGGTCTTAACAAAACATGAAAGAAAAACAATCATACTCCAACAACAAAGCAGTAAATGATTTCATTATAAGCCTAACCCTTCATTTCCAAAGCGACATATTTTTCAAGTTGTACTTATGGTACATTTTGGACCCACTATTTTTTTTCTTTCTTCAAAATAAATACCTATAAAATAAATACCGTTGTTCCTATTGGCAGATATCGAACATAATTTTTATTTTAATTAAAAGTATAAATATATTCACGATTTTCTGGTTATTATTTTTTTAATGCAAATTTTCTTTGAAGATAACAGTCTCATCAAACCCCAAATCCTTTAATGGGGGGGGGGGTGTATTTTAAATAATTTGTTGTACATTTAAAAAAATGTTTTAGTTACAATGGGGTTAAAATACGGACCAATGGCTTCTGTACAGCATTGCTGGAACATGTTTTCTAGTCATTTGGAGTATTTAATATATTAAATATGTTAAACCCAAATCACTGTTATCTAACTGCTAATGAAAGCTTAACAGACAAATACATGCCAGAATTATATTTTAAAATCATTAATAGCATTTTTTTTAAGTTTATGGTGTGGGTACATTTTGTTCTCACTCAGAAAACATAGGGTTAAAGGAAATATAATGTTCACAGTATTTCGTTAAAAAAGTTAGTGATAATTTACCCCATTCTTAGGCTAAAGCTATAAATGGGTAGCACATAAAACATTTTAATGTAGAATGATGAGATAAAATGTGTTTCTTGAGCTGTAATATTTTAGTGTCTAGTTTGAGATAATTTACTATTAGAGATGGGTAATATTTTTTAATAAACACATTTGAATTTTGTGTTTAGGTATGCTTTAGAAAGAATTGGGTAAATATTTAAATCCAGTTTTAGTGTTTGAAAGTTGCCATTATTCATATAAAAACAAATGCAATCTAATATAAATATCTAATAAAAGTGCTGAAAAATGTAATGGATTGGAAAAATGTGCCTTAACATAAATTTCTTGTAACCTATCAAATGTCTGCCTTTAGCAAACATTTCCTTTATTAACATTATCCTACCAAGTATTGGCAAGTACTCATTTTTAATCTTGTTCTAACCAGGACAGATATTCACAATATAATTTCTTGTTGACTTCATTTACTGATTTCTTGATGTAGATTTAATTAAAAGGATTGTATTAATACACAGAGAATACATTGTATGTGATTTGTTAAAATTTTATTTATTCCCTTTGATATTTTCACTGATGTATATTGTGATCATTATAATAACAGTCTCACAATAAGGAAAAACTCTTCAATAGCCATATTGCACAATGAGATTTAATGGCATATATTTTATGTAATCTTAAAATTTTATACATATAGAGGATATTTCCTCTATACTAGATGCAAATATATTGATAGAGTATAGAAAAGGGTTTATGAGTATAAAAATGTCACTTTCTCAAAATAAATCTGTAAAAACATTTTTAACTTTAATATTTTCAACAATTGAAGTAAAGTTTTATAAAACATTTCCATCAATTGTACAGAAAACTCACTTAAAATGATTTCATCAATACTTTATAGTATTCACTACTCATGGAAAAAGAAATTATTCACAGTTGGACTGTTATAAAATATTTTGTGGACTAAATGTTAATATTTTGGTATGGGTCCTTTGGGTTATGATATATTTTTGAACGTAACAAATTATTTTATATTAATTTCAATCAAATTACTCATATCAACATGAAACAGAAGATATAAGAAATCAATAAAATTCAAATTATAATATATTGATAATTTCTGTAGCAATGTATATGTATAATGGTTAATTGAATACGATTTTATAATTTCCTAAGTGAAATTTTCATTGCAAAAATATAATATTTTTATTGCTAATAAATATTAATAAATTGCATGGATTACATCATTGTAATTAATAAAGTTGTAGCAAAATTTATTTTATAAAAATAAATAATTTTGGATGCTTCTTTAAAATTCTTCACACATCAATGTCTTATACTCTAGTAGATCTGCTTAAAAGTAATCATGGATGGATACAGAAAGAAAAAAGATAAACAACAACAAAATGAGAACCCTTACCAAAAAACATTGCACTATAAATGTTCAAAATCTCAAAGTTAAAATTGTGACATTTCTCTTTCATATACACTTTTCTATATTTGTATTGAATGTTTTATCTTATATGTAGAACATCACATATGTATGTACATAAGCACGTATGTTCATGTATATGATGTATATTTTATAAATATAAATATGTATATACATACACAATATTTTGTGTAAGAATACACATAAAACTATATTTATCATATTTTCAGATGTATACATACTCATACATGTATGTCCCTACGTATTATGTACTTACGTATATATGTATGCATACCAAATTAATTGGATTCATCAATAATATGCTGCTATTTGAAGCTACGAAATAATCTAATGTATCTATAAATGGGATGACATAATTATTTGAGCAATCATGATAACTTCTGAACTCATTTTCAGTTCATTGCACTGATCGTTTTTCATAAACAAATAACCAGGCTATATAGACTATATTTCAATATAAATATTGATATTAATAGCCATAGACTAACATTTTGGTAAGTCTTTAACACCAATAATTTTAAATGTTCTTTATACGAGATATTGTCTCTTAGATGTATCTATACTCTGCACTTTACATCAAGAAGATTTGTCTTCAACTTTGTCAGAGAAACATGACATATTTCTTTTCTTTTCCTCTTTGTTTTTTCTTTTGTATTTCAGCAGTTGAAATATATGTTCTTCCTTGTTTGGTAATAAAACATTATCTCATACAAAGACACTTAAATAATATTTCTATATGATCATGGCACAAATACATCACAGACCTTAGCATTTTGTTTTATATTTATTTCCAAAGGAGCCATTTGGTGATCATGGAAATTATATTTTTATCACTACTATTGGATATAGTAACAATAGCAATGTTTGACAGATTCTGTATAACCCCTAAACATTTCAACTACCTATAATAAAAATAAGTTACATTAATGATTTATTACGCACCTTCATTCACACGCTAACAGGCACATGAACATATACACAAATACAGAAATTGTAGAGAATATTCAATAAAAAAAATGGTATTCAGGAATTCTTCTACAGAGAAAGAAAGAATTTAGAATGTAAATAAAATACATGAGAAACTGAAAACGATGTAACACAAATTCATAATATGCTTACCCTGATTTTTGCCATGGAATATTACATGATGAATATGTTCCACAACATATTTAGTTTAATCATATTTGGTATAAAAACATGCATACACCTGTTTAATTATTAGATATCACCTCACAGCAAACCCTGGATAGGCCCATTTTTCTGATCTCTTAAATTTACAAATTGTATACTATCGCCAAATTATATGAAAATTCGTAACTTAACTTATGATAAATTAAAGGAATGATTGAGCCAATCAAGCCATGTGACCTCTAAACATCACAATATTATCTACATACCTTTATCTAAATAAAGTTATGAAATTATTCTTGGACAATATTTTAATTATACAGTAGAATAAATTCTTAAGAGGCATTCTTTATGCGAGTTAATAACCATATGCTCATATAATAAACAATTGTTGGTGGTTAAATCTTTAACAAGGTAACACAAATACCCCTGAAGTTTGTCACTGAACTAAGGCTCAATAAGTATTGAGATTCATATTTTAAACATTAATTATTAATAATTAATAATTTTGGGATTAATGGGTTGGTATGGTCTTAAGTTTTAATTATTATTTAATTGCAGAATGAGTGGGTCTAAACAGCATTCAGAATATCTGGAGTTAAAAAATTCTCAGGCCACTGTGAAAATTTTTCCTCTTGTACCCAAGAAAATAAATACAGCCAATGATTCACTGATGGATAAACTGAAGTAAGGAATTCTCCATAAGTGCCAGCACATCATTTCAGTCATACTCTTATTAAATATGAGGTCCCTTCTCAAAACCTATATTTCTCAGACAAATTAATTTTTTATATACAATTAATTGTTGGCACATTTTTCTAGGAAAAGGTTGCCGCATTTTAATTGTATTGCAGAAAAGGCAAGGAATGACTCAAATATTAATAAATATGTAACATCACTAGAAGTCATCTTCCATCTGCATATAATCATGAAGATGATCACAAAAATTATAAAAAGACCCTTCACTAAAATAAAGAAAATGAAACTGAAGTTGATAAAGAGATATTAAATTTCATTAAATTTGTGCTATGAAAGAACAAAAATTTTTATTCCTGTTTATCTGTTTTGACAAACATAAAATTAAGTAATTTCAAAATACATCAGAATTTTATAAAAAAAGCATAAACAAATTCCTTCTAAACTCTAAGGAACAATTTTTAAATGTCAATGAAAAACTCTACAGTGAATTTTCCTTAAAAAACAAAAAACAAAAATAAGTTTAAATAACACTACAATCAATTCAAAACACAATATCATGAAGCATATCCTACAAGTGCTGCAAAGCTAAATTGATTCCACATACCTAGTTGTCAAATAAGCTTAAAGTGAAGGCAAGGAAATGGTGACATACTAGTGGTCAAACCACTTCAGAACTTCATGAGGAAATATGGCTCTGCTATGCTGTTCTTAGACCCACTCAATTGGTTTACAATAAGTTCCAAAATCATTTCCAAAGTTAAAATCAAGTGGTTCTGTCCTCAATACTTCTCACTGTAAGTCCATAGAATTTCCTTTCCTCCACAAACTTGTATTGAAAATGATTAAATTTTTATAATACATTGAGAATGATTCTCAAAATCAAACAAATGCTAGCATGTAAAAAAATATTAGAAGAATCTTTAATTTAAGAAACTAAACACTATATAAATGAGGAGTATAAATTTGTGGCATATAAAAATTTTTCAAAGAAATGAATACACTTCCCTTAACTTTTACTAGAAGTTATTCCTAACACACACACCTGGATTTATTATAATATTTTGCACATATTATGATAAGTTACTTCTAATTTAAAGAAATAATTTATCATTATATTTATATCTGATAAAATATTTTCTATTCTAATAATATATATATATATATATATATATATATATATATATATATATATATATATATATATATATATATACACATATATATATGAATCAATGTTAAGAAACCTTAAGTAAATCATAAACAGTTATAAAACGGTACCAATATATGATAATATTTAATTGATTGTTATCAATAGTTTTTAGAGATATTGTTGAATACTGAAAAAAAAGAAATAAATTCTGATCTGTGAATAAAAATACAGTAAGTACATAAGAGAATAATTATTTTTCATAAATAAAAATCTAAGAGGAAAAGGAAGGATTTTCAATTTCATTTTTATGACGATGTGAACTGTCATACAGATTTATTACATTAAATAAAGACTGTTTAAGTTTCTAGACAAACAATAATTCATAAATTTGACCAATGAACTGAACAAAGTTGTGTTCTACAAATAAAAAATGTATTCCCGTTATATACTTTTGAATATAACAAATTATCAATTCTGGACATAATAATCAGATATAATCAACTCTGAATTAATTAAGCTTTGCAAATCACAGTATTCTGATTTGTATCATTATTCAAAGAATATTTTAGTGCTTAAAAAAGGTGTCTTCATACATTCATTATGTATGATTTTGCGAGGAACATGAGTAAAACAAGAAGAAATTATTTTCATCTGTATTAGTAAATCTATTCTTGCTCAATACATTTTTTTATAAGAGACAACCTTTCTTGCAGTATGAAATCAATCTTCTGCACTACTTATAAACTGTTAATTAGATTTAACTAAGCAAGGATCCTTAACTTCTTCATTTAGATAATATTAAAAGATTCCATATGATATCCTCTATCACAGAAAATAGTTATTACTATAAATTAATCCAATAACCTATTAATAACAGTGAACCAACACACAACCCTCCCAGAGCACGCAACTGGTATCACACCCCCAAGCGACATCATGAAATGGGAAGATATTGTATCTGGTTGCTGATAGATGGCATTGATTATGACATGCAATTTGAACACTTCCTTCAACCATCTCCCATTGAAGTATCTCTCACAAAAGTACTATAAGCTGAATGAGATAAATGTTTTCAATTGATAGCTAAGAAGCTATAGTGAAATTCTATTATTAGAGAACTCACTTATAAGAGACAATATGGGTTGTTCCAAGATTTATTGTATAAATCATGAGCATTTTCTCCCCCATATATGAGACCCACTTGTAAGTTTCCCACTTATAGCGAACAGAATATTGGGTCCCAATGAGTATTATTTCCCATGAGTTGAACAAGTTGAAATCGACAAATTATCCCTGATGGCAAGCTTAGTGTACTTTTACTCTCAAGCAACATGTAGATGACTACATAAGTAGACTAAGCATGTGCTTAGAACCTCTACTACATAGAGTCCCTCATTAATTTATTAAATCAAAATTTATATTCACAAATATGTAAAAATATTTTAATACTAGCCTATGTTCTTTTAAATTGCAAAGGTTACAGTTTATTTTAATATTCATTTTGATTACATATATTCAATATTACTAGGAATGCCATAGTTTGACCAAGCTTATGATATTAATCCATCCCTACTCAAACACATATGACAAAGCCTGCATAGGAAGTAATTCCCATCTGCAGAAATGCCCTTCCACAAATAACACAGCTCATGTTTGAAAGGTGAAAATCTGCTCCTACTTTCATTGCTTATTGTTCTGTGGAAGATACTAAGACATGCGGTCTGCATCAAGATCTCATTCATACTAATGTTCTGATCATGTTGAGGTAAATAGGAACAGTGAGAACTGCAGTATTTGATACGAAATAAGGCTTATTATTATTGTGTACTTTTGTATTGAGCTTTTCATCATCATGTATATATTGATGTTCATCACTTGGTGAACAGAGCTCTTTTTGTATGGAAGGCAGTAACTCAATATGCAGATAATTGCTTTTGAAAATTTCAATTGTGATGGCTCTAAAAAAGAAATTAATTCAGTATCAAAAAATCTTGACACACTACGTCCTGTATGAAACAGTAAAAATGTAAGATAACTCAGGTAAAGATATAATTAACTTCATTTGGTATTTTCCACTTACAAGAGTTTCTGCCTATAAGAAACAAAAAGTTTCTCCAGATGTCTCTTATAATGGGATTCTACTCTATTTATTTCACATCTTCTAGTGAGCATAGAATGGATGATAACTAGGAAGTGGATATCTATGACCTAATAATGAGGAACTATGTGTGCCTTTATGATTAGTTAAATCATAAAAAATAACCTATAAAACTCAAAATATGATTTTATTACTGACAAAATCCATGAAATTTTCAACACTTGACAGAAACACACATAAGTTGTGTCAGTTAATATTTAATGTTGCACAACAGCTGCACTCCATTAGACTGCTGTACTCCAGTACTTCACATTGATACAAAAACTCAACACTTTGTTGAAAGAAGTACACATTTATTTTTTTTTAAATTGTAGCATTTTAAAAATATTCTTGAACAACTTTTGCCTAAACACATCTTTGTGATGATTATGGCTTTTTAAATGAGAAATGCTACAAATATGTCAATACATTGTGATTGTTTAGAAATATGCTAACATAATCATAAAATGCAAAAAATATGCATTTATATGGTCAATAAAACTCACTTTATTTGAATGAGAATGCTGAGGTAAAAATATAAATAATAACAATTTTCTCTAGCAATAACAATAAGTAAGATATATTGGTCTGAATGAAAATATGTGCCCCAGTAATGAGATATTAATAGATGACCTACATATGAACAGGCTCAAAGAAAGACAGGTACTGACATAGTGGCAAGTAGTGCTAGATGCTAAGTCCCTTAACTTTTGCCATCTGTGCATATAGCCTTGAATGCCTGCACAGGTTATGTTGTAAGATTAATGATATACTCTGTAGTATAAATAGAAAGTTAGGGAATAATCTCTTTATAAGACACAAATATGAACCATTTAAGAATAAACTTAATGGAAATCAAGGAGAGGATGAGCGGTAATATAAATAACCTGAAAGAAAGATCAGAAACAGACAAGAGGTATGAGATATGTAATGAGAATGATTATTTATAAATTAATTACAGTGAGTGCAAGTTAATAGAAAATGGACGTGTGACTGTTTGTACTATGCAATTAGTTGATAATTTGTCCTGGTAGTTTGAATTTTTAATTACTCAGCTGGTTAGTTTTGTATATTTGATTCGGTTTTAGCTACTAATATTCCAACTAGATCTTATCAGAACTTAAGTTAGTAACCAGTATAAATTTGAAGTCTCACTGCTTTAACATACTCTCAGATGAGGTTTAGCTTGTCTATATAAACCTTAAGCTAAGATATAAATAATAAACCCTAAGATATAAACCCTAAGATATAAACCCTAAGCTTAAGAAAATAAATGTGTTTTCTATAAAAAAAAATCTTCTGCATACTTAAAATTTCAATCCTCCAAGATGTGCTGTCTACTCAATAAATGAATGTGGGATCAAATTATGACCATTCAGCATACTAGTTAATAATATTTTACTTTATTGATTAAATGTTTTGAAATTTTTTCAAAAAGGAAAATTTTGCAAAAATGTTTATAAATGCAGTAAAGATAAAAAGTTCTATTTTTCTCTGTAACATTGTATACTGCTAATGATGATGATATAATTACTATATAATAAATATCTATTTTCCAAATTGTGAAAACAAATTTTAAAATCAATGCAAGAGAGTGGGAACTGAAAAGAAGTAAATGATGATACAAATAAAATGAAAGAAAAGGAAAAGATCTTTAAGAAATAGAAGGAAGTAAATATATTGAAAAAAGTGAGAGGTATGGGAACTAAGCAGAGTAAGAGGAAGAATGAAAAGAGGAAGACAAAAAGAAGAAAGATACAAGAAAAAGCAATAAAAATATAGAAATTTCAAACCAGTTAAAATAGGAAAACAGTAATAAAATAATTTATATGAATAAAAGAAAAAGAAACTGTACAAATAATTAGAAGCTACAAGTAATGATAGATGCGTATTTTTTGATTTAACAGGATTACTATTAAATCTAGCATTAGTATTTATTATCAAAAATATTGAAGATGTTTCAATTTCCTCCAATTTTCAAAGTATTGTAAGATAATTTAATTAATCCAAAATACACATCATCAAGAAATATTAACTTACTTTGTCAATAGAGGGAGCATTTAACGTATTTTTTTTTTCATTGAATCTATAATGTTATCTTGATGTGTCTGTTATTTCAAGACAAATTAAGTTTTTTAGCATGAGAACAAATGTCTGTCAACATTTAGAAAAAGTCAATTTTTGTTACAAGTGGATAATTTTGTTCCTTTGTATACTTTGCAAATTAGTGTCTTTCTTCTTTTTTTTTCAACTAAAATGTTATTTTTGCTAGTTACTCTTATGTGTTCAAAATGTAAAGCAGGAAGCAAGTATTTAAGGCAAAATTTATTTACTTTTTACATTACTGAGGTTCTAATTGCAGTCTAAAGGATTTGATTTCAAATTTTAATGTTCTTTTCACTCATGTGGTAAATACATATCTACTATACTTTTACAATTTCAGATACTATTCATTAACAGTATGATTCATTTTTCTTGCTGTGCTGGCACAGATCAGGTAGAAACCATTTTATTTCTAGCATGTTTTAATTATTTATATTTCAATTTGAAATTATTATTTTACATTTCTCATTCTGTATTTTTTCATGTTTATGAATACCACCAGTCAAGATATCATAAGAATAGAACTCTGATGAAAACTTCTCATAAACCTCTTCCCATCTAGCAGGAAATATGGTAGTGAATATTTTCAATACACAAAAATTATTTTTAAAATATACAATTTTTTGTTAAATTGATGTGACTTCTTATTTTTAGTCTGCATACTCTGATGACAACATTTGAATAGATAGGTTATAAGACAAAACCCATCTAATCTGTTTACACTAAAATTCATGGATTTTATCATTTGATCACTTGAATTCTTTGCAATAATATATTTTCATGAAACAAAATAATGTAGTTTTGGCATAGGCAAGATTCTCATTAAAACTTGTGTTATAAAATCAATCATAATGTGTAAGGTATTAATTTGTACATTTCAAATTAGTATAGTATGTTTATATAAATGAGGTTTTAGAAGAAAAAATGTTCAAAGATAATTGTTAAGCAATGAACAGAAGGCAAAAATGTATAGTTAAATATTTTAGCAAAGGATCAAAACAAAGACAAGGTATATTGTTAAATTTCAGCACAACCCTACTCTAATAGTTGTACAACCAGTCTGTGCCTATTATTTTGCCTTTCCAGTTTTCTCTTAAAGAAGTCTCAGTGATGAACATATCATGGCAATAAATTTTTATTAATATCTCAGTTGTATTCAGATAGCCAATTCCTATTTAAATAGTAAAAACTTGAGCATCTTATTTTCAAATTTCTCCTACAATAACATTTTCCTTTTATAAACAAATCTTGCAACAATTTTAAAAGCAGGTTACTTTTGTTTCATCTGTAAGGTGAAAAAATTTTGGCAATATGAAATGCAATTACAAGTTCAATACATTTTTAGTGATGATGTTTCTTAAAACCATATTATTCATAATTTTTTATAATAAGCACAATAGAGACAATAATTTTTTCATGAATAGAGAGTAATTTAATTTCTGTATTGGCTATTAAAAAATTTACAGATTTTCAATTCCTTTTCAATTTTGCATTGTCTATCTTGTTTATGAATTTTTATTCTTGGTCACTTTAAAATGCAATTAATAACCCTCATCAAAATATAACATAAATTTAATCTGATTACAAAAGTTCACTAATTAATCAATTATTTTTAAACATTTTCCTTATATTTAAGAAGCAATAATTATATATTGCCTATTATTTTGCCTTTCCAGTTTTCTCTTAAAGAAGTCTCAGTGATGAACATATCATGGCAATAAATTTTTATTAATATCTCAGTTGTATTCAGATAGCCAATTCCTATTTAAATAGTAAAAACTTGAGCATCTTATTTTCAAATTTCTCCTACAATAACATTTTCCTTTTATAAACAAATCTTGCAACAATTTTAAAAGCAGGTTACTTTTGTTTCATCTGTAAGGTGAAAAAATTTTGGCAATATGAAATGCAATTACAAGTTCAATACATTTTTAGTGATGATGTTTCTTAAAACCATATTATTCATAATTTTTTATAATAAGCACAATAGAGACAATAATTTTTTCATGAATAGAGAGTAATTTAATTTCTGTATTGGCTATTAAAAAATTTACAGATTTTCAATTCCTTTTCAATTTTGCATTGTCTATCTTGTTTATGAATTTTTATTCTTGGTCACTTTAAAATGCAATTAATAACCCTCATCAAAATATAACATAAATTTAATCTGATTACAAAAGTTCACTAATTAATCAATTATTTTTAAACATTTTCCTTATATTTAAGAAGCAATAATTATATATTGCCTATTATTTTGCCTTTCCAGTTTTCTCTTAAAGAAGTCTCAGTGATGAACATATCATGGCAATAAATTTTTATTAATATCTCAGTTGTATTCAGATAGCCAATTCCTATTTAAATAGTAAAAACTTGAGCATCTTATTTTCAAATTTCTCCTACAATAACATTTTCCTTTTATAAACAAATCTTGCAACAATTTTAAAAGCAGGTTACTTTTGTTTCATCTGTAAGGTGAAAAAATTTTGGCAATATGAAATGCAATTACAAGTTCAATACATTTTTAGTGATGATGTTTCTTAAAACCATATTATTCATAATTTTTTATAATAAGCACAATAGAGACAATAATTTTTTCATGAATAGAGAGTAATTTAATTTCTGTATTGGCTATTAAAAAATTTACAGATTTTCAATTCCTTTTCAATTTTGCATTGTCTATCTTGTTTATGAATTTTTATTCTTGGTCACTTTAAAATGCAATTAATAACCCTCATCAAAATATAACATAAATTTAATCTGATTACAAAAGTTCACTAATTAATCAATTATTTTTAAACATTTTCCTTATATTTAAGAAGCAATAATTATATATTCAAGGTCTTCATTGCCAACACTTTGAAAGAAGAAAAAATGTTAGATCATATTTTGGCACAGATACTTAAACACATGACAATTTAGTTAAAAAGCAATCCATAGAAAAATTTCATTTCATTGAAATTCCATTTTCATTTAATTGTAATTTTTTGCATGAATTATTAACCTTTTCTAGTTTTTAGTATATTATTCAGGAGTAAATAAATTACACCTGACTCCAGTTGAAGCCCTATTCAACTGAGCAATTACAAACAAATCTGTTCTTTACTAATATGAGCATTAGTTTAATTTTGAATTAGAGTGGAAAAAAGGAAATTAAGTAATTTTCTTGTATTTCTTTCTCATTTCTTGATTGACTCACAACCAATTCATAAAAAGTAAGTAATGTAGAAATATTTTTACAATATTGTAACAGTTTTCTTTGTTAAATATTTTTTCATGTTTTTTCTTAAGAAGGATGGGTAAATATTTTTACATTATTTCTTTGTTTTCCCATCACATGATGTTACTGAAATGTATTTGAAAACAGAAGCACAGAGTTTATGTATTTCATTTCTCCAAGCACTTTGTAATGCTTTTAAGAAAGTTAACAATTGTTATGATAACATTAGAACTTAATGAAAGTTGTAGAATAAGTTTGTACAGAATGTTTCAGAAAAAAGTACACCAATGCAGAGGCCAGGTAGAAGGGGTCAAGGAAGTAGTTTTCAACAATGAACTCTGGGTCTAGAAGATTAGGCGAAAGGCTAGGCTGTGTCAAAAAATGCATCTTTTCCTCTGGAAGGTCAGCATACCAATGAAGAGTGAAGTCATAAGAGAGGCTACTATTTTAGGCTGAGAAGGTTAAGTTAAGGCCATTAAAAACTGCAGAGTAATCCAGAAATTTTCAGCCCCTTTGAGCCATTCTCCCCTGAAAATGTGATGTTCTTCTACTGTAATGTTCATGACCTTAAGTTCCAGTTTAACCTTCTCAGTTTAAAATACAGGCCACCTATATGACTCAAGAATGTGTTGGAATACCGACCTTGCAGGAGGATATACACATTTTTTGACACTGCCTAGAGTCAAGCCCCACACTTAAACCCAAAGTTAATTGATGAAAAATGCTTCCCTTCTACTTCTCTGCTCTTGAACACTTTTTCCTCAAGCATCCTGTAGATTGTAAAGTGTCATTAAAAATAAAATTCAGAATGGTCTTAATAATTCACAAGTTGCATGACTTAAATTGTATCAACATCTGTAAATGGAGTAGTGCCAGAAGAAAATCATAAGAATAGGGTATTAATTTTGAACAAAGTATTTTAACCAATTATATGAATTAACATATAATTTAAGAATATAATACAATGACTATCAAAACCAAAAATAAACATAATATTTTCTATCGCAGCAATAATATAATATCTTGTGTCCTTTTTAGTGCATCAATTTTGAATTAATTACTTTGAGTCACTAAGTTCATGATATTCATTAAGAGATGCATGCATGTGAAATTATCATTTTAGTGGTGTCATTTTTCTAATTTGGCACTAAGCATATTACAGTGTCACAAAATAGACACTTAATACCTTAAATATTTGTCCTATGTATTACCAAATACATGAATTATAGCCTTACAAAACCTGCCCTTGTATTGCAAATTTTGGAAGCAATAGAAAGTAAAGTATAAATACACAATTATTTCCTTTTATTTGTAATATATTCTTTCTTATATACAACATTTTTCTGGAAATACCTAATAGTAATATTCATACACACACATACATAGTTCAAGAAATCCTTGTGCAGTCTACTTCATGTCTTACTTACAATAGCAGAAATATTTCTTAAACAATACTGGTTTGGCAGTGACTATTTCTTCTCATATCACGTGAACCATCATTTTCATTAAAGTCCTCCTACACTATAGTATCACAACTTCCATTGTGAATAAAGGCCAGGAGAAATGAAGGTAAGAGAACATGCAGTTTTGTATACAGACCTCAAAGTAAAAGCACAAGGTGATCCAAAACATAAAAGATCTACTAAGTTAATAGTTAGTCAATGCATTAACCTACCTAGTTAATGTGTATTACACTCCAGAATTCTGTACAAGAAAATTCTATATCTATTTTGGGGAAAACAGGCAGTATTTTTCAATTTTATACTATGTGTTTCATATTTCTTTAAGTGATATTTCTGGAAAGTACAATCACCTCTACCCATCATTATTTTTGTAGTAATTAATATTATGAATAATTGGGTGGCAAAAGCTTCTAAATCATGATGCTTAAAATAATAACCATAACTGTAGATAAAATATACTATTGTTTCTGGAAACTTCAATTTCCAAAAAATATTGAAACATCTTTGCCTCAAACACTTTGAATTAGAGGTATTTTCACGTCATGATAGCAGTTCAAGTTACACCATAGTTTTTTTCAACAATTATCTGATGTCAGCTCTTCTATAATGAAGATATCACTAGGTTCTCTAAGTTAATTTGATTATCATAAGAGTATAAATCGTATTTGTCTGGCTCTCAGTTACATTACTATATTGAAAAATATGAATAAGGTTTAAAAAAGCATGAACAGAAATATCAGCAGAGATTTACAAGTACTAAACTGTATGCTTTTCAAAGGAAAGAAAATATTTGGGGAAATTCTAAAGTGAAATAAATTCAATAGAGATAAGTTTTATATGAGTGGAATTGAACACGTGCAACAAGTTAGTTAAATGAATAAATCATCTTCTCCACTTCATTAGTGAATTCCTTGGTGCATTAAAGTACAATCTCATTTTTTTTTCATCATATCAGGTACACACACAGCTGCATGAACCCAACAATTTCTTTGAAATTTTGAATAAGTTAAAAAAATTAAAAACTTTCCAAGTGTACAGCAATGTTAGGATCGTAGTTTCAAAAGAGTATTCTGAAATATTAATTAAAAATTGCACATCATGTTGAATTTACGAAATTAGATGTTTTTTACTGTTTCCTTTTCATATAAGTTTTATTCCTATACAAATATCATATGCAGTCATTTAGAGTTTTAAAATGTGTAGAAATATTTAAGAATACACATCTTAATACTACAATACGTAAATTAAATGTAAAATGCATAAAATACGTAAATTAAACAAAAAACTGTATCCTATTGTATTACTTATAATAATGATACACTATTCAAGTGTATTAAATAAAGACTTGAATTTTAAGTTACAGAATTGCAAAGAAAAAATTAAATATCAGTGGAAAGCAAAAGAAGTTCTTCAAAATAAATTATTTCAGAGTCCATCACAGTAGAGTTTGAACAAGTTTCTTTCCTCAATTTTTAATAATTTAAAAACTGAATATATTGACTGTTTTATTATATTATTATTATACTGACATAAAAATAATTGTTAAAATTAAAGGCTTGGCCGGGAAATCTAATGAAAAATGTAGGTAATAAAAGTTTATAAATAAAGAAAATCATTCATGCATCATGGCAGTGAAATGTGTTTTCTAAATATAATAGCAGCTCTAAAAGCTAAATATAAGACATTCCATATTTATGCTTAAGCAAATTAAAAACTATTAACAATAAAAATTGAAAATATTTTTACATATCTATTTACATAATGAACACATAAAATCTAGAAAACAAAAACAATAGCAGAATAAGAATGAAAACAAATGCCTCCAAATGTTTTGAACCAAATGATTCATTACTTAGAGGCATTTTATAAATTCTTAATCCTTTCGAGCTTTTACAAATTAAACACTGATGATTTAAGAGATATTGGGCTGTTAAGAGTGATGGTGTGGAAATAAAATCAGGATACTACTATATCTGAAGTATTTGCAGTATAAGCACAACTGGTATCATAACAGTTGAACAAACATATTTAACATGTCATTCAAAAACCACAGTTCTTGTGAACACTTTAAATCTTGTTATTATCATTAAGAGTAGCAGTAGCGGTGGTGGTAGTAGTAGTAGTAGTGGTAGACTAATTATAGTAGAAATAACAACAATAACAACAACAACAACAACAACAACAACAACAATAATAATAATAATAATAATAATAATAATAATAAAAACAATTAAATTAATACAGCAATAAAAACAAGAATAACAATAGTATATACAAAAAAAAGTAAAAGAAAAAAAGAAATGGGGGACATGAAAAATTGTGAAAATGGAAAAGATGATGAGATGTGCGTATGCAAATACATTTGCACAAAATAATAAATTCCAGCATTTTTTAATACTTGATGTATTTTTATACTACAGACACAATTGTATATTCCATAAGCACTTGCAACATTAGTGTCAAAATGTATATGTTTCGGTAAAAGGAAATCATTGAATGCTTACTCCTTTTTTTCATTTTATTGTAATGTTTACACTGAAACAGCCGTAAAGCATATTATGTGATACATTAGTGAAACGCTTTTTTATTTTGAACATTATTCCAAAAAAATATTTAACAATATTTTTAAAATAAAATATTGAATATTTTGATTTTTGCTCAATAGTTGGACAAAGATTGTCCATTTACTTGCAAGAAATCTAAATACTTTTTATTCTCTCCTCTGAGCCATTACTTATACGTATCTCTGTAGACCTCAGAAATTGTTTTGCGAGGGTAAACACATTCACATGATGAGTAATTTTGCTTTTTTCATTTAACTTCATGATCTCTTCAATTTCAATCTAATTAATAAATAGATATGATTGATTAGATAGAAATTAATTAATTGATTCATTAATTTCAATCTAATCAATTTCAATTAAACTTCATGATCTCTGTGATTTTATGATTTACAGTAGGTAAGAACAATCTGCTTACATAGCATTTAAATATTTAATTGACTACATGAGACCATTTGGGAAGATTAATCTCTTGAAGACTTTCACATGAGGCAATGACTGATAATTGGCTCTCAGTAGGGTTAGTCTTCTTTTTCAGAATAGTGTCCAGGTGGATTTTGAATAAGACAAAAAAAATGCCCTCTTTTTCCCCCATGCCATTCTAAACTACAGTAAATTGCTGAGTTTTTATTTTCTATGCCTTATCATAATGTTAATACAGATAATATCTCCTCTCATGTAAATACCCAATTGAACAAGGATAGCCATAGATTCATAATTAGAAACATAAGCGTGTAGTGTATGCATGTGTGTGCTCCATAGTTTCAAGTATTTTAACTGCACATATTTTTAAGAACACATGTTAGGAAATCAATGAAGCTTGAGGGAGTTTACTTCATCAAATATTCTGGGTATAAATATGAAACAAATAATAATAATAAACGTGATATTATATCTGATAATTATTAAAATGTTTGTATTTTCCTTTCACTTTTTCTAAACCAAGAATTTTTGTGTTGATGATGATGAGACAATTAATTTTTTGTGTTTTTGTCACAAGTTATTTTCTTCATATGATATCAAATTAAGTAAATACAGGGAGTTCATAAGTTAACCATACTAAGTTTATGTTTTGTACTTTTAAAGACCATTCATTGATTGGAAAATTATTAGAATTAATAACCTTTTCCCAGATTTTAATATATAATATTTTATTTGTAATGTATCTTGTAAATATTCATATCTTAATTATAAATATTATGTGTGGAAAACTAGTACCCTCTTTTTTGTGCAATATATTTTTTCCTGACTCTTGCTCATTTTCTGAATCTAGCTCTAAGAAACATTTTAATGACAGTGAATGTATCTCATTAAAAATCAGTTAACTGCATGTTAAGAAAATTCTTCCCTGTTGTACTTTGCAATATTGGTTTGTTAAAATTTCTACAAGATGCTCTGATGGTCACTGAATCCCAGAATAATGTGATAAAGGAAAAAAAATATCCCTATATCTAAAAATATCTATGTATCTGGAGAAGCATGAAAAAGATAAAAAAAAATAGGGCCCTGATTTTGAAGTTATAACCCTTTTATTAAAATGTTTGTGGTTATTTTTGTAATGTAGTGACCCAAGTTTTGAATTTAGTGGATTCAGCAAAGTATTTTCCTTTTCTGCCAGGGAATGGTAAACTCTTTGAAAATGATTGGAAAGTGATCAATTTGTATTTAACAGCATATAAACTCTCATGTGTAATCACATAACTCTCAGGAGTAATTAGTGAATTAATTAGTGATTCTTGAAACTAAAATGTCACTGTTTCTTTTGATTGTTATTTTAATTTAAAATACTTCCAAGATATCAGTGCAGTATCGAATTTAAGTTGATTGTATTTTATGAGAGAGGAATACAAATATTTTATGAGACTGGAATCTACAAATTGAAAATCTACAGTCTGCAGGAAAATAAAATTGTAAATATTACTGAGATAATCCAAGTATGTTTATGTAAAAAAATATTAAGTAAACCATTATTTTTTGTAAATTCAACATACTATAGTTTTTAGAACATTAAGTAATTAACAACATTCTTTAAAAGTATTCCACCCAATTGCAAGATACCAGATTTCGATTTCACTTTCCCTCCTTTCTCAGTGACAATTCACTTTTTTTGTCCCGTCTAAGAAAGTTATTTGAGTATTTCTAAAACATTGCAAAAGTATTCAATAGGATTCCTTCAGTTG
Source organism: Gryllus longicercus (assembly GCA_038098605.1). NCBI lineage: Eukaryota > Metazoa > Arthropoda > Insecta > Orthoptera > Gryllidae > Gryllus > Gryllus longicercus. The sequence continues at coordinate 115,530 of JAZDUA010000751.1, forward strand.
CATATCAAAGGTACCTAGACTGTCTGAGATGAAATGAAAATTTAGCAAAGAGCAGCATAACGGTGAATTCTCATCATCATCATCATCAACAGTGCTGAGCAGCAGCAGTAGCATCATCATAGTGTATTTCCTGAGGTCTGTTCCTGGTTCCTTTCAACTCAAAAGAAGACAAACAGACTGAAAAGTCAGACTCAAAAGTTAATTAATCTTCCATGTATTCCTGCATAATACATTTCTTCCTCAATCTTCTTATACCTCTCTTGTTTACAGCAGGCTTTGGAAATCTGCCTTCCTTCATTCTCTTCATATGTTTCAACCATTTCTTCTCACTCTTTTTAACTTCCTCTTTTATATTTGTTTTCTTGAGTCTTTTCCTTATGTCTTTGTTTCTTTGCCAATCCAATCTAGTATAGCCAAAGAAATGTCTAAGAAACTTCGTTTGAGCTGCACTCAATCTTTGGTTATCCCTCTGTTTAAGGATCTAGGTTTCTGCATCATTGACTTCAGTGGATTCCTTGTGGATTCTTCATTGAGTTTTCTGTGTCATATCTTTTGATAACTTTATTTAATCCATTGTATATCTAAATTTTGTGTTGCAGATCTTGAGAATTTTGTTCCATGTTGTCTAAATAATTTAAGGTTGATAGTACTTATTCTTTTAATGACAATCTTTATTCATCTTAGCTCTTTCCTTCATAGGCCAATGCTTTGATTTTCTTCATGAAGATTTTCGTGTTACCTATAAGTTTTTGCTATTTTCTTGAATTAACATGTTTGTTTTCCCATCTCATAAAATACAATCAACTTAAATTCAATACTGCACTGATATCTTGGAAGTATTTTTAAATTAGTTAAGTTAGCAGTTCATTTAGTTATACTTACAGTTTGCAGTTCATTTCCTGACTATCATTTTTATTTGGTCAACTGCAAACAAGATAGTTTGTTTTTTGTTGAAGGGTATCCCTTCTTTTGTTGGCCTTTTCCGTTCTTTGATTAGTCTATTAACATGTATGAATCAGTGTTTTTCAAAAGGGATTAGATGTTCAAAACCAAGTTTTCAGGGAGGAAAAAGCTGCACTGAAAATTAATTGATATTTTCATGTACAATTTCAACATGAATAAAACACTTTTACAAATGTTTTTTCAAATGAAATTATGTATTTACCTGCAAAGAACACAAAACACCAAAAAACAATGAACATGAAAAAATAATGTTATTTCAAAAAAGATTGATTCATATGTTCTAAAGGTTAGGTGATAAGCTATAACATGTCTGCGAATAGTGGTTTTATGATGGTCCTTTTGTTCATATTTATGGCAATTTTTGAGTCTGTGAAGGAGCTTGATTTTTTTACAATTTATCCTAATATTCTTTCTTCTTACATGATTTTCCACATTTTTAGCCCTGTTTGCCATTAGATAAGCCTTCTCAAAATTAGTAAACAACGTAAATATTGGCAAGTTCCTATCATTACGGTTGTATAATATTGTCTGTACTAGAAAGGTAACATCTTTGTGCTTTTGCCCTTCCTGAAGCCACATTATTCATCCCTCATGAAGTTCTCACTGTTCATTCTATTCCATAAAATATTGGCAAATAATTTTGAGATGGTTGGTGATAATGTATTGCCTCTGTAGTTTTTACAATATGTTGTTCCTTTCTATTTGTTTCCAAACCTGTTTGCTATTCTGTTGGAATCACATGTACTGTCCATATTCCATTGAAGAATTCTACTATAATTATTTTCAGCTTTTGTCTTTCGTACTTACAAGTTCTATGTTAATTTCTTGTATTCCAGGACATTTCCAGTTTTTGCCTTTCTTGAGAACTTATTCACATTTCACTATTTTTAGTTCTTCCATCTGATTTTCCTGTCCGAGGCCATATTTCTGTATGGTTTACAATTGTAATTGTTCCATATTTTTGTAAAATGAATAATAATAAATGTCAGTGAATTTTAAAAAGGGAGATCATCTCAACTATTAATTTATTGTTGCTACAAAATTGAACAATAGAAATTTCAGTATTCTGCATACTTAACTAATATATCTTGAAATGTTGAATGGAATAAAGAGCAATGTGTTCATCGTGCATGTTCATCAAGGGATAAATGTAATAAATTCATATATTACATTTCTTTATAGTACATCTTTACCACAGTTTTTGATAATTGCATTCGCTTTTTATGGTCAATTTTAGATTAACCCTAGAACAAGGGAAAATTCTTCGAATTCACACCTAGAAATATTTTTTGAAACTCTTAACATTTTCTCTTGAGAAATACTGAAGATAGATTATTTGTTGAAGATGTGCAAACATTAATAACACATGCATTATTTTTTTCTGACAGAGGCAGTATGATATTTTGCTCATAAACTGGGTACATTTTCATACATTTTAAATACATACATCTTTTCTACATTTGTCAAAACATCTCCAACAAGAATTTGAAAAACACTGTTGTAACATAAATTGTACAAAAGTAGGAAATTCAGGATTTGGTGAAGCTTCCTCTTGCGAGACTGAGTAGACTAAAGACAAAAATAAAGATTTGCCAGTCCTACGGTTATGTTTTTTCTTTTTAAAATCCAATTCCTAATTGTATATGTTACAACAGAGTTCCCATAAACCTATTTTGGACCTATACTTGGACTTATCCTTTTTTCATATAAAAATTGGTGTTTACCAGATATTCTTTAAAGATACGAATATCCACATTCGTTATAAAGTTATGACAAGTAACATAAATACTGATATCTTGTGAATTCATATTGACTGTACACACTGGCATCCATGTTTTTCATTTCATCAGATGACTTGTAATGATAAACATATTGAATTTGTGATGTGAATTATGAATGTAGGATGTTTAACTGAGAAGTTGAATATTTCTATACTTTATGTATTGATTATTTGAAACAGTTTCAAGAATTGTGTCCTTTGAACCAGAACCCCCTAAAAAGTGACTAAGGAACAGGCTACTAGACCTAACCGTTAAATGTTCATGATGATGATTATGTATTGTTTTTTGCATGATGTAAGTAGGCCTATTATACAAGACAAATTTTTAATTCCATTTCAGTGTGTAGTTTCCAAAGAAGATAATATTGAGGACACAAAGTGTTTTGATGACTTTTGTTACTTTCAACAATTTGTGAAAATTTATGAAACAAATTGAGGCTTCTTCTCTCTGCTACCTCGAAACAAATGAGCATGGTATCTGAATATAATACTTTGAAACATCCTGACTCATTGAAGCTTCGGCAATTATGTTTTTCTATTCCAGTGCACAATAACAATGTCAAGAGGATATTTTTCCCCATGCCTGTCAAGCCATGCAAAAAAAGAAATGGATTCTGTTCAGGATATTTTAATTCTTTAACATTCTTTAATGATGCAGTGTCTTGTGAATAGTTTCATGTCTATGTGAAGAACATTCCAAAACTTTTACAATATATATGTTCAACTAAAGGTATGAGTAGGTGCACAGGTTAGATCACTGAAAATGAGCAAATATTGTAACAACAATTAAATGTAAAATAAAGTAGGTAATAGAAATAAAAGAGAAGTATACTTGTAAGTTTAAAATAAAAATCTCTTGGTTGTTGACACCCTTCTTTTTCTCTTTCTCACATACTTATGTAGTATAAAGTAAGTAGTATTGTAAAGCTGCAGCCCAAAACAGAGATTTTTGAACAGAAAAACTTGTTTCGGGGGTCATGGAGACAAAAAATTGAGCATTGTTTTTTCCTTTAAAACTCCCTGCATTAGAAGTAAGGCTGCAGAAAAAAAGATTCCTGACAGCAGATTACTAATTTTATGTTTGTTGGATATCAGAGGTGGTTTAATATATAAGCAAACAAAGCACGTACTTAGAGCTCAGAGCCTGAAAACACAGCAGTAAAATGGTAGACTGACAGGACTACAACTCAGTATCTCCCCCTGCCCACTCATGCACTAAATGAGGAAAAATTCAAATTACTTCAAATTTCAAATTTTTTAGCAAAAATTAAATTCTATCTATTAAGAATGAAAATCTTATTAAACATTAAATATTTTATCAATTTCATAATATTGCTGTATTAAAATTTTCATTTTATGGAAATTATTTGTTAATAAAGAAAGTTATAATATTAGTAAGATTAGAAAATTTATTAAATGTTTAATATAATTTTATAGAAAAAATTATATAATTGCAATATTCAAGATAATAAATAATTTACAAATAAAATACACAATTGTTAATATTGAAAGTAAGCAGTTTTGTTTTCAGATTAGTTATTTATGATTGCTTTTGATGAACTGTCTCCTCATGGTATCCCCTGGATAATGCTAAAGGTTCACCAAGCTAGTGTAGCATTGTTTCCACTTTCTTGTACTACTTTTCTATTATCTTTCCAGTTAGGTCTCTCTTGGCCCCTTGGTGTCATTCATTTCTATATCTTCCCTTTTCTCTACTTTCATTCTTTTATTCTTCTTTTTCATCTCTTATCTTCTTTATTTTTCCTTTGCCTTTTCATTTTTGCTCACATTGATGGGCATTGCCAGATGGGTAGTTTGCTTTCCTCTCCTCCCCAAAGACAAAACTAGCTTCATCAGAGACTTTAAAGTAGCAACTTTATCACTGATCAAACCTGCATATGAGTCAATAGCCCTATCGGGATGCGCTTACTAAATTCCTCCACAACCATAGCCTCATCGTAGACTCATCATATGTCTACAAACATCTGAGAAAATAGTGAAGAAGATGGGTTAATGGAACACTAAAAATATGTGGATAAATTTCAGATCTTTTAATAGCAAAAAAAAAAAAAAAAAAAAGAATTAGTAACCTATGAGAAATGAGCTATGAGAAAAGAACATGGATATATTATTGATCTCAGAAACTAAGAAGAAAATGAAGGGAACAATGAATGTAGGTGAATATTTAATTATTGGTAGTTGGAGTCTCATATGTAGAACATGCAACATCAGGTGTAGCTATAAATCTAGATAAGAAATGATCCAAAAGAACACAGTCTTATAATTAGGTCTCTAATCAAATTGTAACTGCATGATGTAAGGTAGAGAAAGGATTCTTTTCATTAAGTCGTGTCTGTGCACAAAAGTCAGAAAGAAGCAGAAAACTGAAGAATTTTATAACCTACTTCATAAAACTATATCTGAAATTAATAAGGTGACTAATTAATAGTAGGAAGAGACCTAAAAACTGGAAAATACCAAATGCATGATGTTATTGATAAATGTAATGAGGTTCATGTGATAAAATATAATGGAAAAATCATGCATGATTTTGCCTGCTTCAATAACTTGAAAGTAATTAATACTTGCTTTCCACACAAATGTATACATACACACGGACAGCATGTGGATGGAGTAGTATGATTGATTACCTCTTAGCAAATGAGAAAACAAAAAGACTCTTCAACAATGATTGAACATAAAGAGGGTGAGATATACATAATGATTGTTTTGCATTAGCTGGTGAACTAAAACTCAATAAAAGATAGTAAGGAAGAAAGAAACTATTACATCAAACAATACGCAGTGGAAAGTCTATTTTCTTCAAGAAGACTCCATAAAATGATTATACTTACAGTGTGAAGATGACATAAATGAAAAATACCCTGTAAGTCAGGATAGTGGAAAAATATAATGTGAGTTCAGCAATGGAAGCAATTGGTTTTACAAGGAAGGCTCAGCAAGAGAATTGGGACAGATACATATCTGATCTGAAGCATGATATACTTGGGCATCAGACCAAGAATTATGAAGTAATAAACATTTAAATAAAGAAGTGATGATGTAGCGAATACACAAGTTATACAACATGACCATTTCTTCTCACATTATAAATGTTTAAGGTCAGAACCTGGAAATGAAATCAAAGAAGAACCCATGGAAACAACCAATGAAATTATACATGAGAAACTAGAAGAGGCCTTAAGAAAAATAAAAAATAGGAAAGCTAATGGAAGAGATGGTATTAAAAGGGGAAATGATCAAATGTGTTTCAGAAAATTTAAAGAAACAGCTCTTACACTTACTCAATTTATGTTGGAAGAAAACATGTATATCCCAAGTGATAAATTACAGTAACATGTGCCGTCTTTAAGAAAGGAGACTGTTCATCCTGTGGAAATTGTAGAGGAACAGGTTTTTTAAACATTGCTTTCAAAATGTATTAAAAAATAATTGCAGAGTATGCAATATTGCAGAAACCGTGTTATTAAAAGAACAAAATGCATTTAGGAATGGTAGATCATGCTCTGTTAACATTTTTACTATCAAACAGATCATAGAGGAAGATAGAGAATTATAAAAGGAAATACATGCTCTTCATAGATTACCCCAAAGCTTTTGACACAGTAAATAGAAATACGCTCTTTTCATCTAATTTCAGTCAATAGAAACATAAACAATGATTCTGAGACAAGAGAGTAAGAGGGAAATAATAAACCAAGGAGTAAGACAAGGAAGCAGAGTGTCCCAATATTATTTAAATTATATTTCAATGAAGCATTAAATTTGTGGATATCCAGATTAAAACCTTATAGTAATGACATGGGACAAGTACAAAGCCTAATGACTATACTATTAACGGATTCCCAAGTTATAACACTAAATTACGAAAATAGTCTACAGAAAGCACTGTTTGAATTACAGAAGATAACTGAAATACATAACCTCTGCATATCCTCTATAAAAATAAAAGTCATCATCTTTGAATGGATGGAACTGTATAGATCTAAATTAGTTTTATACAATTCACCTATAGAACAAATTTGAAGTTTTAACTTCCTGAGATACAAAATATCATACAGATGTGAAGATGTACAAGAGAAAATTGAAAGATTAAATTGTAAGAATGGAACAACCTTGAGGACCCTGAAAAAGAAAGTCAGAAAGGAAACATTGATTAAATTCTATAGTAGAAGTATTAAGTAATTCTATAGAAGTATTAAGTATCCCAACATGTGTATATGGAAGAAAGAACTGGACATTGACCGAGAATGATAGCACAAGAATACAAAGTACCGAAATGTGATTTCTGAGATCAGTGGCTGGTTATAAACTTATAAGACAAGACCCTTATAAACAAGAAAAGGAATTTTTAACACTTGTGAAGAACTTGGGTGGGATATGTAGTCTTCAATATAAAACTAGAACCACCTAAAATGAAGAAATCGTGGTTGGCCAAGGAAGAGATAGGGTGACCAGAGGTATAACAACCTATATATCTGAGGGAGAAAAAAAAAGAATACTAAAAGTGAAAAATGAAAAATTTTTAAAAATTCATTAAGATTTGTGATAATTCAGACAGATAATGATTGTTTTTCATAATTATTTGTTTGATTAGTTAAAAAGAGCCCCCAACAAATATCTACCCTTAGGCTTACAGTAATAGAAATCTGGCTCTTAGGGTCCCTCCTGGATAAGATCTTCCAATCATTTTTTAAACAAAATTTTATATCAGTTCAGAAATATGTAAAATATTTTAATATTAAATTTTTAAATTCCAAAGGCTATAATGTATTTTAATTTTTATGTCAATTATATATGTTCAATTCAGGATATTTATTTTATCTTGCAACCCTTAACTGGGAGCACCTGCTCTTATGGCAGTTTGGCAACCATGTGAAATACCTTTGGCATCCCTTTCAATTTTAGCGACCCTCCAGCAGCTGTTTGCCCTCAGGTTTCGGGGTGGGGGAATGCAAGTATTTTAGAAGGAAGAAGGGTTCTGTCCTTGGGCAGTCATTCTTTCTTGTTTCATTCATTCCTGTAAGAACTTGTGTTATGAAAGAGGTATCACCAAAATTGTCATTTTAAGAATCCACAATATTTTTATTATTATTTTATTTATTATTTTTAATAATTATTAATTTACTACTTATTATTATTCTATAAATATGTGTAATATAATATAATAATTAATAAAATCCATATTATATTAATATTACTATATTATTATTATTACTATTATTATTATTATTACTATTATTATTATTATTATTATTACTATTATTATTATTATTATTACTATTATTATTATTATTATTATTATTATAAATAATAAAAAGGTTGTCAATGATGTTTCACGAGACATCTTTCTAATTTCTCTCTGAGCTAGCTTTCATAAATAATAGTTATCATTCCATTGTGGTAAATAAATTGATAAATAATTCATAACTACCCTAGACATCTTCAACATCTAGAGCATGCTGGACAGAATAGCAGAAATAGGCATTTTGTTTGTTAGCTCATGTCCCAGCCCCCCCTGCCCACCTTGCTTTGCCAGAAAGGATTCCAGCATTTGAGTTGCATACCTGACTTTCAGAAAACGTAAATAGAAAAAACACAGAAATAGGAAAGTTGCTACAACTTATGACCTAACTCTCACCTCCTCCTTCGCTGTCCTGAAGTGCCAACCATGGCTGTCTTGACTGGAGACAAAGATACTCTTGTTGTCAAATTACTGCAACAAGAGCTAGTGCTCCCAGACATGGGTTGTGAAATAAAATAAAGACCCTGAATTTAAATATGACAGTTAGGTCTTATCCTGCCATTCGTTGAGAAAATTGAAACCTATTGTGCTGAATGGTTGCTTAGAGAACATCATGATATGCTTAAATTTTTGACTTAAGGCTATCTCTCACGACCCTTTCAAATATGTATAAAATGTCAAATAAAGAAGTTTTATTAGTCTAAATGCAATTTCTTCAAAAGGATAGTTTCAACAGACATCAAGAAGTTTCAGTTTTGAAATGAACTTTCCTTACTCTTATAATAAAAACATACTAAATAATGATATAGTAATAAAATTTGCCAATAAATTTGTTCCCAAGCAAATGAAATAAAAATTATAAAACATGCCAAATAATATCTTCTGCTTGATAAAGTTGTCTAAAACTAAAATCTGATTCATAACTTGTAAAGAAATACAATAAAATTTGCATACTACTTCATGCCACAGTTGTAAATTTTTATAAGCAATGGCCAAAATATTTTTTTTTTAACAAGTGAAAATTCTGTCAAATTTCTCGCAAAATTCAAAACTGCCGTACAAAATTTGATGGCATATTATGCATTTGTACTCTTTTGGCCTGAAAAGTTATATTTCATTAATTTTTAATGTAAACTTCATATAAGATCCTGGAATTAAGTAATATATGAAATTATAACAGTGATAAAACTAAGAATAAACAACATAACATCAAAGCCAATGTTAATGTATGGATCAGAAATACTGTACCTAAAGCAAAGAGACTGTCAGAGATTAGAAACCATACAAATGAGATTTTTCCAGCACCTGAGAGAATTTACACATTTAGATTGACAAAGAAATGCTGAAATCAGAAAAAAACTCATAGGAAAAAATACATTAAAGAGAACCAGAGGAGATGGCTTTCACATGTGCAAAGAATGCAAGTGGAAAGATTTCCTAAAGCAGTTTTAAAGTATAAACCCATAGGGCGAGGAAATATAGGAAGAGCCAACAAAAGATGGTTCGATTGCTCAAGAACATCTGGAGGAATAATCACCAGATTCACTGTCTTTTAACAGGAACAGGCACCAGACCTACTATTCTGCTGTTCATGATGATGATGATGATGATGATGATGATGATGATGATGATGAAATTATAATAAACATGTAGAAAACTTATAAGAAACATCTAGATACAAAAAAAGGAAGACTACATAGAATGTAAAACATGGATAGTAAAATACGAAGAGAAAATATAAGAATCAAAGATGGATGAATGGAAATGTGTATAATTGGAGAAAGATATCACTTAACCTCAAGAAAATTTGCTTCACAGTATTAAGAATGCTAGGGTTCAAGAAGAAGTTAACATATATCATATGAAACAAAGAAAATGTCATATCACACAGAAACATGATTTTGGCTTCTTGGCTATAGAACAACAAGTTCTAGAAGAAATATCAATAAAGAGCAGGTGCTTATTACAGTGAAAAACAGAGAAAGTCCTGAAATGCAAGGAATAAACACAAACCTCATCAAATACAACGAAAGATATTTCAAAATCATCTTATAGAACTCTTCTACAATATATGGCCATAATATACAATCCAAATATAAGCGGCTTTTGAGTGAAGTGAATGAGGTAGGTGATTTGCCCAGGCACCTGTTGGCTAGGTGAACCAAAATTTTTTTAAAAAAATGTAGGCTTCCTTTACACACAGTTAAAAATCATTTATTTATACATTACGAAAGAAATTTTAATATTATTGTAATATTACAAGGGGTTTGTTAAATTTGTAAAGTTTATATTTTTGAAGGGAGAGAGGGGGATGCCAAAAACGAAAAGAATGAAGGTCAGAAGTTTCTAAAGACTAGAGGGATATAAGAAGATCCAAAAAGAAATGGAACACTATAAGATTAATATATTTCAAGGTCCATTGTTTAACTAGAAATAGGCATTTGATTCTGCAATCCACAATAAGGATGATGAGAATGAAATTTCCAATTTTGAAGAATGTTTAAAAAAACACATCTTGGAAGACTAAATATTTTCAAACTAATTATTAAATGTTAGAAGATTCAATCCTTGATCACAATTGATCATTTACAACCTCTTTTCACTTGAGACATTACTTTTGATAATCCTGACTAGTTTGATCATCAATGTGGGCTACCAAAGAAAAGTAAAACATATAAGTAATACAAATGTGTCCAATAAAGCAATCTGAATACAATTAGGCAGACAAAAAAAACTTATTATTATATATATATATATATATATATATATATATATATATATATATATATATATATATATATATATATATATACTTATTATTATAGTTATATCATTAACAAATTCACTTGTTCAGGTTTTGGCCATTGTCTCTTTCATCTAATTTCCAAATCTTTAAAATTTAAAATCAACTGTTTACAATGCATACAATAATCATGCTAATGCACAATAGAAATAAGAAAAAAAATATTATACTGGAACTTGCATTAAAACAAGGACATACCTGTTCACTTCTATGCTCTAAAACATCCACACATTTTGCACAATCATAAGCTATTCTTGTAGCTATCTCTGTAATCAATTCTTTATTACTTTCACTGTAGTTTCATTTCAGTCTTCTCAATTAACTTTTAATAAATAACACTGATATTTCTGTAATAATATACTTCAGAGAAGAAATATTTGAGAAAGTAAACTGAGGAGAAACAAATCGCTCTCTGTAAAAAACGTATGACCTGGAAAAATGGTGTGATAAAAGTCATCACTAAGGTAAAATATAAAGTTGTGCACATAACGAGGTTCACAAGACAAGCTTCACGAAGTATTTTTGTTGATGTCATCCACTAAAATCTTCAATAATTCTTCTTTGTTACATGAACTCTTCAATAATAAATACTCAAATTTATCACAATGTTTCATTTTAAAATAATAGATTAATAAAATTATTTATATAATTTTAATAAAAAATAATGTTTTATAAAAAAAAATTCATAGTTTTCATGCAAAAGAACATAATTTATTGATTACATAACAAACATAAGGCTTCAACTTATTGAACACATGAATGTATACACAAAATTCAGAACTTGGATCTCTTAATTGTGGATAAGAATCAGCATAGAAATCACTGATCTCCAAGTTTTATAATATAGTTAATGGATATGAGAAAGCCATAATTCTTATGGCTTTTTTTCTCTTCACAACTATTTCTTCACCTCTACAAAATGTTTGACAATTATTGTTATAATAATTTTATGGCAAAAAAGTAATGTAAATGTGTATACATTATAAATATTATAGATTTCAATTTTCAAATTTGTTGAATTAAATTATAGCATTTCTTCTTGAATTAATTAAACTTTATTTGAAGGGTGTCATAAATAAATATCTTTTAAAAAATTTACAAATCTTGCTTTCTTTTATGAGATTACCATTCGTCAACATTGCTAGGTTACCAATATCAATTTCAAAAAAGCACATATCTCTGCCTATCTGATCATTAGAACTCATTCACTGATATGTTACATGTTACTGAAAGTTACTAACTGCTACTATTTTTCAAAAAATACTAAAAATCCTATATTATGCTTTATTATTTAAAAAAAAGAAAACAACACATACTACATTTCCTTTATTCTATCAAAACTATTATTATGGAAAATAATTTAAGAAAAACTAGCATGGTTGGAAATTTTCAAATAAATTAAAAAAGAATGAGTTGTTCTTTAGCAAAAAGGGATGGAAAGTTTTCTTCAAAATCTTTCAACATTTAAATAACTCTGTAATTCTCTTTTGATTTTTCTCTTCTGAAATGTACAAATATTGTAAAAAGAAAAAGAAAAAATTTGAAAACTATCAACAGTTTTGAAAAGTGGTTTGTTTAAATCACACAGAAAGATGTTTGTACTAGAGATTGTATGAAGTTTGTAAAGATTAGATAACATCTTGAATATGCAAACTTAGAAATTATTGGTTTTTCCAAATTTAAAATATTTTTTCTATCCTTTATATAATTTTCTATGATTTCTGACAACTAGGATAAGAGCAGTATTCCAAAAGGAAATTAATATTTGATTACAAATTTCTAGTTCTTCATTAAAAAATTATGAAATCCCTTACAAAGGGACACTAAAAATATAACATTGAATTTAATTTGGACTATTAATTGCTGCAAAATATTGAAACATCTAACAGTTTAGTGCATGAATTAGCACTAAAGTTTGAGCAAGTGAAACCAAATTTGTTTAGGGGGTCAATTTTATCATAATATTGATAGTATAAGATATTTAAGATAAATAAACACAATAACAATATTTAGGATTAAATTATTTGTGACTGTGAATATATCATGTTTAAGAGCACAAATGCATGTGCACAAATTAATCTCTAATGAATAAAAATTTATATTCTGAGCATAACAGCTCCAGTAGAGCTGGACATATGCTTGTGATGGGCACAAAGTAGCGGGACATTCAACTCCTGTAACCATTCCATATTCATGGACTCATTGGGTGATTTTGGCCATCAAACTGATGAGTTTCTGCATGACTATTCCCCCCTAATCTCCCACTGGAATTAAAATAAATACTTGGTATCATACATTGCCAAGGTAAGTGCACCAGTACATAACCACTTGAAGATTCAATCACAAAGAAATGAAAGGAAATCAAAACAAAATCTAAGAAATTGAAACATTTAATTAGTACTTATACTTAACTTTTATTTTTAAATATGCTTTTATGTGGGAAATTTTTTCCTAAAGAAGATCTCTAAACATTCTTGAAGATAACTGATAAATAGCACAAAAAGTATATTTAACTCTTTACATTCACAGATTTTCAAATTTACATTCAAAATGTTTTATTATTGGAAAAAATTAATCTGTTCAAATTGCAACAGGCTTTCTAACTAAAGAAAGAATTGAGAATAGTTAATGATTTCCATAATGGTAATCAAAAAATACAGAAAGATTTTTCATCAGGGATTCATTTATAAAACTTCAGGTCCTGGTTAGGGTTTAAAGGGAAACAGTTGAAGTAAATTTTTATAAAAACAACAATCATGTTTATATGTAGGCCTAATGAAGGTTTGTCTGAGATTGGTGATTTACACCTGCATATGATTCTATGCTGTTAAATTTTTTTGATGCAATGTTTGAGGTAGATGTTAATTTATTACATGAAATATTTAAAACATTTGTAGAAGTTTTAAAATTTGAATAAGAAAACTAACACAAAATTTTAGCTAAAAGCTTAGCCACCCACAGATTTATATATTTAAAACCAAACACACAACCAGAACAACATACACAGACTCTCTTAATCTTAAATATAGTAATAAAATTGTAATGCAAACATAATATACAAGACTTTATCAAACTTTTTACCAAGTTATGTAAAGCGGAATCACAGTGTATCACATTGTTAGCTCATAAACAAATTAAACATATGTTGCAGTCACATAAAAGAAAATAATGTAATAGACAATAACAAAAAAAAAAAAACATTAAGTAGGTAGGTGAAATGAAACAATAAAATAAATGCAATCAATGCCATAAGTTAGAGCAATTAAACATATATATGCAGCAAACTGGAGCATCATATTGTACCATCCTAATACATACAGCTTCCACTAGCAAGAAGTTATCAGTGTGCACTACCGGAGTACTTGAAGAGGCTTTTTTCTTTCAGGGTGTAATCAACTGCAACTGTAAATTTATGGAGGATCAAATAACAAAATGCAATCAAATGGCTGTAATAAAATTTCTGCATTACAAATTAGAATGAAATTTTCTATTAAGTAATGCACACTGATGGAAATTCACAAGATATAGTGCATATATATCATGCACAAAATCACATGTAGCCAAATAACATGCATATAATATTTTTCTCATAAGAATATTTAATCATAGTATACATTGAACTGTTATGAGCGACACTCTTCATCAGAATATCATTTAGGCTTAACATATTCAGTGTAATTCTAAGAAAACTTTCATTATCAGATACAATTCATTTCATTTGTGGTGTTTTCTCACCTGCATCATTTACAAATGGAATAATCCATCAGCAATATCACAAAAAGAGCTGTTAACATGCCTACAAGAATGTAGCTGAAATTAAAGAGAAACCACTTTATACTTGTTCCTCACACCATACCCGAACCGTGCAAAATTCTATTTGTACTACATGAACTAAAAAGTGCAGGCACTTGGCTCAAGAGCTGAATTTGTTGAAAATCAAAGAACGTTATTCTATCCCTTCTCTGGGAGATGACAGAATAAACTTAGTGTGTGAATCTCATTATTTAAAATAAGACCTTTTTTTTCTTCAATTTCCTTCTACAAAGTTTCTTCCCAGAGTATTTGTGTGAATGTCAATAATATTTTCCTATAATATTGCCCATTTCTTAAGATAACACTGTTAAAATCATTGTCAATTTATTTACAGTAGAATCTCAAATAACTCTATTCTATCCTAATAGATCTAATAGATGTCAAAGCCTAACTACAAATCAAGCATTATAAAACCATTTTATTGCTTACAGTAATTTTTCAAGCTCATGTGTCTGTGCTAATTTTAAATATTTATAAAAGTATTAAGAAACATGTTCAATGTTACAAAACACAAAGGAAGAATACTTTAAATACAAATATAATTGTAAATAAGGATAATA
The DNA here is from genome assembly GCA_038098605.1 of Gryllus longicercus. Taxonomy (NCBI): domain Eukaryota; kingdom Metazoa; phylum Arthropoda; class Insecta; order Orthoptera; family Gryllidae; genus Gryllus; species Gryllus longicercus. Next base: position 130,715 of record JAZDUA010000751.1, read on the forward strand.
CAGCAACAGAGCATAATTATTAAATCTATACTTTAAGAGGTTATTTTTCATGTTTCAAGAACAATTACCATAAACAAAATCTCTGATTATTAAAAAATAAAATAATACATATTTTTCAAAAAATTCATGAGAGAAAACATTTTCTTGTGGACTCAACAAATGACCTCCCTTCCAAGCATCCAAAGAACATTATGACCAATGCACAAATGACATCAGGGTTGATTTTTGAGAAATTTCCATTGCTTGAGGAAATCACACAAAATTGAATACTTCTTAAAATAATTAAATATTTGCTTAAAACTAATGAATTTAGAGGAGAAAAAAAAAGAAAAAAAAATTGTTTTACAAGATTAAATCAAGTACCACAGAGAAAATAACTCACTTAACTTTTAAGAGCAAGTTGTTATGGTATATGCATAGTGGTTACACCATATTGAATATATAAAATCATATAAATCTTTTATTAAATCAATAATGAACAAAATATTAATAATAGAAGTAAATACAAAATAAACAAATTCACTATGTTCCGTTGTGAAAATGTGATCTTTCTATAATTTTTACACAGATTTATCTGAAAATCTGGATATGAACAGTTCTTCAAAATACAATCACCTGTTCCCTTCCTTACAATGTCCAGATAAGGGAGATTGACATTACTAAATATGTTTTAACCTAGTGTCCATGTATTGGAATGCAACGAAACAAAAACTCAGGGAAGAAAAAGTTTATAAAAGTTTGTAAAATTATTTGTGTTTTCATTTTATGATTGAATAGTTTAAAATACCACATTAAAATTCTCATTAATATGTATGTGGTACTAATGATGATAATAACAACAATAAAATAATCATTATAATGATTGTGACAGAAATAGTTCAATACATAGAACAAAACAACAATAAAGGTTTAATATTTTCTTTATAATCATTTGTACATCCTGCAATCATTGATTCACTTCTCATTAACTCATTAAACATCATTAAATATCTACATCCTCAGCATATATTTTTGAAAAATTCTGCTGAGGTAGAAATATTCTTATTATGAACACTAGAAATTGTGATGTTATGTTTTATAGAGAAGTGATGAACTTTTTGATGTTATTTGTAAATTACTTTCATTAGTAATGTCACTTATAATTATTATCTGTTTAAATTCAACTGAAAATATTTGAAAAGTATAATGAATAGTAAAGTAATTGCAATAATCGACTGCAATGGGAAAACATGTATTACAGATTATCTAGTTATTTTTCTTTAAAAAGAAATTGTCATGTAACCACTCTGTATTATTAATATAATTATTTCCTATGCAATGAAGTTATCTCTGCATAAAACAAAGAGTGCAGTAATGCATCAATACACCTTCAAAGGCTAATTAATTTACATACACAGTAATTAGATGTAGAAATATTACATGTTTCTGAGGCTCTTTGGTAATTTTTTCTACATCACATGTAGAAACATCCTGAGCCCAATCCAATTTTGACTAGTTGGTGTCCATATTCATCTATTACCTCTCTATTAGGAATCATAACAGAAATATTATTCATGAAAATGAGAAAGTCGGTGGAAAGTAGTGACAATCAATTTCTTATTCAGAGAAAGAGTATTGAATATTTTTCAAACATCATGGGTATACAAAATACAATATTTTGGATGTATATAAAAATAAAGGCCTTTTTTCTTACATCATTACATATGTCACAAGAATCAATTGGTAGTAATATTAATTTTCTCATTTAGGAGATCTAATTGTCCCCATAAGCTAAGAATTTGGAATGAAGCGTTAACATTAATGGATTAACTTCCAGTAGTAGTGAAGAAGCTTTGCACATCACATCTTTTGTAGTTATACCTTGTCACTGAAATAAAGTATTTCTAAAATATAATATATGCTATTACATATGAAATCAATTTTTTTCTACTTGTAGATTAAGGGTACAGGATTTGACTAATCAGTGGTTTAGATTTCTTTTCCACAATGTTAACAGTATTTTTGTGACAACGATGCAACCATAATAGGATTCTGCTCATTAAATATATAATTATAAGGCATTCACATAGGAAAGTTTTAATTAAGTAGAATACTTTAAAATTAATGATAATAATGATAGGTTGGGGAAAGTATGGTATTACTAATTGTATGTCTGATTAATGTAGAAAAATAAGAACTGCAATGTAAAGAAATTGATAACAAAACAAATACAGCTAAGTAACGTTCATTTACTTGAATGAAGGCGACGTTTGATCCTACAGGTAACCGGATAAAACTTAACATCTGAAGTAAAAAAATATTAAAAGAAAATAAGATTAAGTTATTTTGCTAGTTAATCCTTAAGTTTTCTATTCCTAGTTTGAAATGAAAATGAATGGTGCATCTTTTAATGTTCAAAAAAACAACATTGCCTTGTATGGGTTGAGAAAGTGACAGTCCTGTTTGGTTGGCTATTTTCAAATATAAAAGAAGAACAATCACTTTCATTATGTAAATTTGAGTAGAGAGTTTTGTGAATGACATTTTGTGATGAAGGGTCTCACTTGAAATTGATGCTGTGAGAATTTTGAGTGTTGGAAACATATGAATCATATTTTAAAAACTAATTTATTTGGGTTTTAACACTTAATGATAGATGTGGTCATTTTTATTCTGATTTAGGTGATTCAATAAAGCTTACAACTTTTTTGAATGTTTTATGAATTTTGAGAATCAATAAATGGATCAGAGTGAAAATGGTTTTAATTCAGTAGAGAAAGTAATACTTTTTAATATGAACTAAGCAGGCTTTGGCACTAAAATAGAATAGATTTCCCTTGCTTTAAAAGCATTTGAGTTACTCTTTGATAATGGCCAAACAAACAGAACACTTACAGCAACATTAAGTAAATTCTTAATGAATTGTGGATATTTGGTTTGGATTTTGTTAATTGTTTCTTCAATATGCTTAAAGGCTTCTCTTCACAGAATTTGTTTTTAAGAGTTACAACATAATTACTAAAGCTAAGAAATTCATTAGGTGTGCAAAATAATTAAAAATAAAGTGTAGGGATTTTTATCAACTTTCATATTTCATATAAGTGAACCTGCACCATAAGAATTGTTATGAAATAAATTGAAGAGAGACTCTGTAAAATTTAACTTTTTTTTTTTTAGTTCCACATGAACTTTTTAATTAGATGTGTGGTAGAATAAGTCAGTAATAATAGCATATTCCTCTTATGATTTGTTTCTCTTCTAAGAGAATAAACTCTTTCATAAATACTTGACTTCCTTCACAGATATCCACATATATTTGTATCAAATTTGGATTGAGTATAAAGATTCTTGACAAAATTAATTGATTAAAAAACGACAAGTTAAAAATCCTTTTAAAAACTTATTTCATAATACTGAGAATTAAATATATTAAACGCATTCAAGCTTTTAATATAGTTCATTAACTTAGTTTGTTTTGAAAGTTCAATTTGGAATACTACCCACAAATGAAGCTTTTCAAAGATACACAGGTTCAATAACTTAATTTTTTTGGTAGAAGAGTTGATGAATCATTGATTGAAATGTATTTTTAGATATTATATCTGAGAAAGAAAAGGAATTGTAATTGGAAGTTTTATTACTACATTCTTCCTAGAATCCACTTTCTCAGAGGAACATGATGAACCATTTTAACTCTGACCTTTTACTGGATTTAAAGAAACAATTAATGTAACTCAAAAGTGAAATTCAGAATTTCCTTTTCCTATTTAATATTTATACAAATGCACATGCACAATGTCAATAAATAAACAACTATTTTATTTTCTAAAAAATTGAAAATTATGTCCAACAAATATTCCTTATTCAGGATTTTTGCCATTCTCAACACCAGAAAAAATATGGATCGAGATAACATTAATAAGAAAAACATTTCAGATAATGTATGGCTTTTAAAGGACTACAATGGAAATAAAAAGGATATTATCTTTCTGAAAATATGTTCAAAATATAGCAAATTGTTAATAAGAAGCACTCTCTCCCTGTACAGAAATTATATTTTTACATCCCTTCCACCATTTCCTCCAATTATTTTCTTTCATTACCATAGCTCTTTCATAAATTATGCCCAAGAAAAACAAAAGGAAGCAATTGATGTTTTTTTGTTTGTTTTTTGTTTTGTTTTGCTTACTTGGAGAAACAATGTTTGCACAATTCCAACACATCGAAATCATTTGAGTCTTGACTGCATATGACCTAAAATAGTATCTTGGGCATTACTAAACTACCAGTATGTTATACATCACAGTATTGAATGCAAAATAATGCAGAATAATGAAATGCAATACACTACATACAATACAATGCATGAGTACCTAAATAACTATGTTTTATCTGTTCTTTACTTTTCTACAAATGAGTGTTTAGTATATCAAACACACTTCAACATTACAAAGAAAAAAGATTATACAAGATGTGTTTTACATGTAACAGTAAATGTATTTCTAAACAGCATGATGTTTGCAGGTCATTCACATTTGACCAGGTTTTATTTTTCTTGTCAGAATGAATTAGTAAATAATCTATGCTCCCAACAAAATTTTATTGGAAGATTGTATACTTAATTCTGAAACCTTACATCTTGGAGCAAATCTAATAATATAGATATATGTATGTACATAATCATGCTGCTTGGTGACATTCTTTGTCTAATTTCTACAGCAGAGAGAAATACAACTTCATCAATGTATTTTTATACAAATTATGTAAGCATGCTTATGTTTGATATCCCACTACATTGCAGAAATGCTGTTATGAAAGAGAACAAGCAGTTTTTTCAATTCAGGTGAAATGCCAAGCATTGAGATTGGCAGGAACTATCTCACTGTCAAACACAGAATTCTGCTTCTGTGTTTTTTTTGAATTATTACTTTTTAACAGGATATGACAAGGGATAATCTCATTTTTGAAATATTCTAGGAATTATATGAAGATAGTTGTGCACATAGACGTCCCAAAACAGAGGGTAAACCTCAAATGCTTATATTATCTCCCAAGAATTTTAAAACTTACTATAATGTAGAGTGCTTTAACTAAGTCTCAGGAGTTTGTAACTCTTTTAAAGTTTCAGACCTAGGGACAACTATGGCTATGCAGGTCTTAATTATCAATTCTTCACATTATCAAAACATGTACTCAAGTCTATTGAAGAGGGAGGATCATAAATTGGTAGTAAGTTATAAAAATAAAAGTCCAGGTCAAATTTGAACACCTTTAGTATTTCTATGTCAATGACACTCTAGTACAAAATAATCAGAAGAAAATTATTAGTGTAACACATGAAACTATAATATTATGCATATACGGTGAATCCTGTTTTGAAACTTTAAAAAATATTGAAACACATGCCTGTTTTCAGATTTAACAGGATATCCCAATGATTGTCATGGCCTGTTCCCCAAATAATATGAAAGCACTTGTTTTAAAAGAAATATCCATTTGCATCTTAAAGGAATGATACCTACAAAAGTAATTGCTTTCAGTGTAATTTTATAAAATACTGAAATTCTTACATATACTGAATCTCAATTCTAGCTGAAGAAATAGGCTGTGGTGTAGAAATAGTGCATTTATTTAATAATTATAATAGAACATAAAAATAATGGAAATTTATCTTTATAATTATTCTTTGGGATGATTAATTAAATTATAACAATAAAGAAAAGTGAATTTTTGTTCACTCAAATCCCTTGTCACAGGAATAATTAAAGCCAATTTCTCATCTATCAGAGAAATATAGATATGTAGAAATGTAATAACAAGATCTTTGGAAAAGAATGAGGTAAGGGTATAAGGAAAGACCAAATCTGCAAGTACTTAATTCATACAGCCTTGTACTTTCATTTGCTTTAGTTCCAATATAATATAGCCTACTAAACATCTCTTTACAAAAGCATTTTATACATAATTGCTCCGGATACCCATTTACATAAATGTGTGTATACATACATAACCAGTGAATCAGACCTCTGATTAAATAATGGTGTTACGCGAGTTTCTGTTGGAAATAAAAGTAATGAACTTAACTGCTGCTGGATTTTGGTTGTGATTGTTTTCTTTGTTGTTGTAAGTGCTGACTTCGTGTTTCCTGAACAGCAGCAACTAATGTTCTCACAGCTTCTTCATGCCCCTCAAAACTATCTGCTTTCTTCAGTCCCCCAGTTTCCCCTCTAACACCTATACTCCCTTGACTTCCTCCATCTTGTGGCCGACATTCAAAACCACTTCTAAATGAATCAGGATCCCTAAATTTCCGATAACCATCTCCTCTTTCTTCGATACCACGTTTCTTTGGAGGAAATGTCTCCCAAGATCTCTGCTTTTGCATCAAGCGTGTTTGGGCACCTTTGCTACTGGTACCAATAACAACAACAAGAGTTTTTCTATCCCCTAAGTCCATAGATGATCTTCGACTGTTGACAGACACAGTACTCAATGTTAGACTTTCACAAGAATTTTGCTTTCTGGACTTACTTCCACTGTCTCTGTCATCAGCAGTATAAAAGACACTGTCCTCTGTGTCTGATGCAGGATATAAACGAACCATTTTTGTTAAATGGTCACGATGACGATGAGGAGAAGTAGGAGTACTAGCTGCAGTTGTAGGTTCCCTATGAATAAGTGCACGAACAGCTTGTTTTGTTACTCCTCCTACAGAACCATCACTAACAGGGGAGGTGGTAGTAGCTTCAGATATCCGTTGGTATTCACCTTCCTCATTTGAAAGCATTCCTTTATCATCACTCTTCTCACCAACTGAGCCAGGTCGTATGATGCGCCCTACAAGAGCAGATCGACCCATCATATCATGCAACTTTTCCTTTAGATGACTTTCTAACCTTTCTCTTACATCCATGCAACCAACAGTCCCCACAAATTCAGAAGTACCTGGTACATCTTCCGGATGAGATTGTGATCTTCTTGAAGTGGGAGGAGGGGGAGGAGGTAAATGATGATGTAGATGTTGTGGCTGGGCAACCATATCTGATCCAGAAGAAATTTCAGGTCTATCAGAATCACGAGAACCTAACACTTTGCCTGTTATCGTATGATACAAAGATGCTGCTTTGGAAGCACTGTCTCGGGATGTGGTACTCCCATAACGTGCTGAAGAAGGATCACTTTTTCCTGAAAAGTGAAATAAAAAGAGTAAAAATTATCATCTTTTTAAATGTTTGAAAAAATTTTGTAAAAAATCAATAAACTAATACTATTTATCAATCAATTGCTAGGTATAAATAAGTTAATAAAGCCAAGCACATTAAATTATACCTATTCATTTATAGGTTTTACTTTTATTACAGGATTAACAAATTAGCACATTAAGTAAATGAAAATATTAATCTATTTTTATGGTTATTTTATTTTTTACATTGAGTCATTTTCTTGGGGACATGAACTTTTCATGTGCGACTATTTTCTAATTAAATTTCACTGAAAGGTTTTTTATTAAGCTCTGTTTTCCATATGGGAGAAGATAACATAATACAAAACAAATTCAATGATTCAATGGCTTCCTTCACATTAATTTTAGTCATTTTTGGTCATGTTATATTTGCTCAAATAGAATTTTACAATAATTGCTTAGCTCTACAAGTCCAATGCATGTAGACCAACCTGTCACTTTTGGAGAGTAATTAATAGCATCAGTTTTCGAAAAGTAGAGATTATTAATTATAAGACAAACTTTGCTTTTATTTGTCCTTATGTATACATACTTAAATACAACAGACCAAAATTTGATTCTCCCCACCCTAAGTCCCCAGTCCTTTTATTTGAACAATGTGTACATTAACATTTCCATCTTACTGATTGGGCCCTAAATACAAGTAGTTGAGACACCAACATCACACATCTTTGAATTGTTTAATGAGAAATGAATAAGTAAATATAACATTAAATCAATTATTTTTGTAATAAAAAAAGAAAGAGTCTAAATTCATGTTTCCCTGGTATAAAGGCAGTGGCTAGCAAAGTCTTTGGCGGTATTTAAAAATATTCCATCAAAGAATTGTTCCATTGAATGGAACACAAAATTCAACAAATGTAAGTATATGTTACCTGTCAGTAGTACAATAAGGAATTTCAAATAAATTTTTAAAAAATCCACTGAATAAATTTAAAAAATTTTCAATAATAAGTTTACTGTATCCCTGGGGAATTCAAATTCAAAACAAAGTCCTTGCTATTAACATACATTTAAAAACAATAAAGGATAATTATGAGTTGTCTTCTGGGTAGAACAGTAGTTCTCCTTGCATTTTCAAAAATGCAAATATCTTATTATTATCTACTACTCATTTTCTGTTACTTTAATTACGCATTCTATTGACATTACTGGTTCCAGAGAGACTAACATAAGTGAGGACATTGAGTTCATGGATTTCACTTGGAAACATATAATTACACAGTATCATTTACTGGAGACATCGATTTGAAAAAGATACAATAAGTCTTCAAAAATTGTACTAGTAATTGAAGCTACAACCTTGATCTGATTTAATATAAATCATATTTTACAGACTTATTCAGGAATTCTTCATTTTCAAACTTCTGGACTTGAAGTCGATATTTTATGCATCTCTCTTTTTATTAAATAAAAAGTAAGGATCATCACCGCAATTTATCTCTTTTTGTTAAGAAGAGACGGCAAACCACTGCGAGTGTTCGAAGTTTCCGGCCTACATCATTCCGTCAGGGCCGTCAGTAACGTGGAAGTAACAAGTTTCAAGGTCTAAGCTAAATGTTAGTCTTCTTAGTTATTTCCTTCGAAGGAAAACAAAGGTAGGAGGAACTATTTCTCGCACATTTTATTAAAAAAATTAGTACCACATTTAAACAACTGGTTGGCATTCGGATCAATATTTCATTAAACAATATTGGCTGTTGGTGGAAGAAAAACACTTGGGTTCCGGCCGGAAATCCATGTCTGCTGAAGAATATGGGTTCGGTTTTGTAATGATTAACACGCTGTATGCTTCGGTCGTTAAAAGACAACAATAGTTTCCAACTGAATCTTTTGTTGTGTGATGTTTTTAGGGAGGTCACATGCAGTGATAAATCGGTTCATTTTGAATTTCGTTTAGAGCTCTAGAAAGATAGACGTTTTCATCCGCCATCAAGAGAGCTAGAACAAGATTTCTGTTCCTAGTCCTCTTGTCCGACGTCTTAGTACTTCGCTTAGTGGGTATGTTGTATGGCGTTGTGTGTTAAAACCACTGAGCTCTATACAGGTGGTTCAAATTAAATGTTACAAACTTCTAAGGCAAGTAAGGGCGAAAGATAATCACTTTTTGACAACAAAAATGTGGGTAAACTCATTTAAAGGATTTACACAAGTGACATTTCTGAAGGCGGCTCCACACATGCGACACTCAGCGAATCCCGAGCAACCGCTCACCGAATCCCAAATAGTGTGGACGGGTTGCTTGTGATTCGCCGAGCGCCAAACATTCGGCACTTGCCCTACCACCGCGTGTCGATCTTTAGGACTCACCAAAGGGAGAGGACATTCGCCGTACACATCTGTTCGGGATTGGGCGAGTAGTAGCTCGCTGCTCGGCGAATGCCGAATGTCTGGAGCCGCCTTGACAGCAGCCCTGGTCGCTAGGCAACTCATTGCATTTGTGTTGGCAAGATCACGAACCCTCAAGAGACGACCTGCCAACTGGTAATTTTGGCGTTGGTTTTTTGCCTTTTTTGTTCAGCTTTGGCTACAAAAATTGCTCGAATTAACGCCCATACAGTTTGATGCGAATTGGTACACAGTTCCATCTTCCAGCGAAGCAACACCTCGTCCTCAAAACGTTGGATGCACACGATCCGATGTACCCACACAGCACCCCCCCTTTTTGTTTATGGATATACCCCCACACGAACGCCTGTCTGCGCTAACCATATGACGAGTCCATATGCCGGAGCCGCTGGCCTACCGTACCAACAGTGTGTGCTCTGGGAGGCGCTGGTCAGGAAACGCTCCGCGCGATCTTCGAGCAGATCTGCCGTTGCTCTCAGCCATTCCGTACACAAACTAGTGGCATGGAGGAATATGGTAAGTAATTCTATATTCCTCCATGTTAGTAGAGCGATAAGCACGTACTTTCTCGCACTTAGTACTGGTTACGTAACATTGTAATATCTTAATTTCTGTTAAAATGAACACATCTCAGTTATCTCTAGTAAAACTCATTACAAATCGTCGAACTCATTGTTTCGAAAACTAATTATTTTAAAGTGAATGTATGAACACAAATTCGATAATTAAAACTACGTTCCATACAGCTCCCAACAGTGCGAAGGAATTCTCAGAATTTCGAACAGCCGTGTCGCGGCAGGGCATTTTCATTGTCGTGTTCCGATCTGATGCCTCATAAAATGAAGTGCGGGAAAACAAATGGAGCATGGGAAATTCGAATTTGCAATTTTGAAAATAAAAATTACGCTAAAGTACTAATATTTTTCCAAAATTGTACATGACCTTTTTCAATGAACTGATTTTTAAAACTGATTTCATGTAACAAAAATCTTTATATCATCAATTTGCAATGCTAATTGTTTGTTGTATGCAGTTTTCGAAAATTTAGAGATTTCGCAAAAATTGAACCAGCACCACTTTCTTTATCGTTCTTTGCAACATAAGAGGAAAAATATAAACTATACATGACCTTATTTCAAGATGCCTTTAAGCAACAGACTTTTTTAAGAAAGATATCTCTATCTTCAATATTTTGTTGTTCAAAATAACTGAACTTTTACAATTTTGAAAAAATTAAGGATTTCAACGAAAATGAAACCCACGCCATTTTTAAGAGTTCCTTATGTTACCCGAGGGTAAAGTTAAATAAAAAAATTGAGAAAATTTTGAAAAGGTTGAGGCTTTATGTAAAGTACCCCCCAAAATCAAAATATCCGTTTAAAACTCGTAGAGCCTCGAGTTCATTTAGATCGATCCGGAAATATCAATTTTGGAGAAAATCGTCAGAACGATTTAGACAACCGCTCGAGCCCACAGCAAAGCAGAATAAATATAATATTATTTCAACTATGCATTTCAACATTACTACGCAAGACAGAACAGTTGTTTTGTAACCGACACAGCGGCCGACCGTTGCGTCGAGAGACCACGCCACCGGAAGCCGCCCTCGGCTTTCCCAGAAGCACACGCGCGAGCCTCGCGCCCCTCTGCCCGTTGCAGCTTGCAACGGACGGAACCTTCCAGAAGGTTCTATCGCCAAATTCGAATGGCAAATTGTGATAGGCCACTGCCATCCCCTCCTCCTGAGCGCAAGAGCGCTCGCGATCGGACGAAGCTCCCGTCATTAAACCGCCATTTCAGTTCCGCACAAGCGGCGCGCGAAGCCACACGCGTGGTCCGTGTTGGCGGGCTCTGTGTGCAATCAACATACGTAAAAATCTTACTGTCCAACCTCTGGCTGTTCCCAGTTGGTAGTGCAACTTTCAAGTGTACTGTCTGTGTAGTGTATGTTATCTGCATCAGACCACTTGGACATTCAGTTCATTGTGTAATCTCAGGCTGTTCCCGGTTAGCACGCGAAAAGTTTACTTCTATTTGTGCGAAGTAGGGCTTCACCCAATTCGTGCGCTACAACGAATTCCACATGTGCTGTCTGTGTAATGAAAGTTATTTGCCCTAGACCACTCGCACGAGGAAATTTGGTAGCATTGTGCTCCAGCTGTGATGTAACTGTGCCATGTAATAAAGTGCATAAGTGCAGTAATTATTAAATGTAGTTGTGCAAGAACTTCTTTTCTGTCAATCCAGAACTCCTACATAAATCCTCCCTGAGCTATCAAAGGGTTTCGGGACTGTTGTGCTCCGCCTTCACCTTGTCAATATAGTCCACTTCAAAACATTCAGAATTAAGCGCAGTACCCCGAAAATTAACATTGACCACACACAGACGGGCTTACAGACAGACGTTTTGCCTTCACTGGATTTTTCGGTGTCAAGGACCAACAAAACATGGTTTCCGGCTCTTCCACGTGCTAGAGGAAGTAATTTACTACATATCCACCAACATTAATACACCTTTTCGTTTCCAGGGCCCCGCAACATGAGTTTTTCGGTCGAAAAATTGCCGTTTCCCTCGTACAATACTTTCCGTATATTGCGTAAGGAATACGCGAGAAAGTAAAAAGGATGTATTTCCACAAATAGACCGGGAGCCAGCAAGGAAAGCCACGTATGATAAGCTCAAAGCCTAACTTTTTGAGAAGTTGGCCAGTGTTATGAGAAACAGGAAAACGCAAATATGGCGGCCTGTAGGTGTCGACGTTGCGCTGCACAATTTTTTGAATGTGTCGAAAAAAAACTATGCCATTGGGGAATGAGTACTCAGCTAATTCTTGTAGTGTATTGTTCGTTAGATAGCCAAAGTGTGAAAGAGTTGTATGCAATGATGGTCGGTAACTTCGAGGACGGGGGAAGCACTGTAGTGGTAGTACCGATCGCAACTATGCTAATAGTATTAGTTGATTTTCAGTCATTCTTTAGTTGGACAATTTTGCTAATAATAATATTGATCGTAAAAGGCCCTGGGTGCAAAAAAATGCTGATCCCCCCCATAAAAGTCACACGCACTTACCCTCGATGAATATAACTGAGGCCCCTGTGGGTTGCACGTTCGCGTGGTCCCGAGATGACGGATTCGCCACGAAAAAAAGAAAAGGAAAAAAAGGAACTCTATCAAATCAGATAGAATTTCTATGTAATACTCTCTGTTAAAGACTCTTCATCTTCTGAGTGTTCTCTGAAAGAATGTTCCTGACAAGCGAAGAAAATTACCACATCGATTTGGCTCCGCACAACTTTCCTTTTTTTTCCTTGACTTAATCATTGTATTTAACAGTTTCTTGCTTAAGTTGTTGATATAACTGGAAATCTATTTGGTCAGAACCAAATGTTGCGAGACAAATTTCAGATCTAATATGATTTTGTGATTGTTGATGTCGCTGCATGGCTTTCAATAAATTATTTACATCATCAAACCGCTATTCCAAATATTTTTCATTCGAAACTAATACAACAATATAGTTTTGAAATCTTTTTACAACGACATAAACAGTCCGCTTTTTTATATTGCTCCGTGTTAAAATGTCGTACACACCTTTTCGTTTGTGTCTGCACATGTATGAAATCAATTGTAAGCCGTACTTGCGAAATAATTTCCTTTTTGGCTTGAAAACTCATTGAGCGAAATGAATGTTCCTTTAAAGTTTCTAAAGTACCAGCACAATTGAGGACTGTTCCCCCCCTCGCCTCCTGTGTCTGCCATGTTTACTACACTTGACCTTGCTTGGAAACGCAGGGAATGAACTTCACATGCATTCCCTTCACAAAGTGGCTGGTAGGGCACGCAGCTTTAAGATACACGTACCTAGGAAACATCTAATTATTGGTAGAACTACAAGCGCAAAGGAATATTTCACAAATTAAGTTAAACAATTACTTATGAATCTACTAATATTTTTGATCCAACAAGTGAACTATGCCGCTATTATTGAAAAAATACATTTCAAAGGGAACGTTTTCAAATTATCATTCCTTAGGCATGGCGGGAAGCGGCCTATACTGCTATTTATGCAACTCTGCCCTTGGCAGAAATCAGCGGTTGTCGTTTTCATTCATTTGGGAGCTTGAACGTCACCATAGTGACGTCACCAGTTGGCTGCCTTGCTTTTTAAATTATGAATTTGTTGAAAACGTAGAACCAGAGCCGTCTTAGGTAAAACATTTCTTGTTCAGGGAGAAATGGTAAGGGCAAGTTTTGCATGTGGTAAAAAACTATTCTCTCCACATCACGCTTGAATTTAAATAGTTACTTAACCTCCTGTAACTTCTTGGCATGCCTTTTATGGACAATGAACCTGAACCTGTTCTTGTGCAGTTATACCCAAGATTAGAGACATTACATGTCACTTGGCGATGTAACGGGGGACACTTGAAGTCAGCGACCCTAGTGGCCCGACATGTCGTAACCATTGTGATATCATAGTATGTATAAGTGTAAAAGTGTATAAGTTTGATAGATTTTTAGTTTACTTACGACTATGTTTACTTACGTTTCGCAGAGTGATTCGAAAGTTATTGTATATGTATTGAAATTTGAATAGAGATGTACAGAACACGAGACTCTTAGTAGTTCGGAGGGCAGCACGGTCGTCTATGAGTGGCAAGCGGCAGGGTGCTACAAGTCGTGAACTTATGGATAAAGCACGACATAAGGGTCGATTTTCTTTTAAAACGTGGCGTTGATTCTTTGTTGGGGGTTTTCCTCTCACTATAATGGTTTCAAAACGTTTTTGTATTGTTTGCGTACACTTTCTCGCAGTGATATGTTCTTTTTTTCCTAAAATAAAGTTGTATTTTCACGATAACCAAGTTGTGTCCGATAGTTAACTAAGGCAAAAGGGGCCAGGAGTAAGCTTTTTTAGATGCCCTACTGTTCCCAAAAATAAGGAATGTAAAATTATAGCACCCTCGGAACAGAGAGGACAAAATTAGATTTCTGCTTTGAAGCAACACGTTACATGGTCATTTCAATAAGTCAATAGTAGGTTACAGGTTCTGCTCATCTTCGTAATTCGTATTTCACGCGTCTAAACATTTTTCCTGTCATTCTCAGATGTTTTACGTGAAAACGTATGTAGATTTTCCATATTTTTGCAATAATATAAACAATCCACTAAAGGACATAGCCCTCAATACATAAGTTGACATTTACTTGCATTGCCTGAATGTGTTGTACAAACACAGCATCATAATATGTATGAGTCACTAAAATTTTGTGGATCTTCAAGACTTTATTTCGGCTAAAAGCTGTCATTTTCAAAAGCCATTTGTGTAAAAGATAAGCTCAAATATTACGTAGGTCACCAAATTGAATGATTTCTTCTGCCACCAGGGCCATCAAGTCGTGCCCCAACTGTATTGCAAGAAATGGCATCAATGTTCATAAAAACTTGCCAAGCAAAGTGCATTGAAAATACGTTTCATAACAAAAGTTAACATTAAAATCATTGGAGAAAACAAGTAATATTTTAAACGCGTGACTTGAATATTGGCATTCAGAAATCAAAATTTGAATTCAGACCAAGAAACATTTTTCAAAAATCCGATAAAGGGCAAAATTTATTTATATTTTTAAATAACCACATATTTATTACAATTAATGGGTTGAAAAATCAATAGTTACATTATATTATATTCTGGTTAACTTACGTGTTGAAACTTCCTCCCCTCTGTGAAAAATTATGAACACTTTTGGGACTGTGTTCATGGACAATCGGTATTTTTTCCAAACGATTATGAAGGTTTAATGTAGGTAATATTTCTCTCGATAATAATTAATACACATTTCTAAAACAAATATTTAAAAAGCCTAAATTTTATAAAAATATACGGAAGGAGTCACTTCTACGCTAATAGCACAGATGCTCCAAATTCGTTGGCACTTTTCATAACCGATGAAAGGGCATGTGGAACCAAATGTTTCATAAATTTCATTTTATAATAAAGCAGCACCTTAACATCATCATTAAGGTCATGATAATATTTACGTCGAACCGTTTCCAAAAAGAAAAGGTAGGGACGTGACGTGTGTCGATAAAATAGTGCTTTTATAAATCCAATTTGTCGACGAAATTTGCAGACAAACCTAAATAAACCGAAAGAAAGCGAATATCATTGTAAGTAACAAATGTGATAAGACCTATGCACCATGGAAACAGCATAATACAGCCAAAAACTTCCTAATTCTCTAGAAATCGCTTTCGTGCACAGAAGAAGTTTGCCACCCAACACTTTCCCGCCAACAGTTGTGACGTCATTCTGTTACGTCATTCTGTGACGTCATCTATATTAGTCGCTGATTTTACAGGCCACGTCGCTAGGTTCGCTAGCGAGAAGTTGTCTCCCATCAAAAATATGAGGAAGGTTCAGTGTCCCGCATTGTCTACATAGTATTTGGTTATACTACAAATGTGCTCACTAGCGCGGCAACTTCTTGCACTATTGAGAATTTGAGTTGAACGGGGAACAGATTCCTGGAATATGTTCCTTCTTCAACTCATTTGTTTCTTTCTATCTCTAGAAGGTAGACTCTTTCTTAAGGAATGTGATCCTTCTTCAGCTCAGTGATATAGACACATAAAAAACAATATGGTTCACTCGGTTCAGTTTACCATTTTTATGGAATGTGTACCTTTTTTTATCTCGCCTCTGTAACTATCTAAAACTACTGTATTTTATTTCTTTCAACAAATTATATTGAACCTAATTTGTCATAAAACGTTGCAAATCAACAATTCACTTCAATTTTCTATTTATTTTAAGATCATATTTCCCATCACTTACCAATGATATTACGAGTACTTTTTTTAAAAAAATACGGTTTTTAGGGAATCACGAGTGGGCTAAAAATTTACCGCCGTACTTGTATCTATAATGCATACGTACATGGATTAGTGAGAAATTGGACATTTTGAACCAGTATGGTGGCTACTTAGAGACGCCGCAACGGTATGGCGTGGTCATAATCGGCAGTGAAAAATAATTTTTACCATTAGACCAAAAAATGTCTTTGAGCTCGTAATACAAAAGCGTATTAAAAAAACGAAACTTTGAATTCAATATGACGTACAGCTTGAGACGCCAAATCACTAAGGCATACTACTCCTTCACTCTTTGGGCCGGTTGCATAAACGATCGATATGGAATCCATATGCTTATTGATTCTATAAAATAGTCTATAGTGGCAAAACGTGTTTCTAGAACAACCAATAAGACTTATGGAACCTATAAGGCTTTCTATAACTTATAGGTCCTGAAACGGGTCTACAAACGCTTACGGATTCAACAAATAAGCAACATAGCGGCTTGGCCTACTGCTACAGCTGTTGTTTGAGGTTATTGGCGGTACTTGGCGCCCGTGTGTGTTGCGTTGTGTTTTGGTGGCCTTTATGAATTTTATTTGGTGTGTTGGGCGCGTTTTAGGTGTATTTGTGTGTTGAATATCATTTAATTCGTACATTATTTTTGCATGTATTGTGACGATAGGTAAGCATTAAATTTGGTTATGAAAACATGTTAATTTTTGCTATAATATTTTGTCTTCTCTTTCGAATTCTCTTTCACCAAGCACCAATATCAATCACCTTCCATGCAATGCTTACGTGTGGCATCCGACTCCTTTTGAGGACAGACAAATTTGTACATGATGCAATAAAGTACAAATAATTGTATCATGTACTGGTAAATAAATGAGTGCAACGAATAAAAACAATAGTTTTTCAATTATGTCAAAATTCAAAGATTCGTAAAAAAAATGTTCAGCCCACGGTTAACTCTTCATAGAACCATAAGCGAATTTAATTTGCAGTCATCATGCTGAAATTTGGTTTGTCATAAAGAATAATTATTTTCAGGTGTGACACGATTTGTTTCCAATAAATAGATAACCAATGAAGATTACAAAATTTATTGATGAACAAATGATGAGAATTCTTCCTTGCAAGTGCTAGTACTAATATCAGTATTACAAATAAAATTTGAATAATTTAAATGATTACCCTCTGATTAATTTTTTTTAAAGTCATGACATATTTTAGTGCATTATTGCCTGCCTATATTTGGGAAATTAAATGCCGCAACTTCTGGACTATACTTGTATTAATATGTACTACTTAATTGTTCAGATAGCAAATTAATTATTACTTTGTATTTCAAAGAGATTTGAAAGTACTCATTATTAATTTTAATTTATTATTAATTGTATCATCAAAAATTAAAAATGAATATTTAAATTTAAGAATGGAAGGTAAATTTATTATTTAAATACAAATAGGCAATGGCTAGTATGAAGAATTAATTGTATTTAAAATACTATAAGAATTAAAAAATCTAAATTGAAAATAATGAAACAAAACGAAATTGCCACTGAGAATGCATTGAGACAACCAAAAACACCTCAATAGAAGGCAACACATGCTAAGTACGTGCAAACCGTTTTAAGGAATAAGTCGTGTTCAAATATCGACTGTGTCGGTATCAATTGGTTGCATCTCGAAGTTCTTATGGAATCTATAGTTATAGATTCCATAAATTTGCATTATGCAATGGTGCACGGCCTATGGAACCTATAAATTTTATTGAACTAATAACTTGAAAGTGTCCTCTAGGAGTGCCGCCATATTGAATTTAATTGTAGATTTTGGGCATGATGTAAGAAACATACATTATGGTTTTAAAACTCATTCAAGCTCGAAATTTAAATTTTGGATATAACTGAAGGTAAACGCGGTAATGTGTTAAGCTCCCGATAACACCTACAAGACTGCAAAGTGTCATTCGATTCATTTTTAAGTCAAGATATCGAGAAAAATAATAAGAATATCTACAAAAGTTTTACATTTATGGGTAGGCCAAATATCACACACTTCAGCATATTATTCGCTTCTTTGCCACTTGGTAACGCCGTTTCTCCCCTGTCCTTTATTCAGTGCATAAATACTTCGTGATCCAGTATAATGAAATTGAATAGTTGAAACAACATTACTTCATTTTGTAATGTGTAATCGGATATGTAACTGAGCTAGATAGAACATTTTAAAATCAAAATACAAATATATTAATATATGATATAAAAGCGAAAACTGTAGATCTGTTGACCTGGAATGAAGAAAAGGACCTAGTGTGAAACAAAATAGATTTTCAGGTTTTGGTCGATTCTGACGTTGAAAAGTATGCCGAACCGATTGGTGGGAATCTCAACCCCGTAACTTTAAAATTAAGTTCAATATTGAGCTGTAAACATGAAAACAAATTTTGCAAAAGTTCAAAAAACGGATGTTAACATTTCTGTAAACGAAATTTTGGATTACATTTCGATGATTCTTTTAGATTTGATAGGGAAAAACTCTCCAATCACTTGACCATGATCTCGTTAATAAATATTGATTAATGTTTAATTATTATCAATATTTATAAAATAAGTTACACTGGATAATGAAATGGTATCAATTGTTTTCGGCTGCCAGCTTGTTTTTACGGTTTTACTGTTCCTTTGGCTGTGTAACTTGATTCTGTACAAACATAATGATATATCAAAACAGAAAAAGTTGCAAAGAGAAATACTTATGCGACGTGCCCACAATCTCTTTGTGCCTCAAACACAAACCCCGAAAGAGCTACTTAACCAAAAATGTAACAGAAGGTTCACAAATATATCTTCTAAATTGCAAAAATTCCCGTCTATCCCTATATATTTTTGTAGAGATGATGATTACAATTGTTTACTATATGTTTAAATACAGTATAAATACGGTACATTATACTAATACACCATTAATTATAATTGTTTTGTTCAATATTTCATTAGCATACAACCTGCCCATGTCACTGCTTTAGTTTCGTGGTATTCTGATACTGTATTAGTTGGAGGGACTGGTAATACATTTTCTTCATGTTAATTTGAATGAAATCACTCCAACGTAGGATGTCGCGCGTCAGAAAGGCTCCTGTCCTGTTCACAGGTGAGGGATTCTTCGCGCAGTGGGTAACTATGCGGAAGATGGCGAAGATCATACGAAGATACGTCTAAATTACTTCCACAGGCCGAAACATTCAGAAAAAATGGGTTAACAGTTTTACCGAGTTCTCTATTAAACTAAATTTAAATGTGGTGTTGTGCCACTCTGCTACACGTTGCCGAGTTTGAAAAACACGTGAACAATTGATGTGGGAACAAAGGGAAAATCGACTCCAGGCTTTCAGGTAGTTAATTTCGCAGCTCGGCAAGCATCTCGTTTCCTGGGTTCCCTCATGGCCAGCCGAGGAACCAACAAGAAATCAAATCGTAGTGCTAAGACAACATTCAGAATTTCCAGTGTAATCGTGTTCGAGAAAGAGACAGAACGGAGTGACTTTGGCGCACTTCGAGAATTGCTAGTGACAACAGCCACTAGCCGTAATGATGCGGATTTCTAGAACGTTCTCTAGGGCGTGGAGTACTGTGTACTTCTCATCAAAGTAGACACTACAAAACTTGTAGTGCCCCAGAGCAGGTTGCAGTGGCGGATCCACAGGAAGTAACGAGAGGGACATAACTAGTCTGTATAATTTAATGGTATTTGTTAACGGTCAATCCAGAAATGTGGTGGGAACAAAACGAGCTTCGAAATGAGGTAGAAAGTTACATAATTGATTGGTCTAGTTTCGAAATGAGACTTTTCCATTCTAGTCTGTTTTGAGAAACACAAGAAAATGTCATATTATTTAAAACTGTCTGCTGCTAAATGTTTGTAATTAATGCCCTTGGCTAGTGAAAGTAAAAATAATACTATAAGATAATTCAAGTAATAAGTCATAAGGAAGAAATTTGGATTAAAAATTTGGAAAAGTCTCATTTTGAAATTAAATTGTCATAATTTTATTGATATTTTAGGTGAAAACACGTTTCAGGATTTTTTGCGTCCCCATCTTTAGGTCTATTGAAAAAAATGGATCTTAATTAATAAATAAATATTTAGCCTAATTTAAATACTTGATTATTAACATATCAAAACAAACTTACTGATCATTCATATAACAAGTATTTGAGTCTAACAGAAGTTGTAAGCTCCTGCAACTTGGTGTTTAAAAACTGAAAAAAATGGGTGTAAATTCAATTTGTATTGTATGGAATAATTACATAATTCTCTGCTGTCTAGAAACATTAAAGGGACTGGTTCTTAAGAGAAGTACAAATTAATAAAAGACAGTATAAATTGTATAAAATATATACACTGAGGTGACAAAAGTCATGAGATATGCAAATATACATGGCAGTAGTATCGCGTACAAAAGGTATAAAAGGGCAATGGTTTCATTTGTACTCAAGTGATTCATGTGAAAAGTTTATGACTCAATTATGACCGCACGACGGGAATAGACTTGGAACGCGGAATGGTAGATAGAGCTAGACGTATGGGACATTTCATTTCGGAAATCGTTACGGAAATCAATATTTGGAGATCCACAGTGTGAAGATTGTGCCGAGAATATATACGGCATAACCTCTCTCCACGGACAATGCAGTGGCTGGTGGCCTTCACTTAATGATCGACAGCAGCGGCATTTGAGTAGAGTTGTCAGTGCTAACAGAGAAGCAACATTGTGCGAAATAACTGCAGAAATCGATGTGAGACGTACGACGAACGTATCTGCTAGGGCAATGCGACAAAATTTGGCTTGAATGGGCTACGACAGCAGAAGAGCGACTCAAGCGCCTTTGCTGACAGTAGAAGAGCGTCATTGCCTGCACCGCCTTTCCTCGGCTCTTGACCATGTCGATTGGACCCTAGAGGACTGGAAAACCGTGGTTTGGTCAGATGAGTCCCAATTTTAGTTGGAAAGAGCTGAGGTTTGAGTGTGGCGCAGACACTACGAAGCCATGGACCCAAGTTGTGAATGAGGCATTTTGCCAGCTGATAGTGGAACTATAATGGAGTTGGCTGTTTTACATGGAATGGACTAGGTCCTCTTGTTCAACTGAACCAAACATTGAGCGTGAATGGTTCAGCTACTTGGAGACCATTTGCAGCCATTCATGGACTTCATGTTCCCAAACAACGAAGGAATTTTTAAGGACGACAATGCGCCATCTCACGGGGCCACAATTGTTCGGGATTGATTTGAAGAAAATTCTGCACAATTCGAGCGAATGATTTGGAAATCCAGATCGCCCGACATGAGTTCCATCGAACAATTATTTGACATAATTGAAAGATCAGTTCGTGCACAAAATCCTGCACCGGCATCACGTTCGCAATTATGGACGACTGTAGAGGCAACATGGCTCAATATTTCTGCAGGGGACTTCCAACAACTCGATGATTCCATGCGACGTCGAGTTGCTGCCCTTGAGCATTTCATCACTGCAACCACGTGGAGCAGACGGTGCAGGGCCTTATCTGGTCGCAGGCTGCTGTCGGAAGACTGCGGGTTGGGGGCGAGGCTGAGTAATATGATCCGCAGCCAGCTAGTGTGTGTCATCAGTAATGACAACGTTCGCATGAGGCTGTGCAACGCGCCCATCTCAGTCATGGAAGCCGTGCACACAGCGTCCCGTACGAAGACGGCGCTGAAGCACGACACAGCGCCCCTGAACTATACTCCGATTTAAATATAGTGGCCCATCGAGGCCCAGAGATGGACGGAGAGGGGGGCACTGTCTTCCAATGGGAACCTGCATTAGGACTTCATTTTTTAGTATTGGAGCTCCCGATTGTATGACAGTGTTCCCCTCTCCGTCCAGTTCGTGACCTTGAGACTCCACTACGTTTAAATCGGCGTATACATGACTGGAGGGCGGCACGTCGCGCCAGCAACAGAGGCCCCGCCACAAGCGTCTACCTTGTCAGGAGGTTTCGGAGGAGCGGCAGGGGCCACAGCCGATATCTGCAGGTGTGCAGGCGACCACAAGGTGGTACAATTGCCTGACGGATCCAAATTCGCAACAGAAATTCCCGGAGACCAAGTGAGACAACGCGGACGCGCCCGCGGAATATCACCGGGCAGTCCCTTCGTGTTTAGTTTACTGGGAGTCCAGCGGGCAGTTCTGCAGCTTGACCGTTAATCATTGGCGTCTGTGGAGGAAATATTTGTAAAGCTGTCTGGGAGTACAGTACTAGGCTTACAGACAGGTAATCTTGGTCCACCATCTACAATTTGGCTTATCAGCCGCCCATGGCATCTTCCAGCGCCTGATGAAGGGGTTGCTGACAGATCTGTCTGGGGTAGCGGTCCTCCTGGAAGATCTAGTGTTCGCCGGTCAGACGGACAAGTGAAGGTTGGACGGGGACGTTGACCCATAGACCCCGCTGCAATAGTCAAACACTGATCAGATGTACGCTCTGGATGGGGGCATGAGTTAAAGGTAAACTGTAATCCGAGATAGTACTAAGGGTTCGGAGTAGATTTAGTGGATTAAAAGCATCTGGTCTGCAATCTAAGAATGTGATGGTAAGGATATAATGTCTAACATATGCAGACAGTAAGTCCAAAAAACCTATTG
The DNA here is from genome assembly GCA_038098605.1 of Gryllus longicercus. NCBI lineage: Eukaryota > Metazoa > Arthropoda > Insecta > Orthoptera > Gryllidae > Gryllus > Gryllus longicercus. Next base: position 153,823 of record JAZDUA010000751.1, read on the forward strand.
TTCGCAAGGGGAGCTGGAAACCCCAATGGAAAGCTAGGGGTTGTTAAAGAGATAAAATAGTCTGCAAATGTTCATGCACCACATTTTTGATACGAACAAATTGAAGTAAGAAGATCCGCTGCATTCATGCGATTTGTTAGAGACATGTTGAAGTTACCTGCGCATGACTCAAAAACATCAAAACTAAAAGATGTTGGCATCTATAACGGCATAACGAAACATTTTGAACTATATGCCTGAAAGTCGGTTTTAATTTTGCAGTACAACAGATGATACATTTTGTGTCCCCTTTATAGGTAAAATATAACCTTCGAGTTATATTAATTAGTTTACTTCTGGAACGTATTACAGAAAATACATTAAACTTCATTTTTTAACAAATCGTAAATCACTTTTAAAACTGACCCACCCATTTACCCACAGGAACCAGCTAGTACCTCGTAGCTTTTGAACATTTTCAGATATGTGACTTTAAATAATATAATAGAACTAATTTAATAGAAAATTGATTTAAATGTTATATATATATATATATATATATATATATATATATATATATATATATATATATACCCACGCTGTTTGATTCGCGTTCGTGATACGGATACTATTCGATCTACATCTTCTACCCTCTACACACCCAACGCTGACCATCTGAAAGCTTGGACACACGTGAACAATAGTTTAAATCAACATACCTGAAGGCTCAAAGATGTCGTTCACTATACTCACGATTAAACAACAATGCACAACCCCGCGAAACTTTCAACACTCCACCCGTGAAATCAAAAACACAATATCCATATCCAATCACAACTCAAAATAGATTTTGTGTTTTAGATAAGTCGGTGTTTCCTCGCCTTCCCAATTCCCTCTACACCTTTTATCACCGACACGCCCACGCACAAACCAACGCAAACCAAGCCCTGGCTACCAAGCCCACATAAACAAATGCACGTAGAGTTACGCAACCAACCCATCAAAGAGAGATATTCCCAGTGATTCAACTCAAAGAAACTAAAGGCTGATTTACACGTTGCCAATACTGGTGTGCCAGCACCTTGACAGCGCTGTCGCTCTGTGCTACTGGCAATACCTGCAAGATTAGATTTTTTCTCTCTGTCCTTATCTTATGTATGCTCTTTGTGACATTCTGCTGATAGTATTCGGCGCGCAAGCAACAGTGTGCAAAGCAAATGTTCCGTAAACTTTTTATATCATTCACTACCTTGCAGACGTTACCCATCCCCATTTTATTTGCAATTGCCAGAAATGCGGTATTTCCTGCCTCGCAGTTCTTACATTCTGGTAAAAGAATCCCACAAATTTTCCGATTCTGTATATAACATGTCAAATTTGTGAGTTTGTTCTTGCGTTATTCAAGACGACTTCTACTTCCCAGTCATTTTCGTAAATAATTATGATGATTAGCTTACGTTGATCATCGTGTCAATATAAAGCAGTATACACACGTGTTGGTAGTCGGGGATCACCGTGGTGGGGAACGCGTGAGCATGCCAGTAAACCAAATATTCTTGTTCAGCTGGCATCGCCAGTGACTGGCGCGAAGATCTTGCATCAAGGCGGTTACACGTTGCTCGTATCCACTTGTCAGTTACTAGCAACCTCAACTGGCACTGGTAATGTGTAAATCAGCCTTAATTTTAGCAGATAATCCTGGGCGGCAATCTCCTCTGTTTAGTGGGAAACTCCCATCCAGCTTTTCTGTCATGGTCGTGTTTAAATACAACGGGAGGTTTGCCGTCGCAATCAGAGTTGGAACATCCACAAAAAAAGTCTCATCAAACGCCACCATAGGAGGGCACATTGACATCAATTATGGCAGTAACTTTAAACCTGAGTAACATGTCAAATTACAATGTGCCACCCAAAATACAAACATTATAGTCTTATCTCTAGACTTCTCATGTAACAGACACTACGCAACATTATGCACAACCAGCTACCTCTGTGAGACAAATGACACCTTTTGAGCTTACTTTTCTCTCCGTAAAACACTTCATACGGCATGATCTTCACGTGAACCTTGTTTGAAAACATGCGCTCAGTAGCGAGTTCATAGAAAACACATTCCGCATTTTTGACAGTGGTCTTTCCAAGACCCGTCTTCTCTCAGACCACCACTCCATCCACCGCATATCTTTCGGACCCACGTAATTTATTCTATGAACATCTTCCTTGTTCTATTCTCCCATCACCCGTCCCTCTCTCCCTTTTGCCCCAAATGCCCTACCCGTCACAACTGGGACACCCTACTTCCTTCGACCACTAGGAGTAATGAAGTAAATAAATAGAAACTAGAGTCAGATTCAGCACAAAATCACGTAAGTGCAAATACATGGATGTATTTATTTACACTGTTATATACATTTATCATATAATGCATAATATTGTCCAATGTCTTTGAAATATAATTGTGTTTATCGAGACAGCATTACAGAGCGACCTCAATCAAATATATGTTTTTGTTTCACAGAATTTTGGTTCTCATAGGGAACTAAAACTCTCCCAATTTATAGTTTTTATCTTGCAGATTCATACTGCAGACCGAGAGAATCAAATAAGGTGCTCACATATGGACGTTCGTGTATTTACGTAGAAATTGTACTGATTTCACCTTGCTCACAATTCAGTTAAAAAATGTTTTTTGTACATCGACATTATAAACAACCTCTTATGGCACCGAAAATCGTACAGAATGTGGATTAAGAAACTAGTTTAATAACAGTTATTTATGTAACAAGACCTCAAAATTAATCTTATGGACAAGGCCGGGAGGCTAACTGCGAGGCGAAGAGATAGCGGAGCCCAGCAGTTAACCTTCCAGCCGAGTTCTTAATGTCTAGTAGAGGAGCGGCTGAAGCGCCTCCATCTTTGCAACAAATTGAAGCCTGTTTTTTGCAGTCAAAGCAGCACCTCTGGTGAAACATCTGGGAGTTCTAGTATTCCATAGGCGCTGGTTAAGGCCGAGTGGGTGCCGGCCGCGCGTAATCCTTTTACTCTGTGTTTCGCGACCAAAAACAATAATTTAAAAACGAAATAGCAATATGTAAAGAGAACGAATTCAGAAACTTTAAAAACAGTTGCTTCCTGCATCGGTTATTTTAATAAGAATGGAAGCTGTTGAAATGTTGTAGTTAGCATGACGCCTGAAAGTGAACGTTAGTGCAATAAGAAGTAAACAGACCACAAAAAAGGCGGCAAACTTGAAAAATGATATATTTGTGTTTGATGACTTCTATTTTTACAGTTATATGCCGAACATACGGAAGGCAATGTGAATATTATTATTGTAACCACTAATATAATTTAAATATATATAAAGGAAAAGACAACAATATAGAAATAATATCTGTGAACAAGACGTCGATTCAGTACAACAGTTCTGCATGCCGCCACCAGGCACCTCTCATGTTTTGACTGCCAAAAACATGGCGTCCCCTCGTTCGGCGAGCGTCTACCAAGAGCGCTGAAACCATAGAATCAGCTACCCTATGTTGGATATTCTATCTCGTTGCTTACATACAATGTATTTTGTTATTTGTAGTTATTCAAATTGCAAATTATTATTCTAGTTATTCAAATTTGTAGTTATTGTATCGTCGTGCACAAACAAGTGGCCATGTGTTCGCCAGAGTGACCATGTGTCTGTGTCCATGTGTCTGCCGCGTGGCAGGCCGCTTGGGTTGGGGCGTGGGGCGTCCACGGAAGGACCACAAGGACAAAGAGTGTCAAGTGGGACAAGCGGGAAAACGAGAACGAAAAGGGCAAGGGGATAATGGGGACAAAATGGACAAAATTGGAAAAGGGGACAAGGAACAAGGGGACAAAATGGAATAAGAGACACAATGGGAGCAAAGTGGGACAAGAGGGCAAATTGGGACAAAATGGACGTTGGGACAAAATGAGCAAACATTGGTAAAAAATAACCCAGGATTTCTATAAATTTGTATTCCATTTGTAGTAACAGTTTTGGAAGGTTCCCCTACATCCTGCGTCTGTCCACCAGATAGAATTGTCTTAGCAATTCTAATCTTATTACCCACTGTCTCCTCAATGTACTGTTCCGCGACAGTAGATGAACGCCATCCTCCGTGTCGTTTGAGAGTTTTTGTCCCACGGCATTACGCGTCTTTCTCGGCCGTGGCACTAGATGTCGTATGATCGCCAGCACTGCTTGATACGATCGCGATCACACGACATCAGAGGAATGACCGAGAAAGACACGTAATGTCGTGAGATATTCCATTGTGAAGACAGGCCAGGCGCTAAGAAAAAAACCTAAGTTTACGTAATTGATATAACCTCCATTGACTCCATTTCCATACGGTCACGCATATGAACAGGTAACAACTGACAATCAAATAACAATATTCAATAGTTATGGAATCATTAGAACCAATTATTAAATATTTATTTTTTCTAAAATTTACGCTTCGAATCCTACAGGTTCGGATCCTTCTTCAGGTATATTTTCATTAATTCAGGTTTTCCTTCACCTTTTGTCGATTCTCTGACGGATATGTTGGGTTAGAAATTCACCCATTCAAATTAGAATTGCGATCTTTGCTGACCTTTGTGCCTGCTGAAGCGCGGAAATCGCCTCCCACCACCTGTCCTGCGGCCGTCACTCGTACAGCGCAGTGTTCAAATGTCAGTAATCGTTTATCCCTTCTAATTTTTTTATACTGTTGTACAAAAATAGCGCATGCAACTCGTTTTTAATGTTGCTTTATTGCGTTCGTACAAATATAAAAACTCTCTCTTAACGTTGTTCGTTTTCAAAACATGTACTTACGCAATAAAGCATAACATTATAACTCGTTGCATAATATACTATACGAAATAAAAGACTCTTCTTACTACGTTAAAAATTATTTCGCTTTGCATCTATAGACATGCAGCAAAGAGAGCTATAGATTCTTTCTTTTTCTATTCTTAAAAAAATTAGAGACAACTCGGAACAACGTCAATCGCTCTTTTCAATCCATTATTATTCGCGGCGATTTTAAAATTGATTTTTTGGGTAAATCTCACAGAAAAGTTAAATTTCTCAATTTAATCCATTCTTTCAATTTAGATTTTTCAGTTAAGGTACCTAAACAGAATATAGTTATTTCAAAGAAACCAATGGATCAAATAATAACTAACAAAACTATTGCTAGATATTAAATAACACCGAATAGGTTACACATTAAATAATATGCATATGTGAAGAATAATTACTAAATGTAAAATAAAACTTGCTTCAGGAGGTTTTCAATGCTACTACTGCTAACTTCTATGAAGTTTACAACACTGATGATAAACGAGAGATAAAATTCATTTACCTTTCATCTCACTTCAGATTGTGCTTTTCTCTTAAAAGTGAAAAAAAAATACTTCACTGAAAAAGCATTACTTTGATATCTCAAGGCATTGGGCCATCATGTAAAAACAAACGCAATATTTTCTAAACATGAGAAATTATCACACTTTTCCATGTGTCCTTTCGGAAACACAAGCATTTTAATGAAAGTTAAAGCAAAAGTCGTGAAAAATGTTCAGAACATTTTGAAGGTTAGTAACAGAAGTAAAGCAATATGGAATATAGGAAGTAGCATTGATAGAACAGCACATACTTTATCATATCATTGGCAAAGGTTACCTAATATTATAATTTTATACCTGATACCCTACTACCTCTTCAGTCATTTCTTGAAAAATTCAAGCGATATAACTAAACTAAAACTACTAATATTTTAAAGAAGTGTACTTGAAATGAATTAAAGATTTAATATTTAGTAATAAATTGAGATTAAGAAGGAAGTTCTCGGTTTCAATATTGAAGGTGAAGGGCTGGATTAAAAAAATTGAACTTTTGCAACATTCGAAATTCCATAAATTTTAATGAAAATAATACTTGTGTCATATCATTAAGCGAACGTTTTCGATTGGAGGAAAATAATTAAAGAAACAAATTTGACCCTTTTTAAAAAAATCTTGTAAACGTACTTTTTTAATTGTAACCATTTCACTCACATTACTCGTATACTTGTATTTTGAAGTAAATGGTGCATGAAATTATTTAAAGATGTCACTTTCAAGAAATGATTTAATTAATAAAAATATCATTATCTTATCTTGTAGGTGATGGGGTTCAAACATTTTGTAACTTAGGTAATTTTTGAAACTAGAAGTTTTCATGCAAATCGAACATGTCCAATTTATTGTACTTTGCTCTACTCGATATAAATATTTGAAGAAAAAATTGGTGCCGTTTATGAGAAAATGTTCTCGTGGCTTAATGTAAAGTAAAAAAGAAATAATTCCAAAATTTAAAAGATCTATTTCATACCAAAGGGTTGGCAACGACACCCAGATCGATTGGGGAGTATCATTTTTTATGAAAATCCTGTGTATGGTTTATCCGCAAGTGTTGTTTACTTACAATTGGACAGACGTTTCAAACTAGTGGTAGTGTTACAACAGCACATACTTTCTTGCGTTATTGGAAACAGCTACGTAATGTTGAAATATTGCGATCTGGAAAATCATTCAATATGACATAATATCAACGGTCCATATAATCTGCATGATGAAGGCCACTCTTCAGAAAACCTGTCAATCTGTCATTTAAATGTTCGCTCACTTGCTTCACACATCCGATATTGCTGTCATTGCTTCATATGATGATTACGATGTGATTACAGTCTCTGAGACCTGGCTAGATGCCAGGATTGATGATGCATCGATGGCGTTACCATGTTCCAGGATTGTGAGCATGGACAGACAGACCAGAGGAGGAGAAGGAGTCGCTAACTTCCTGATCCCGAATACAGAGAAATGCTGGCTATTATTACTGTTCATCGACCACCTTCGTTATCCGCTGAAAGACCTTTCTCACACCTTGAAGATTGCATTGCAGAACTCCTTTCCGTTACATCATCGATTGTATGCCTTGGGGATTTAAATATAGACGTTACTGATAGAAATGCTGCACATCAGAACCGTGTATTACTAGCTAAGTTTTGTAACTTCCGCAAGTTTGATAAAATTATTAGGGACGCTACGACCATAATACTAACATCATCTTCTACTATCGATCTAATTACGTTATCAAAATGACTTCCAGTCATTGATTATGTAGTCAGTAAATCTGAATCCTGTTTTATTTACTCGTTGATCTTTTGTAGTCTTGATCTACCCAAACCAATGTCTTCTTTGCGCAGAATTTTGACACGGAACTCTGATAAAATTCACATTACCTTCAACAACGTGGCTAAGCAATCAAATTGCTATGATACCTGCAATTGCTTTATGCAGGATGACACACTGCAGCAGATTAATGATATCATTTTACATATATTTGATTCATTTGCGCCTGTAGAGGTAATTAAAAGGAAATGCTAACACCAATCTGGACGACTCCGAAAATTAAACGCCGCATACCCAAACGTGATATAGCTCTTACGAGAGTTTCTCGTCGAGATACGAACGCGAATCGCTGCACGCTTGGAATGATGTGTAAGGAGGTTAAAACATCAGTTACTGGTGGGACACAATGTACTTCGAATCGTTATCGAAAAAGGGATCCAGGGACAAGTGGAATCGACATGAACGAGCAGGGCTGCAAACATTCAGCGTCGAACAGCCGTGGCGACAAAGTCGTTCGCTCCGGCTTAGTCAATGCAGTTACTCAGAAAGTTCACTAAGTGTATAACAGTGAAGTACTCGTTGTGTAGTGAAGTTGTGTACTACAATCAGCTAATATACAGTGCGTCATAAACCAACAGTCGCTTATCAGTTATTATTAACGGTGAGCCCCCTTCAGCCAGCTGTGACCTAGGTCACAGCATTGCAGGAGCCATGGCAACTCTCCACGGCAGTGAGTGTGCCATGGACAGTACCTCCAGCAGTCCAGAAATTCAACAACATCTCGTATTCGGAGCCATCCCGTTCTGCCAAAACCCACAGCTTGCCTCAAACATGCAGTATGGGCAGTTTGCAACTGTTCAAGGTGCCGATTGCAGCTCGCAACAGCTCACCGGGGCCGGAAACCTCCAGGTCGGTAACCTCTGCTCAGCAAAAGACGCAGCTAGCGGCGAAGCAGCCATTTCCGACAATAACAGTGAGTCGCTAACAATTACTAACAGTGCAAAAAGAACCCATAACTCAAGAGAAATAGACCTTCCCCCAAATAAGAAATCAACCACTTCAGACTCAACTCAATATAATATACCAGTGGGAAACAGATATGCTGTGCTAGAAAAACAATCAGATCAAGACAAACGATTTGAGTTTGCCAATGTCACTCCGCCCCAAGAAGACGAAAATATAAAAATCGTTCCCATTTTTGTAAATAATATCTACAATATCTCGGAATTCAACGCAGAGATTAAGAACAAATTAAGCAGCCAATTTACAACAGATTATAACGGAAACAGAATTAAAATAATGTTCAAATCAATAGCAGACTTCAGAACAGCCATCAAAAACCTCATTGAAACTAAAAGACAATTCCACACCTACAAAGATCCAGCCAATAAAAATTTTTCTGTCGTCTTCAAAAACATTCACCCAACAATTACACTAGAGGAAATAACCGAAGACCTTCAGCATAAATTCCCGCCCATCATCAGTGTAACAAGACTTTATAAAAATAACGTGCCCATTCCAATTATTGCAGCAGAATTCAACGGTAGTCAAAATATCGAACAAGTTCTACAAATTAATCAGATCTGTAACATTAGTGTTAAGCCAGAAAGAAGAAGAAGGCCAAAAGGTCCAGTTCAGTGCATGCGGTTCTTAGACTTTGGACACACAAAGAATAACTGTAACAATTCAATCGCGTGCATTTTTTGTGTACGAGATCATTATTCTGTCAATTGCCCTAAAAAATACTTACCTGCAATCTGTAAAAATTGCAATGGATCTCACAGAGCCGATTTAAGATCAATAGAATGTCCATACTATAAAAAACAAATAGACACCCCCTCAAATAACCCCATATCAGGCAATATTAAAAATAGATTAAGAAACAACCCCCCTCCAAGACTCACCTCACAAAACTTCACATTTCTCCCCACATCTAACAATATTCCAAATTTCACATTTGCTCCAAACCCTCCCCAAAATACAAATCAAAACAACCAACCTAACAATAAGCCATCCACACAACCTCCTCTTATAAATAATTCTAATAATAACTCTTTCATTCATTCCATTATTAACTCAATTACCTACTTCTTAGTCAATATTATTAATAATATCCCAACAATAGTCAGCAATTTACAAGCATCTCTCTCAGCCTATTTTAACAACAATAATGCAACAGTACCATAAAAATAATTTAAATCTGCTCAACTGGAACGCAAATGGCATCAACAATAAAAAATTAGAACTAACATATTTTCTAAATGATAACAAACTAAATCTAGCTTGCATAACGGAAACGCATTTAAAAATCAGATGTTACATTTAACATAACAGGTTATAGTGTAGTCAGAACCGACAGATCAAATGCAAACGGAGGTGGTGTACTAATACTAATAGAAAAATCTATACCATTTATTAAAATCAATCTATTTAAACAATAGATAAATAAACCTAATAGCGGCATACAAGCCTCCGAAAACAAAAATTTCTGATTCGAATATTACAGCGCTATTCCAGATGAATTCGCCCACTCTTCTGATTGGGGATCTTAATGCTAAAAACAATATATGGGGATGTAGAAATACCAACACTGCAGGACACCAACTCAGCAAAATAATTACGGACCACAAACTTCAGTTAATTATCCCAGCAGAACCCACTCACTACCCCACAGATCACAATAAACACCCAGATATATTAGATATTGCAATTTCTAACACTCAAACCACTTTTCACTCAGCTCCCTTCTTTGAACTAGACTCAGATCACCTGCCAACCATCATCTTAACTCAAGAAATCGCGCCCCCTCACACCCCAACTCTCACACTTAACACACAAAACATCCACTGGAAGAAATTTAAGAACATGATTCAAAATCAATCCCCCCACTTTAAAATATTAAAAACTCCCGTAGAAATAGAACAAGCTATAGCCCTCTTAAACAATATAATAATTAACACAATCAACATTCTTAATAATAATGCTCATCCCCCCACCACTAAACATTTCAATAAAAAACTTCCGAAAAACATTCTCACAATTATTAACACTAGAAACAAAACAAGAAGACTTTGGTGCATCATGAGAAACCCACAGCTTAAGAAAGAGTTAAATTTACTGTCTAACATCGTAAAAAAATCACTAAGGGAACATAAACAAACAACTTACAATAACTTAATCCAGTCCCTCAGTACAAATAACAACACGTTGTGGTCATTCACTAAAAATATCTTGAAAAAGAAAGCAATAATACCCCCACTAACAACTCCAACGGGCAAGAAATTCGCTTCTTATGAGAAGGATGAAGCATTAGCCGATCACTTTGCTAAATCATTCACTCCCAATGCCACCCCAACTCACCCACTGCATTCAAACATACTCGAAATTGCATCAGCCCCCAACTATAACGTACCACACAAAATCAACTACATATCCCCAAATTAAGTCATTAATATAATTAAGAATTTGCCATTAAAAAAAGCTCCTGGATACGACAAAATAAGTAACAAAATCTTAAAAAACTTACCTAATCCCACAATAGCATATATCACCAATATTTACAATTCAATAATTAGAACTGGCTACTTCCCCGTTATTTGGAAAAATTCAGTCACAGTTAATAATCACACATCCAATCCCCGCAGAATTACAGCTGGATTACCTCAAGGCTCACCACTGTCCCCCACGCTTTTCAACATATACACAGCCGACATTCCCGAAACATCACATACGCACATCGCCCAATTCGCCGATGACACCGCAATTTTCATGTCCAATCATTCAACTTATCTAATTTGTAAACAAATTCAAACAAATCTAAATAAAATTGATGAATGGTCTGTCAAATGGAAAATCAAACTAAATCCTACAAAATCATGCGCCAAAATATTCTCATTAAGAGCATTTTCAACCCCAACTCCACTCCGAATAAACAATAACCCAATTCCATGGACCTCACACAATGAATCTGTCAAATATCTAGGGCTGAATCTTGATACCAGACTAAATTGGAAAAATCATATAACAGTAAAAGCACAGCAAGCCAAAATAAAACTAATCCAACTATAGCCAATCTTAAATCGCAATAGTAAGCTCTCATTAAACAATGCCATCACCATCTATAAATCAATAATAAGACCCCTAATGCTTTATGCATGCTCTATCTGGATAAATGCCTCTAAGACTAATATCAATAAATTACAGATCATCCAAAATAATTTCCTCAGACTTGCCTCTCATGCACCATGGTTCATCTCAAACATTCAACTGCATAAAGAATTTAATTTACCTCCTATACTTTACCATATTGCGCTGCTATCTAACAATTTCTTCTCCAAAATAAACACAATAACCCAAGCCACCCATTACGACCTAACCACCACCTACCAGCTCCCAACAAGAATAAAAAATAGATATCACTTAGATACATTCCTCAACATATTTTCAGAACTCAATCACATAGGTGCTCTGTGAGTTTCCTATTCATGTGTAGTTAGATTTAGTTGTAAGATTAGCATTTAAGTTAAATATAAGTCATAAAATACATATGATGTAGTATAAATAATACTGAACTATGTACATTCGTTCACTAATAAATATATATTTGAAAAAAAAAAGGCTGCAAAGGTTGAAAACATGATAATCCAACCTTTTTGAATGCAGAATTATTTAATATCTACTTCATGGATAATATACCAGTAACAACTACTGATCCGATACGCAAGTATGTTGAAGATGAAGATATAGTTTGTGATGCGGAGAACTCAGAATCGCAATTCAACTTCGAACTGATTAGCAGCTACACGTTGCTAAACGTCATGAGAGGCATCAAGGTGACTTGACCGGCATCTGACGCCATTTCGGGAAAGATGGTACTTTGTGCCTGCCTTACAGTTTGAACACCTTTGAATTCATAAAAATACTGCTGCGAAATTATAGGGCCTGCCTAAGGGTTACGCTATACAAATCATGCTATTGTCAGCACTGTTTCTCTTAGGGCGCGAGAAAAAAAATTGCGGCAAAAACATGGGTTATCAAATAGGTATCGAATAATTACAAAACTTTTAATTGGGAAACACAAGCTCAACTAAATAAAACAGCTGTATCTTATTACCGCCACCAACTCGATGTTCAACGTGACCAATGAACACGCCAGCTCCCAAGACATCAGATTTAAACATTTTGCAATAACTACTTCCCTTAGGGATTTTTTGTATTGTTTAGCTTCATTACGGTATTTTTTTTATTTTCTTTCTGCTTGTCTAATTCTTTCAGTATTTATGCGCTGCGTTGTGTCTCAAATCTCAAAGTATTGGAGGCAGCACCTAAGCCCAATGAGAGGAGGTCTTCGCAATTAATAAAACAAATATCATAGTGATATCAACATAATTCAAACACATATTTAAAGAGAAAACTATGAAGGTTTATAAAAACACAATACCAAAAAAACTATTTTTGGACTGAAAATTGATTCCGTTTCCCCTTAATTTCAAGCAATACAACTTTGTCTGACGCAAAAAAGTCTATCTTTTATTTTGTAGTTTTGAAAATGAGTTTTACAATTTTCGAAAAACCGAGCGATATCAGAAAATGGGACTAGAATTATATTTTTACCGTCCCTTATTACATAAATGCAGAAAGAAGATAGATAAATGCATAAAGAAAAATGATGGAGCGGTTTTTAAGAATGTTTTTCGTAAATTTCAAGCGCAAATTACGGGAAAACCTTTTCAAAAAATCGTACATGACATTTTTTAAAGAGCTAATTTAGTACAACATACCTTGTCTGAGGGAAGAATCTCAATCTTAAATTTTGTAATTTTAAAAAGGTTTAAATTTTCCAAAAATGAATTTCAACGAAAATGCGACCTGCACCATTCTCTTAAACGCCCTTCGCACTATTCAACAACAAAATTTCATCAAAGTATTTGGAGATATATTTAAAAAAAACTGAAAATGTCCGAAGAGATTCATGTGAAGTACCCCCAAAATTAAAATATCGGTTTCAAATTACAGGGGCTGCGACATCAACAGGAACGATTGGGGAATACCAATTTTTGAGATAATCGGCTGAACGGTTTATGCGCTAGCGTGCACAGCCACACTGACAGTCAGACCGACAGACAGACGTGTTGCCGTCAATCGATTTTTCGGTATGAAAGACGCACAAACCATGGATTCTGGCTATATCACGTGTTAGAGGACTTTTTTCTATATTTAGCAACTGTATTTATCCACTTGTTCGTTACCAGGGCCCGACGATAAGAGATTTTGTATTGAAAATTCGCCGTTTCCGGGCACATGATTCCAATACTTTCTCTTACGTTAGTAAGCGTGAGAAAGTAAAAGACACCCTCCTTTCGACTTGGCAGATATGAGTAGTCGAGATGGGCTTACTTAGGATATACTTAGGTGGGCTTGGGAATTCGAATCCCGCGTCGAGGATGGATGTTTATGTGCTGTGGCGCTGCCCCAGTAAGGGCTTGTGGCATTTGCGTCCAAGTACACGTTTCATTCGGGCTGATGGTTCGAATTCCGCGTAAGGGGTGTCTTTTGTGTGTTATAGCCTAGCATGTCATGAGTCATCCTTAAATTTTAAATCCTACCTTTAATTCTTCCCCTACCTCAGTAAGTTGTGTGAGTAAAGGATCACACCAGGTGTACGACGTAAAGGTCTATGTGCCCAACGTGAGCGCCATCTTGTGGTGGATTGGCTCCCTCCTCAAAAACGAAACTAAACGCCATCGCAAAGCATGTACTACAATGTTTGATATGGTCTCACAAGACACTTCTGCGAGATCGATAGGGAAAAAAATCGCCGTTTTCCGCAATACTATCTTTTCTTGGGAAGTTAGGGCGAAAAAGTAGGTATGAATTTTGCATAGTGGCTTCGTCTAGAGCAGGGATGTCCAACTGTTGGCCCGCGGTACCATTCATTGTGGCCCGCGAAAGGTTATTAGTCAAATGTGAATGTGCCTTGCATCTTTGTCGGGCGAGAACACTGCGGCTAGCGCAAGCGCTCTGTCGCGGTCAACAACCCCTTAATGACAAAATAGGTTACGTTAAAATTTAAGGATTTTTTTCTAGAAAGTTCATAAATTCAAAATAATTCCAAAGTGTTTTACTGCGTTTTGCATGGCACGGCCTCATTTCACGCATGGTTCCATCCCCCCGTAACAGAGCAGCCGGGCAAACGGCCAGATCAATATTAAGGGGTTACGTGTGGATCGCCAGAGTAAAGAAAATATGGCCCGCGACAATATTAAAGGCTTTAGTGCTCTTGAAGACTTGCAAGTTGGATACCCCTGGTCTAGAGTAATAAGTCAGCTCGAAGGGGGGGGGGGCGTCTGAAACACCGAGAGGTGGAAAGATGTAAAACACGAATATATACAAACATTTTCGGTATCTGTCTGCACACGGCGCGACTGCCCGCCAACGGGTCAGGGCCTACAAGCAGCGTCCCAGCTTCGCGGCCACGGGTTTAAGGTGTACGTGTGGTTGGCACGAAGACATTCATGCGCCTTATTCTGGTCTTCTCAACCTCAGAAGTTTTCCTCTTAGACATTTCTGTTAGACTTTTAGCTAGTCGACATTTAGCTGATAGACGTTGTAGTTAGTAGACATTTTTGTTGGTTGACATTTTAGCTGTGGAAATTTAAGCATTAGATTTAATGTAGCAGTAGATCAGAGTTTTATTAGACATTTATTCTGTTAGACGTTAATATAGTTGGACATTTTCCCTGGAGACCTACTGGCCTTGAAGCTACTTGATTACTACTTAATACTACTTAAATATTCGTGTTCAATGAGGAATTCAATGAGGAATCATTGAATGTGTAAGTTCACAGTTGCATAATGGAAACCACTAAAGTCTCTAGTAAAAAACAATTCTGAAATACATTTAAACCAGCCTGATTCGAGTATTTACTTTTTAGGGTATCACCCTTCTGAGAACTACATAACAAGAATTTCCAGGATCAAACGCTTTAAACCTTTTTGGGGGGAAATGTCTGAGTTGAATTTTGTTGCTTTAGACCTGTGAGATCAACCGCAATTCTCAGACAATTCTCGAAAGGTGTTGGAAAATTGTAGAAGACTAGGCACTGTTGCCGAGTTGTCCACCTCTCTACAATTAATTAATTAATTAATACAATTAATTAAGAATGTCTCTAGAATGTTTCTGGTTGATGATGTATTTTTAATTTCTCGAATACGTGGTGCAGAGAAAGATATGTAAATGGAAAACATATATGTCGAGGGTTGATGAAAATACATCTATTTTGGGTCCCTGATATGTCCCTAATATGCCCTAGCGGTTTACCTCATTGGTCAGCGTGCTCGCTTTCCATGACACGACTTCGGGTTCGATTCCCGTTCGGGCAAGGTTATTGTGTGCGTTTTCCTTGCAATGTCCCAGTATATGTTGATCTGTGACGATGAGAAAACTCACTTCTCAGGTTGAGAAGACCAGAATACGGCGTGGGAATGTCTACCTGCTAATCAAACGCACCCCCTTATTAACCTATGGCCGCGAGGCACAGACGTCGCCGGTAGGCCTGAGCCCGTTCCAGGCTGTCGCGTCAAGTACGTACATACATACTTTAGTCTTAGTCCGTACGTCGTTGTCCAGAGGACCGCTAGGCAGAATGTCTGCGTACGTGCCTCTGTCCTGTACGCTGCTGCGTCACTATCCACTAGCCAGAATTTGGAAGGATTTAGGAAAGGGGAAGGTTTAGAACACATCACAGGGGGTTGGACTAGTCCCTACAGAGCAGACTCGTTTTGTCGGAACAAATTTCACATGAAATTGTCCGGGAATCGACGGGAGTCAACGAGAATCGAACCCGAACCTCCTTGGTGAAATGTGAGCGACTTCGCTCTCAGCAACCGTGCCATGCCGATCAATGAGACTGATATTATTTAAACCTGTTCATGTGAGGAAACATACATTTTTTAAAAAGAAGTACTTATATCAATGAAGTATATACAATGAAAAATAATACGTCTTCATATATATTCGAATATTTTCATAGCTACATGACAAGTTGGTTATCAGAACAAAAATGACATACTAGATTTGTGCAATATTTCCTTATTTTTTATTCTATGTTAGTATATCATCGACTTGAGGGCAAGCTATTACATATAGTTGTTCGGTATTTTTGAACGTGAGAATAACAGTATCATGTTCAATGACTTATATGCAAGACCAATGTCGTAATCTAAGAGATTGTGGGAATAAAGTTGTTCATAATATTACTCATAGAAAGAGCACATTCCTAAAACCGCGAATAAAATGCACGATTAACAAGGATGAACAAGTCTCGTGCTCTTCTTCGCCAGTCAACTTTTTGAACCAGTCGTTCAATATCGCCACCACCAAGCCAAAAAGGCATAGGGATTCGCAGTTTCAGATTAGGTATCTTCATACCATAAATATCGGCTTTAGACAGTAAAAGCAAGGGAAAATGTGCTACGATGAAAAAAGATATTTACTCATCTCTCTGATTCATTGCCAATTGAGCCAGGGGTCGATCTTTACTTCTGTCTGTTTTCTTCTATATGTAAACGATATTCCTATGCTCATTATAAACATACTGTTACTATTAACACTTACTATTTTTGCGGATGATTTGAATAAACTTCGCAAGTAAGAAACAATTAATAGTACGATTTCAGTTTTTGTAATTGGTTTCGTGATAACAAATTCATAGTATATGAAGGAAAAACTGATTCAAGGTTGGGAACGTATTTTTATGCAATACAAATGTCTATAATTACAACAAACGTCATAGGAATCATATTCATCAGATACCGATGCAGTAAGCCAGCAACTTGGCGTAGAACGCGTTTTTATGGAGTAATCCTCCGTTAAACTATATTTTAGAATATAGTATTAGCAGTCTGTAGTAGTGCCAGGAGTGTTGAAGAGGACCGCCAGGTAGCATCTCCGTGTACGCGCCTCTCACACACGCTCCTACGCCACTACTCAGCGGCCAGAATTGAGAAGGAATTAGGACAGTGGTAGGGTTTAGGACGCTTCACAGGGCTTGGAATAGCCCCTGTGAAGGAGGCAAACTAGTTTTGCCGGAAGAGTTTGCATAAAGTTGTTGAGTTGGATTGCATAGAGAATCACAAGTAGTACGTAAAGAATAAAACGTCTCTAATGAATTAATACTGTTGACGAAGAAAGTGCTTACTAAATGTGCTTCAAATGTTCTCGTACATAAAGAAAGCACTATCGATCTCGTTTACTACCTCACCCCATCGTGACTCGCTGGGGAACGTAGATAAACCATTGTGTGTTTTATGTTGAAAACTTCAAAACAATAATGAATTTTGTCAGTAACATTGACGAAGATGAATCTTTTGATAGGAAAAGCGTAAAAAACTCTTGCACAATACCGTTTTGGAAAGATACTTCTTATATGTCCACTCCTCCAAACTCCTTTGTACAACTATCAACTAACTACAGAGGGGCTACTGCCTGCCGTTGAACAGTAGTGAAGTTTCACAGTAGCAAAGAAAAGTATAGAAGGATTTGCTCTTTAGAAATTGAAACAATGTTTGGCCAAAATTCCAAATATTTTAAAAGTTACAAGCGCTAATGATTTGGCATTAGAAGAAAGGATTGCCTCAATGGTGTTAGGATTGCTCCCACTAGTGTCAGAGCACGTAGAAAGATCTTTTTCTGCCTATTCAAACTTTCTGAATGGATAGGTAAATTTCGATTTCCTTAACACTAGGATGCAATTTAATACAAAATATTTTTATGGCACAGAGAACAGTGATATCATTGATGATGTGAACCTGTTGTAAAAAATATAGTTTGTATATAACTTACCTATTTTCCCTCAACATTTCATGTGCATTTGTCATGTTATGATATGAAATCATGTATTTATATTTGAACTAATTTCTATTTTTTTGCACATAAACATGCATCTATTTTTAATATTTTTAAATTTTATTTAAAGCAACTATTTTAGCAACTAAAATAGAAAATGTTTGTCCCTAAAAATCCGGCCTCTAGTAATAAATTTATTCTGTTAATACTTGTACCCTTTCTCACTAATGCTAGTTAATTATTATACAAACAAATTTAATACAATAAATGACTGTTATTTTTCGGAAGTGAATAGTCTTTTTCGCATGTTTAGCCTTGTGCCTTTCAACAAACCATACAAACTGATATACAAAAGCCATCAGGAGGAACTTGGAACTATTAATGGAGGAAGAAAATTTCTATTTGAAAGTGATAGAAGATAATGAATTTCCGTGAAGGATATACCTCATTCTTATATTAAAAAACAAAGGATAGAGTTACGTGCCTGTGCCTTATCCCTAATTCCGTCTTCTGCAAGAGTTCTTACGATTGCTTGGCAGCGACCACTCAGAACTGTTATTTACATTACTATTTTCTTTTCTAAATAATGATGTTCACATCAGGAGATGGCAAGAGTCTACAGATTACTTTAGGTTTTTAGGATAAAAGGGATTAATTTTTCGAAATCATACATTGTTCTTACAAAATGAAAAATGTGTGCCTTTTTTCTTAATATAATGTGCCACGATTTTGATGCATATCTGTACTTTCAGATGGTATCGTAGAGGTTGACCGAAATCTGCTGGAGTCCCCCTGCCGAATTTGTATTCGCATAAACTACTGTGTGCTTACATTTCCCCCGTTGATGAGTCCTAATTCCATCCCAGGGGCGGAGATTGAAACACTTAGAAATTTGATAAGAATTCCTAATTTACGAATTTGACGTGCTGTTTGGCAATTACTTACAAGGATAAAATGAGTTCCATTAATTTTCGTAAACCTATTTCAAAATATACAGCTTTTTATTCCATTTATCACGCCTCCGCACCTAGAAGGGGATAACAATGCTGGTACGGTGAAGATTCTTTGGATGTTGATTCCTGTATTTCAGAGTCGATATCCAGAAAGGAAACGCATAAACGATAAGACTACTAAGATACTATATGATTTAACTAGTTGCATGAAACGGTCCTTTGTACCGTACGTAATATCTTATGTGATAACCAAAGTTTTGTTTTCGTGATATACTTCAAAAGTAAGAAATGAAGTGTAATTTTGAGAAAAGGAATTAGCTTTAAACCCATTTTGAGCTTCTCATTTTCTAACATTTTTGGAACGAAATAAGGAACACACATTTAAAAAGTAGTAAAATAACAGATTTGACATCTTAATTTTTCACTACATAAACAAACAATTATAGATAAATGGATACTCTGACACTTTAGCCAAACGATCCTGTCTTCTTGTCATTTTTTGCTGAATTAGTGTTCCCTTGTTTTTTATAATGAAAAGAACTCCCTAAAGGGGAGATCGGAGGATATACGAGTAACTTTATTTTGGATAGAGAACTGGTTTAAGATTAAAGACATTTATCAAAGCGAAAAATAAAAAGCAATAATTTTTATTTCCCTGTTTCATCACTAATATGCGTCTGTTACAGTGTGTGTATTATTGTTTAATCTATAATCCACAAATAATTTAATCTATTTTCCATTGCACTTAAAATTCGATAATTTCACGTTCATTTACTTTTGAAACGAAATGTTCTGGGATGCCTAATGATTCATTTGTTTCGGAATAGCCACGTCCAATCATAGAATAGAATAATTGCATACTATACATTTATAAACTCATTGCATACGGGTTGTCACTATCGCGACACCAAAATATTCATGTGCTTGTTATTGAAAAAACCTTTTTAGAAATATCACATACATGTGCTTCCCTATAGCATTTTACTCTTCGCCTCCAGATTACCTGCTTGATTCCATCGTCGCATTGCAGTAAGCGAGTGACTACAAGAAGCTTCATCCCGAGAACGATGACGTTTGCAGTTTTTGTTGACAGATATCTTCCCCTTTGTTTCTGGAAAATGAGAGTCATCGTTGCTCGATGAAACCGTGTTTTTAGTGTCAAAACGAAGAAGAATTATGATAGTAAATATCGTGGCTCACATTTCTGATAACAATACACAAAACATTTGTGATGGCGTTTAATAAATAACGATAAACTATTCGCAACCCTCATGAGGCAACAAAAACGCTTTAATTCGTTTCAAACAAGCATCGAACGCTCAATGAAGTTAATAACGCGATGTACTTAAAATTATAACAGCCCCAAAGTTGCTTTGAAGGAAGTTGCAAGCCACGTGGTCTTCGGATTGAAAAACAAAAGTTTCAAAACTAAACCTGACAACCTTGGGACATTTGGTTATTAATTTCGTGTTAAATAACTGAATTCTATTAAGTCAATGACTGCCTTATTAATTCTACTTTTGATCAAGATTGCAAGACATTTAAGGATAATATTTTTGAGACAGCTCTAAATCTCCCTTGAGCAGCAAAGAACTTGGATCAACTACTAGAATGCTTGTTGCATATATTAAAAAAGGTGGGCAGATACAAGGAGTAGGAAAAGCGTATATGTAGCTACCTGACATTAAAACTTTTATAGCGGTGTATTACAAACAGAAACGGGGCAAGTATTTCCAGTGGTTGATCTGGACGCTATTTTGAAAAAAAAATGACTGCAATTTCACAGAGGAAGAAGAAATGAAGGAGTTATTCAAATCCCTGAAGGTAACAATCAGAAATATAGATCACTAGTTCAATTAGAAAGTTCTAATTTAACACTCCTCTGGACTCACCGCTGTTTATACAATCGCCTGCCTCCTAGTGATTCATGCCTGTGATCGTCCATTACTACTGAAAACTTCAATAAGCAAATATTCCATACCAAATAACAGTCATCAATATATGAAAATATTTATTAATTGATACTAAAAAAATCAGATCATATAAATTGTTTTTAGCATAAAGAAACAATTCTATTATACAAAGATATTTAATAGTTTTATATAACTCATCGCATATTATCGTGCTAGCTACATCACGACACAGCAACAAAATAATAAATTTGAAGCAATACATTATTTACTCACACTCTCCCGCGTAACTGATACCCTGACTCGAGTTAAAATGGTTAAGTAAGTAAACATTACTCTTACCTGAACGAAACACTGTTTTTCCTCCACCACTAGCAGACTGCTTACTTTCATCGCTCTGAGATGACACCATAATTTTTGGCCTTACACTTTCCGCAGCCGAACTGCTGCCTCTGCCGTCCGATCTACTTCGTTCTCTTCCGACTATAAGTCTAGCTTCTTCCTGAACGGGTGATTTTTTTCGATCTTCCTTTGTACGAACCTGAAAAATTGATTACGTCAATACTATTATGAATACTTCATAAAAGATGTAATGTGCTAAAGAAGAGACATAGTGCATTAAAGAAGAGGCATAGTGCAATTAAGAGTCCTTCTTGGAGAGTCCTACGTTTTTAACCTCTCCGAAGACCATTTCCCAGAAGGTAAGTAGTAGATCAATCACCGAAGATGGGAACTTTTATTATTTCGCGTACAAATACAGTGCAGAAAGACAAAGCATATTATTGTTTCCTGGAGAAAACATCAACAAAAAATATTCAAAGTAAGACATTAAATTAGATTACATAACGTACTTCAATGTGTAGTTTTTGTGGAGTTAATGGATAACTTAGCCGGCGTCGTTAGCCGAATGGCTTAACTGCGCTCCGTGAAGTCACGGAAGTTAAGCAATTCGAGACACCACGGATTCCTGGACGGCTGACCGTCTGGGAACCCCGGTTACTAACGGCGCCGAGCCGTTCGCCGAAGGAATAAAGGGCACTGATTGACTGCGACCTGACGAGACAAAAAGACAAAGTAAGTTAATGGAGGATTATTCCGCATACGCTCAATATCCAAGAAGGGCAAAGAACGTGTTACGAACACGCAACCAATTAAATAAACAACAACAAAAAACTCACAATAACAGTTACTAGCGCACAGATTAGTCACTAAGAGCGTCTATCCTGAATATTCTCTAAGCGATTCAAAATACTGTGATAGGGTTTTCAGCAAATGACGATCGAAACAGAAGCTATTTAGATGTAGTGATTAGCTTTTACGATACCATTTTTATTTTAAAAATATTTGACGGACTTGCTTTTTTAAACACCTCTTCCTTTACCATGCGCTACCCTTATGGCACTAATAACCTTAGCAAGTGGCGTGCCCAGAAACAAAAATACACAGGCACAAAAAAGTTGTCAGAGCCACAGACATGAAACAGGTTTTTTCTATGCATTTGAATGCGCTGAATCCGAATATGAAGCTAGAATTGGGCTATCACCCTCACGTTTTTAAACCGCAAAAAACATTGTGACATTGTATTTTTTGTTTTCGGGGGTTGTTGTCAGACCCAAAGACGTTAAACGTGTTTCTCTATGTATTTTGATGCTCAGAATTGCGGCACCATCATCCATTTTTTTTAATCGCGAAAAAACATAGTGAAATTGTAATTTTGTTATCGATGTTTCTCTATATATGTCGATGTGCTGAATCCGAAACTGAAGCCAGAATTGTGCCACCTCTCTCCAGTTTTGTAATCGGAAAAAACTCACTCGAATTTACAATCTTCAATTTTTCGGTGCTTTTTCGCGAATTAAAATAATTAAAGGTGGTGGCGAAATTCTAGCACCAGATTCGGATTTAGCGCGTCGACCTACATAGATAAACATGTGTCACGTCTTTGGGTCTGACGACAATTCCCGAAATAAAAAATATAGAATTTCACGGCGGATTTTCGCTATAAAAAACAGTGGGTAGTGGCACAATTCTGGCTTCAGATTCGGAATTAGGGCGTCGACATACATAGAGAAACATGTGTCAAATCCTTGGGTCTGACAACAACCTCCCCAAAAAAACAAAAAATACAATTTCACCACGGGTTTTCGCGTTTTTAAAAAAATGGAAGGTTCTGGCTTCAGAGCGTCAAAATACATAAATAAACGCGTGTCAAGTCTTTGGGTATGACGACTGTTTTTTTTGGTTTGGCCGGTGTAATTCATCATCTAAAAATGTATGAATCACATCTTGTTAGTTTGTCGCTACCGCTTACGCAGTATAGAAAAAGTTATGTAATGCTGTGAGAATAAATGGCGAATTATCGGCAGAAAAACTTAATGTTTGGTTCTGGTAACCATAAAATGAATAAATCCAGCTGCTAAGTATAGAAAAAAATCTAACACGTGTTGTATCGAGAATTCATATTTTGTGAGTCCTTGATTCCAAAAAATCTATTGACGGCAAAACGCCCGTCTGTCTGTGAATAAAGGTAGCAGCTAAACCGTTCAGGCGATTTTCTCCAGAATTGATATTCCTTAATCGATCTAGCTGATGTCGCGGCTCTTTAATTTGAAACTGATATTTTAATTCTTGGAAGCACTGTACATAAGACCCTGCAACATTTTCAATTTTTTCAAAAAATAGCACCGAATTTTTTTATTAAATTTTGTTGTTGGATTGTGTGAAGGACGTTTAGGAGAATATTGTATGATAAATAAATAAAGATATTGTCTGGTATCATTGATACCAGACAATATCTTTATTTATATATCATAATAAAAAGGTATCTACCTCACCAGCGATCCAATTAAAGAATATTGTATGTTTTATTTTCGTAAAAATCACTGATTTTCAGAAAATTGCAAAAATTTATAATTTCTTCGACGTATTCCTACAACTACATTTGAATATGTTATTTTTAAAACCTCGCAAGTCACTCTCATTTGTATTTTCGCTTTTTGTGAGAAAATAGAAGCTGCAGATAGATGAATCTTTCGTGAAGATACTGCAAAGTGTTTGGTTTTGAAACTTCTTAAGACATTGTATTGCGAGTATAACTATGTACGTATATAGTGTGTATGACTTGCATATCACTGACACAGAGATTGGTTAAAGGGATGTTCGATACGGGAATATTGCGATCTACTATCATAGAAACACATATTTCAAGCAACTGTTTCTGTCATATTAATCATGCTTGATGTACACGTAGATGCGCATTGTAATTTCACATAATATTGTAATACTCGTAATGTGTCAAATTACAAACTGAACCTGCAATGTTTATTTATTTACTTATTGAAGTAAACCATTCCGGATTAGTTTTTGAAATCCCGTAAGTCATAAACTTTTAAAAAGTCCAGCGCCTATTGTGCTATTGATGCAAGTAAATTACATGTCTCTATGGCAATCTCAATCAAGATTTATTCATCGGAAATAAAACTAGTGGTGCTGCCAAAGCACATATTTTCTCGCAATGCTTCTAAATGCTCCACAACATTATTCTACTACATAAACCAGCAAAAGTGCTTTCAAGCAGCAAATTATATTTCCGCTCTGTTTCCGCTCTTCAGTTGAATAAAATCAACTGAACGGTTTAGGCGCTAGCGTTGACCACAGACAGACGGACGTCTTGCCGTCAAACGATTTTTCGGTATCGATTTTTCGGTATCAACAAAACATGGGTTCTGGCTACACCACAAGTTAGAGGATTTTTTCTACATTTAGCAACAGGTTTTATCCACTTTTTCGTTACCCGACAATAAGTTTTTTTTCTGTCGAAATTTCGGCGTTTTCTTGCGCACGATTACATAACTTTCTCTTCTCATGAAGAATTCGTAAAACGAGAAAGTAATAATAATTTCGGCACCATTAGATGTATAAGTTGGTCCCATGGGTACTAGTTAAATTGTATTATGTTGATATATTTATTATTTTACTTAAATCGGTTCATTCAGATGCACAGACGAACAAATGATTTGATGGTACATTCGTTTTACAAATCGAACAAGAGATGTGAAAAATTGTTAAAAATTCGAAAATCACATACACACTTCCAATTTATGTATCTTAATTAAATATATTTGTGATTAGAATTACTTCAAATGATTTTCAATAACGTTTCTGGAATTCTTAATTATTTTCTGCGGCAAAAGAGAATTGTGACAAATAATATACCCCAGCCAAGGTTCGAAACAGCAAAAGCTCCCCTCCGACGAACTAAGTCCACATCCGCCAATTAGCCACTTCAGCCACCCAGACGTGGGACTTGCATTTATACAGTAGTAATGATATGGCGGTGTCATTCAGAATTAGGAAGCCGAAAGAGGAGAAAACGTGAAAAAATGTCTTTTGGGCGACCAAAAGACTGGGAAGATAATCAGGCACAACCGGTAACCTAATTAGACTAAAGAGATTAAAAAACTAACTACTGCGAGAAAGTCTGTGCCATTCTATAGCACCACTAGTTTTATTTATTTATTCATTGATTAATTCATTAATATATCATATGCTCTTAAATACGAGGAGAATCTTTAATGAAAATATTTTGTGCGGGTTTTCAGGAAATATGTTTAAAAATAGCATAACTTTCAGACACTAATTAAAAGAAATCAGCTCATTTTTTCAAAAAATTGTATATGACCGTTTTTAAAGACCAGATTTCTTACAACAGATTTTTTCGGTATCAAGAACCAACAAAACATGTATTCTGGCTACACCACGAGTTCCAGTATTTTTATTCTAAATTTAGCAACAGGATTTATCCTTTTTTTCGATACCAGAACCCCACAATAAGGTTTTTTCTGTCAATATTTTGGTTTTTTGGCGCACAATTACATACCTTTCTATTCTTAAGAAGAATTCGTAAGGCGAGAAAGTACAAAAAGTCTCTAAGTACCTATTTATTGTTTTTTTTTTTTTTGCTTTCATACAACTTTACAATTCCTGACTCGCGGGGCTATTAAAAATAACCGATTTAATTATGATGATAAATTTTTTCATAGTCTCCTATATTATTTAAGTAGTATACATACCTTTTGCAACTCTCACACGCAACCAATCTTTATAAATGAGGTCTCTAAATAAAGAGAATTTCACGGTGTTGTGACGAATTTCACTTTGACTTTAAAAATATGTAGGATTTGTTAAAAAAAACTCATCTACATATATTTACGTCAAATACAACCCGCAGTTCTCGGTCCCATTGTCAAATCTATATAGTTAAACTATTAATTAATCTATATAGTGCAACCATTTATTTCCCGTTTCTGCAAAGGCTGTGTTCCCAATTGAAGTAGGAACTACGGTCGAAATGGACCACATGTTTCCATGTTTCATTTGCACGATACTCTTAGAAAAAATGGATCTCTGCTATTCATCGGGAGAATTTAGTTCTCATGTACCGCATGAAGGTAAGTATTGGCATTCTTGTTTTTGTGAAAAGTTTGTGAATAACCTACATTAGATAGATGGATAATTTATTTAATTTGCTTTGGCATTAACCCCTGTCGCAAATTCTTCTTTCATTTAAGGCATGCCTACTAAATGCAGAGGCCCTTCACAGACTACTGATCTTATCGCTTACAACACTACTACTAGAATTTAATCTCAGCGTAAAAGACTTGGTTTGTGGGAATAGTCTCCATTAGGGCTGTATATAAGCTATTCCATTACCCGATAGTCCTATTTACAAAAGAGTATTTTCCAGCATCAGTTATGTTTCTGTGGATGTATGTGGCAGTCAGAAGTCAGCCTGACTAACTCAATTTTTTAAAAATTGTGAATAAGAACATGGTTGTGTTCCGTAAGTAAACATTTGTTAGTGGTCAAGACGACGAATTCCACATTTAACTGGTTTGTTGATAGAATGTGCTAACTGCTCTGGAAAATGAACATTTTAACAGTTGTTTGGGGGGCCAGTATGATTAACTCCTTGGTTTCATGACAGCCGACGTTTAACCGAGCTGTTTTTAACTGAACTGCATTTTTTTAATGATTTCCAACTTTACAGTGTTTGTGTATGTGATATTTCTTGTGTTTACTTCTTTATTTCAATCAAGAAATATAAATAATGCCAAATATAGAGAGACTCATGCGGCGGTCGAAACCGCAACATCAAAGTTTTTTTCTCTCTTTTGAAATATTTCCAAAATCAGAGTGATAACTCTAAAACTATTGACTTTAAGTTCATTGTATCAGGGCACAGTTACCTTCCGAATGATTCAGATTTTTCTTTATTGAAAAAAGAGAAAACAACTAGTAGCCTCATCGTTCCTCTAAGGGATTGGTATGATATCATTCTTCCCTGCAGGAAAGCAAACAAGTATTTCCTCTCAGAAATGTCGAAGTGTTGGAGGTGAACCGGTTAACTGGCTGACAATGAGATGGATCCGGATTGAGAAGGCTCAACAATTTGCTATCAAATATAAAACTACATTCTTAACAGAAATGACATTTGGAAAAATTAATATCCAAAAGAAAATGGAAACAAGTCCTTTAGAAAGTCTAGCTAATGTCCCACAAGATCTTTGTAGCATATCAAGATCGATCTCCATGGCAAAAAACGATATAATAGGCCTCTTGAAGTTTATACCTTCTTTTCATCCCTATTATAAAAAATTGAAGTCTGCCAGAAATCTTCAAGAAGAACCTGCCAGTGATGATGACTGCATCAATTATGCAGAATAGATGCAATGAACACATTTTAATTTGTATTTCAGGCAATTTTTTTTATTTTAAGTATTGTTTAATTACTTACAATAATTCTAGTAACTTTTTCTAGTAAAAATGTTTTGTTCTGGGCGTATTTGTTTAATAAAATAACTGGTTTAGACACTATTCAGGATATTATGTCAATATAATTCAGAATTCGTCAATACCTTGCAGTTGGCAATGTGATTAACTCCAAATAAAGTGGCTTTTTTATGGGAGAGGGACACTGAGTTTCCTAAATATATTTATAAAGTGATGATAACTTACCCTTAATTGCAAAAAAATGAATGAGTTTATTCGAAATACACTGGAACGATTATAGACTTTTTTTTATATATAACAAACTTCTACTGTTCATACTGAAAATTTCGGTTGCTGGAGTTAGTCGGCTTGGGTTCTGAACGCCTCATTTAACATTTTTGCTATTTATCTTTTCATACGGCCCTTGGCATGATGAACAATCATCAATTATTGTCGCTCTTCGAACGCGGTTTTTGCACTTTTGCGGTCCCTTCTTCGATATGCTACTTCTGCTATCACAACAGTTTACTGAACGTAAACTGTAATATTTTGGTTCATGATTAGGTATGGTTTTACCTCACCACCTCATAGAAAAGACGGAAATCATTTCCAATTACGAGCAACTGCCGGAATTGGTGGAATATTAAAGTGGAGTTACAAGGTCTGTCCCAAAAGTAAGTTGAATGACCTTGCGCCCCCGAAGCAAGCCACTAGCAAGGCTCGCCAAGTGATGTGAATGGTTGTGTGGGGTTTAGGGAAGCCAAGGACATACACGTCAGTTGTCTGTAGGCTCTTCCACAGTGCGCATCGCTGCTAGTTTGAACCCTTGTGTTAGTGACGCGTCGGAATTTTCAGATGCCACGTTTCAAGGACCAGCGCTACGCAATAAAATTTTGTGTTGCACTCATGAAAACGGGCGCTCAGACCGTTGCCATGCTAAGGGAAGCTTATGGCTATAGCACCATGTCCAACAATATGGTTTACCGCTGGCACAAGATGTTTCGAAAGGGCAGAGAGGACGCCGAGGATGAAGACCGCTCTGGACCCGTCAACGTCACATTCCGATCAAAATGTGAAGAAAGTGAGGGACATGCTGAACTCTAATCGACGCCTGAGTGTTAGAATGCTGGCAGATGAGTGTAATATTCCTAAAAGTACTATGCATCGCATTGTTACCGCAGATATGGGCATGCGGAAGATCTGTGCGAAGATGGTCCCCAAGGTGCTTTCCGATGAACAGAAGGTTGCTGGTGCAAGGATTTCGCGTGACCTCTTGGAGTAGTGTGAAAATGATCCGAATTTTTCGGATAATGTAATTACGGGTGACGAAACATGGGTTTTTGAGTATGACCCGGAGACCAAAAGACAAAGTGCTGAGTGACACACGCCAGCTTCCCCGCGCCCAAAAAGGTGAGAAAGAGCAAGTCCCTTGTAAAGGCCATGCTCATCGTGTTTTTCGACAAAAGAGGCATTGTCCACTCAGAGTTTGTGCCACAAGGACAAACAGTGAACAGTCATTTTTACTTGCAAGTCCTGAAAAGGCTCCAAAGCAGAGTGAAACGCGTCAGGAAGGAGATCGCCAGCACTTGGCGTCTTCACCATGACAACGCGCCGTCGCACACCTCCTTCATTATTAGAGAGTACTTAGCGACACGCGGTGTGGCAACATTGCCCTAGCCGCCGTACAGCCCCGACTTGGCACCACTGGCCTTCTTTTTGTTCCCGAGGATCAAGAAGGGACTCAACGGCCACCATTTCGGGACTTTGCAAGCCGTCAAAGAAGCAACGACGAGTTGCTTGAAGGAGGTCTCCGTCGACGCCTTCCAGGGGGCGTTCAGTGACTGGGAAAAACGCTGGCGCAGGTGTTCCGACCCGGAAGGAAGCTACTTTGAAGAATTTTAGTTACTTGTATATTTATCTGCAATAAATATTTTTTCTTGGACTTATTCAACTTACTTTTGGGACAGACCTTGTACATCCTCCCTTCCGAATACACCCGTGGCGTTTTTTAGGAAACTTTCAGTGCTCTAGCTAACACCAGCATTTGCAATAAAGGTGTAAATATTTTATGTCCAACAATTTTGTGTATTATATGTCAATATTATATATATATATATATATATATATATATATATATATATATATATATATATTGTGACATACCTGGTTGTTCCGGGTATTTTCACTGCAATACAACACTAAGAGAGGGTATCTTTTACGTGAATGGATCCCTGGATAAGTTGGTGCAACGTTGGGGTGGTTAATCATAAATTGAAATACAATTATAAACAAGATTTATTTTAAATCAAATTCGTTATTTACATCATTAGACAACGTTTTTACACTCTGCCTTGGTACCAAGATTAAGAGTGAAATGCATTTCTCATACCTGCGGGGCCCCGAACGAATACCTATGATGTTCGTAGAACCGCTCGTGCCGACAGGATTGTCGACCTCTGCTACTGCTGCGGGCCGTCAGCGTCGGATGGCGTGGTAATCGCCCACGGCTGATGCTCCAACAATTCTTCCCCGATCAGGATCTTGACACCTCGGCTTCGCACCTTCCTCGAATCACTGTCCGTCAGTGGGTTTAATTACACAACCCGCGCCTACTCTGTATACTGGTCACAGTCCTGTACCGCGCAATTTCAAGAATGTTTCCACCGCGCCAACTAATAAGAACAACATCAATTATTCTACCAACACTAATCTTTCACTATACTGATACTTCTAATGTTCTATTTACACATCAATCACTTGGCGGTTCCTAATAATACGTAAAATACGTCGCAATGTTCTATGCGTCCATACACCGGCGGAGAACTCTCGCCGCACGTCCGTACTTGTCGCCGCTCCGCTCACGTCTCTCTTCGCCGGCCGCACGTCGGCACATCCTTCGGCGGCGGCCGCCTCAATCCAACTAACGAACTTTTGCACGTGCGCGCTGCCACGCTTGTACCCGCCGTTCTCACGCTGGCCTCCCGGCGGGCACCGGTGGCGGCGGCGACCGTTGCTGGCTGCCCGCTGCTCGCAGCGCCCGGCGCTCGCACCGCGCAGTCCAAAATAGCTATTGAATTCTTACACTAATGATTTAATTAGTGTAATGAAACACATATTATGGGTTTCAATATATATATATATATATATATTGAAACACAGAATGTGTTCCCTTACACTAATTAAAACATTAGTGTAAGTAATCAATAGATATTTTGGACTGCGCGGTACGTACGCCAAGCACTGCGAACAACGACGGGAGCTAGCAACGGTCGCTACCGCCACCGGTGCCACCGCCGGGAGGCCAGCGTGAGAATGTCGGTTACAAACTGGGCAGCGAGCACGTGCAGGCAGTCGTTAGGAGAATTGCGAAGAGGACAGACGTTAGCGGAGCGGCGAAGAGTTCAGACGTGTGGCGAAAAGCTCGCCGTTAGCGCATGGACAAAAGGGAACATGCAATGTGTTCGTAAAGTACTAGTAACTGTGAAGCAGTAAATACGTGAAGTAGATAATGAGAGTATCATTAGAATAAAAGATTCGTGTTGATAGAACAATCGATCGCGCTGGTATTAATTAGTGTAGTGGAAACCTTATCGAAACTGTGTGGTACGGAACTGAGACCAGTACGCGTGATAGGTGCGGGTTGAGTACTTAAATCCATCGGCGGAAGGTGATTCGAGAGAGGTGCAACGCCGTGGTATCAAGATCCGAGTCGGGGAGGAGTCGCAAGGTCACCAGCCCAGGACGACCGCCACGCCATCAGCCGCCGACGGCCCACAGCTGCTGCAGAGGTCGGCAACCCTGTCGATACGAGCTGTTCTACGAGCATCGAAGGTATTTGGTCGGGGCCCCGAAGGTATGATAAATGCATATTACACCTAATCTTGGTACCAAGGCAGAGTGTATAAATGTTATCAGATCATGTAATTAACAAATTTGATTTGCAAATAAATCTTGTTCATGATTGTATTTCTATTTCTGATTAACTTTCCCAATATTATACCAACTTATCCAGGGACCCATTCACGGAAATGATACCCTCCTTTAGTATTATATTGCAGTGAAATACCCGGCATCACCAGGTACGTCACAATATATATATATATATATATA
This sequence comes from Gryllus longicercus, assembly GCA_038098605.1. NCBI lineage: Eukaryota > Metazoa > Arthropoda > Insecta > Orthoptera > Gryllidae > Gryllus > Gryllus longicercus. Next base: position 185,571 of record JAZDUA010000751.1, read on the forward strand.
TATAAATATATATATATATATATATATATATATATATATATATATATATATATATATATATATATATATATATATATATATTGAAACCGCGCAGTTTTGAACTGCGCGGTAGTAGCGGCAGTAGCGGCGACCGGCGGACGGGGACTAGAGAACGAATCCGCCGCCGTGGGCCGACGAGAGCGGGCGAGACATCGGCCGTTGGGGAGGCAGTTGGCCGTTGGCAGTCAGGAGTGTGAGACGGTGCGTGCAAGAGGTTGCCACGAAATCGGTGCTCGCGACAAAGATGATTGAACTAAGTGAACCGATGGTAGAAATACGGGCAGAAAACAAGTAAACGTAATATTGGCAGATGTCGGACTGTATAAACTAAAGATCGTGTTTGTAATATCGGAAACAGTGAAAACAGAAGTAAAACTGTAAGTCGCGGAGCTGATGCATGCATGAGTGGCGGCCACGTGCTCCATAGTGGTAATTAGGAGAGTGGAAGGACACTGACGAATGGTGTTACGATATATCAAGAGACATACTGCAAGGGCGAGACGAACGTAATCCAGAGGCCGTAAATGCTCCAGCGGAACATCACGCACAACAGCCAGCGTCCATACAGAGGGATTCGTGCTGCTGCCGCCGCGGGCCGACGACACGGGAGCCCGCCCGACCAACCGTCCGGAGCGCCGAGCTGCATTCGAAGGTCACCGACTGCCGCGGCCGTTGGCAAGCGTCAGTGAACAAACGAGGTATTCACGGCCCCGAGGTATGGTGAAAGCTATTTATAACAGAGTTTTTGGTACCAAAACGGGGAGTAATTATATGTATGATAATGTACAGGGTATGTGATTTTAAGAATAAATTGTATTTGTGTTCAGACGAAATTCTAATTCTGATTTGCCAATGTATTGCCGAATCCCTGAGAGACCCATTCACGAGACAAGACACCCGTCCTTTCCGAATTTTATTGCAGTGAAAAGTACCGCCAATCAGGTACGTCACAATATATATATATATATAACATAATAATATTTACATATCTACTTTCTAAAAAGTGTACAAATACTCTTCCAAAAACAATGATCATTAGTTCACGTACATTAGCAGATACTAAGTCAATTGTAAATGCTTTTGCTGACTATTTCTCAACCTTCTACAGACCCCCTGACAGTAATTTATCGGTACACCTAGATGATCAAATGACATTTAACCTAACTTCTGAATAAATATCTATTTCCGATATATTTACTAAAATCAACAAACTAGACACTCATGGTAGTGCTGGTACAGATGATAAACCGGCGTTTTTTGAAGAAATCTAGTTTTATTATCTCACAATTTTCAAGATTTTTTTTTGATAAATCATTAACAGAAGAATCCTTTCTCGTAGTGTGGATATTCTCCACCATTACACCAATCTTCAAGTCGGAAAATAAAAATAAAAATGAGATAATTAACTATCGTTTTATATCAATTTTAACCGTAATACCCAAGTTATTTGAATCGAAAATAACAGATAAATTGAAACCAAAGATTTATCCCTTTATGACTTTAGGCAGTTTGGTTTCATGAGTAAGAATCCAATGAGGTTGAATCCAATTTAACCTACTATATGCATTATATTTGAAATGCTATGGAAAAGAAACACCAAATTGAGAGTATCTATACAGCTTTTAGTAAATCTTTCGATTCAGTTATCCATTCACTACTTCTACAAAAACTAAAAGCATTTGGTATTTCTGGGTCTCTATTGCAATGGTTTTCAAACTACCTAACAAATAGAACTTAATCTGTTAATTATGGGAACATTGTTTCAGATAGCTTCACCGTATTATCTGGTGTCCCAGCTTAGTCCACTACTTTTTATATCGTTTATAAATGATCTGTATCAGATTCTATAATTCCTACTTTATGCAGACGTCTGTAAAGTTTTTAAAGAAATTGAATGCTATAATGATATAATTACATTACAGAATGCACTTAATAGATTTGCTAAGTAGTGTACCTATAATGGTTTTGTTTTAAATGTCAATAAATGTAAATCTATTACTTTTTCACGCTTTAAAGTTCCCCACGACTACTTGATGAATTCAGTTTTATTTGAGAAGGTAGGTGTTATCAGAGATTTAAGAGACATTATTGACTCAAAAATGAGCCGGTCCGGGTGGCCGAGATCGCTAAGGCAGTAGTGCCGTAGCGATCTCGGACCGAAGGGTCGCGGGTTCGAGTCCCGCCTCGGGCATGGTTGTATTGTGTTCGTCCTTTCACCTCCTATCATCATCATATCATATCATCCCCACGTGGGTTGGCGTCAGGAAGGGCATCCGGCCGTAAAACTTCGCCAAAACCAGAAAAACAGCGACCCCTTAAAGGGAAAAAGCTGAAGAAGAAAAAAAAAAAAAAAAAAAAAAAAAAATTGACTCAAAAATGACATTTTCTCACCATATAGATCCTACAACTAACAAGTCTAATCAACTACTGGGTTTCATTAGAAGGACTTGTAAAGAAGTACATGAGCTTCATACATTGAAAATGTATTTAGTGCCAGTCAAACCTATTTTGATGTATTCATCAGTAGTATGGTTCCCCTTTTTTCAAACCCATGTTCAAACATTAGAAACTGTCCAACATATTTTTTTAGAACTGCAACAAATCGCCTACATTTACCTGATCCATTTATAAATCACGAGTATTTCTCTATTACGCATCGGTTAGATATTCTCCGTAGAGAAACTACAATGCTCTATACTTTTTATACAAATTAGTCCATGAAGTGATTGATTGTTCCCTATTGCTGAAACAATTTAATTTCGTGTTCCCTCTGCTTCAAAAAGAAATTAAATTTTTTCGCTTAAACTATACACATCAAATAATCCGATTTCACAGATGTGCAAATTAGCAAGTGACAGTAATATTGATCTCTGGGAACCTTCCCATCCGAACTTTGCAAGAGATGCAAAAAATAAGCCGTTCCTTTTTAATGGATATATAATTGTATTATTCAGTTTCATATTATGAGATCGTATTCATCAGATGACAGTATCAACAGATCACTACACAAAAACCCACAGACAATACATGTACATTACTTTATAAGACCTTGCTAGATGTCATTAAACGATTAAATTCGATATAAGAGTTTAAGTACCAAGTAAAATATTTTCTACTGCACAACTGTTTCTATACAATTAGAGACTATACCGAGCATCCAAAAGGAAAGTAATATTAATTTTAATAATGACATTTAATGTATTATTTACCATTTGGATTGTATAATTCTAAAGAACCTGTTACAAGTATTGTACTTCACTGACTGGGTCAATAACCCCCATGTCGATCAGGTTTACGTCGTTTCTCTGATCCTTGAGCAAATGTTGAGATGGCCACTTGTTTTGCTTCTGGACATACACTATGTGATCAAAAGTATCTGGACACGTCCAAAATGGTGTTATGGTGTGGTCCTGTTTTTCATGGATGGGGCTTGCACTCCTTGTTTTGTGTGGCACTATCACGGCACAGGCCTATGTTGATGTTTTAAACACCTTCTTGCTTCCCACTGTTGAAGAGCAATTCGGGGAAGGCGATTGCATCTTTCAACACGATCAAGCACCTGTTCATACTGCACAGTCTGTGGCGGAGTGGTTACACGACAATAATATCCATGTAATGGGCTGGCCTGCACAGAGACCAGACTTGAATCCTACTGAACACCTTTGGGATGTTTTGGAACGCCAAATTCGTGCCAGGTCTTACCGACCTACATCGATACCTCTTCTCAGTGCAGCATTCCGTGAAGAATGGGCTGCCATTCTCCAAGAAACCTTCCAGCACCTGACTGAAAGTACATATGCCTGCGAGGGTGGAAACTGTCATTAAGGCTAAGGGTGGGCCAACACAATATTGAATTCCAGCATTACCGATGGAGGGCGCCACGAACTGTTATCACTAAAGTCATTTTCAGCCACATGTCCGGATACTTTTGATCACATAGTGTAAATGTAACTTTAAATCAACTTCTCCCCATAGAACGTCACCCACAGTTTTTAACTTTTTGACGAAAAAACGTAAATAAATAAATAAATAAATAAATAAATAAATAAATAAATAAATAAATAAATAAATAAATAAATAAATAAATAAATAAATAAATATATAAATAAATAAATAAATAAATAAATAAATAAATAAATAAATAAATAAATAAATAAATAAATAAATAAATAAATAAATAAATAAATAAATAAATAAATAAATAATATATGCACCTGAAATTAGTTTACGAAGAGCAAAGAGGGCTATCCCAAATATTAATGTTACTGACTGTAGGAACAAGATTTAACCCATTTTACGGTACCAAGGTGATAAGAGTTTTTCGGTCAAGAATTCATCGTTTTCCAGCATACGGTACTTTATCTTCTTACGAAGTATGGGCGAGGAAGTAAACGGGAACGCGAGTGACCTTCAGAACGGGTTGTCGCACGTCTCATGCATTGTGGACCCGATGACAAGTTCCCAGTGAGGGAAAGCTGTGAATTTGGCGGAACAAACGCGCTGGTGAATTATAGAATCATTTTCTGAATTATGGAAACTTCTTTATTTTTTTTTAAGTTACTTTATAACATCAAGGTCATCAGCAACTTCTTGCGTACGTATATTGCATTACATTAGTATTAGCATTTGTCTTAAAATCAAATTGTAAATACTGATACATTTTAAAAATTGTATGGTCTTCATGAAACCGATTTTGTTATTCATTTTTTTACCTCGTTCATTAGGAAGATATACATGATCTCTAAATATATTAAAAATTGACATTGTAGCCAACCTGTGTACGAGGAGAAAAAAACAACACACGTTTCTTGACAAATCGTCTAAGTTAACGGAGCGTCATTTCTAACAGAAAAGTGTTGGTGAAATCGACAGTGAGTCTAATAATTTGAACAGATCTGTAACTTAGAGTACAAAAGTTCGAGTCTCGGTGTGAAAAATTATTTTTCCGGATGAAAACACTTTTCCATTATATGTCGTGGTATAATATGGCGGAGCACTTAGAAATAATAAGATGTATATGCTGTTGTAGCCACTAGATTTATTTAATCATTCTCGACGTTATAGCCTTTTCAAGGTTTGGATCAAATACATAATGTAAGAGGCAAATATTTTAAAATTACACTGAATTAACAATTGTCTGGGCAAGTGGAAAACCGTACTAGTACAAAATTGGTCATTTTCGTTTTTTAGAGAAATTAGAGCAGAAGGCATGGAATTATATGTTGACACTGAGAACAGTTGAATACGAGGTCGTTTGACTTCAAATCAGACAGCTCTTCCTCTTTGATGATTAAAAAAGCTGTATCTCTCCTGGACAAGCACTGCTCTTCTACTCACAATTTCAGACGTCTGGTGACTCAGGCTTCTTGCAGCGGATGGTTCATATTTGTTATTTGCCAATGGTACCGGGCTTATGTAATGTATGTTTACTTTTTTGTTACTGATCGAGAGTGTTCCTGTAATAGTGGCACCAGACACTTTCTTCCTTCTGTCCCGGTTTCCCGACAAATAAATTTCGAGACGGTAAATGTCCCGATTTTTGGTTCTGCCGCTGTGCCCTCTGAGTCTGAATTATAATACAGTAGATTGTATTCGCTAGCTCCATGGAGTGCACAGTTCTAGGTAATGATCAGTTAGTTGTGGACGTGCTCGCACTTTCAGTTTCATACATACCTTTCTGAAGGTAAGCTAACATAAAATGCCGAAGAGAAAATGTGTTTTTAATGACGCTCTGAAATAACAATTTCCTTTCATAAAAAAAGTGTTATGGGCAATGCTGATAATCAAAGTCAACAGTTGAGTTTACAATGTGTAGGACATTTTTTTTGTTAGCCACGGGGAAAGGCCGATTTACACGAACTTGTGAATACACTGAAACACGTAAAGCAGTTGTATTTGCAAAGATCTCAAATGTAACTCTTAGGTCTATTTTTAAGAAGAAAAATATAGGAGACAAAGAAAGGGGACTTGCTGCATAAGAGGCTACTTTCGTGAACCACCCATAATCAGATCTTTAGTCAATGAACTGCACGTCATCACAACTACAAATATTTTCTAATAAAATATATGCATGTCGACAAAGCAAATGCCAAGCTATTGCAGTGAATGTCTTGGCAACACACGCAATTATTGATATCAAAGACAGCTTGAGAAATACAAGATTTTGTTGTACATGCATAGATTCTTCCTATCATATTGCTACGTAAATTGTGCCCATTGCCGTAAGATATTTTTTGCCGGAGCTGTCTTCGGCAATGCCCCAAACATTTACAGGTTTCAAGTGTGTGTGTGTGTCTCTCTTTCTCTCTCTCTCCCTCCTCCCTCCCCCTCCCCCTCCCCCTTCCCCTCCCCCTCTCTTCCCTCCCCCCTCCCCTCTCTCTTTCTCTCTCTCTCTCTCTCTCTCTCGAAACATCTGATCTACTAACAAATCACATTTTAGAAGTATCACTTTTTTGTTCTGTAACTTCTTTTGTAATGTTATTTTCAAAGTGTCTGTACAGCATATCATGTACGTGTACAGCGCATCGAGCAAGTGACCCGTTTTTTTTCTTTGCAAGATATGTGTCCCCTAGCCTGTAATGGCCGATCCGGTGGCCGGAAGATCGCGGGTTCGAGTCCCGCCTCGGGCATGGTTGTATTGTGTTCGTCCTTTCACCCCCTATCATCATCATCATATCAGGGAAGGCAACGGGAAACCACCCTGAATAATTTATCCCAAGAAACCCCGTTATGGGTCACCTAACTTTCGTATATGGAAGATAGGACCAAAGAAGAAGCCTGTAGTGAACCGAAGAGCGAGAAGTGAGGTGAACAGTATGCGAGGAGCTGGTATTTTTTCTATTTTGCTTTGAAATAATATGTTCACACTCAAGTTTGTAAACAAGCATTCACGAGCTTGAAATCGTAGAATATCACACATTCAAGTTCAACGACTGTCAGGAATTATTTTGTCAGGCCTGTCTCGAAAAGATGGAGAAGCATAAATGGCCTCATACTACCAAGTACGAAAAACTTGTTAAGATAAAAGAACACCCAGAATCATTTTTAACGAAAATTGCACACTACACATCATATTCTGTGAAATTTATGCCTAATGAATTGAATGTCAAAACACAGCCGGATCACGAAAATAACTTCAAAAAGGAAACGATGTAATAGATGAGCTCTACTTAAAGTGTCGACTTCAAATTTGGACAACCCTAAGTTATATTACTTAAGTGCACTCAGACACAATAAAATTTAAAAATTCTGTAATTCATAGTGATTTTGCAAGAAATTTTGTCTGTAAATCTTCATTGAGAGGAAAAACGGTACAAGTTTTACGTTTTTATTAAATTATAACACGTTATTAATAAAGTTTTTATTGCAATTATTACTCAGAACCTATTCATATGGCTTGGTATATCACTTTAATAAGAAAATTGTTTAAATCTCAACAGCTTGTTTCATATATAATCAAAAGTTATAACTTGAAATATCTTAAAATGAACTTTATGAATTAGTTCTTTTCTTCCACTCACCAATTCAATTAAAATGAAGAATGACTGATTATTAGATTTTGTGATCCTTTACATCAGAAAACAATTCATTATCATCTTCACCAATATTTTTGTGACCAATGCCATCTTGATTAAGGCGATCAATCACTTGTTCATATGAGGCTATTAATCCCCAGCCCACTCCTTAATCTTTACTGATCTCCTTTAAAATTGTATTGAGCCCTAAAGAGTGGATGCCGACCCATTGGGAACCCTTGATCTAAACACTTCGTCTAGACTCAGCAAAAGCGCTGACTGTCCGTCTTCCTGTTCGAATCCTGCCTTGATTAATACCATTCTGATAGTGTCTCTCTGTATCTCACTTGTATCTGTCGGTGTCTAAATTATCAGATTTCTGGTGCCATCTAGTTCCCTTCTTCTTCTTCTTCTTCTTCTTCTTCTTCTTCTTCTTTTTCTTCAGGCTCGTGTGTTCTACCCGCAAGAAGTTGAAGATCCGATCTGCGCATTTTCTGCTGATCATAAGGCAGATTGGTACTCGTCTACTGGACTTTCCAACTTTAGTTTCACGCCGTGTAACTCTCCACTACACCTTCTAGCCAACATCCAGAAACGATTTCGTATGCGGTTGTAGGTGTCTCTCTTGTTCCCTACCTAATGTTGGCAATTATGATCTCGGATTTTCATCCATAAAGTAGTTTCTTTATCCCCCTATCTGGTTTATTTCCTCGTTCGCTTTGCCTTCCCATTTTATCAGATCTATCGTCTCCGGTAGCTTCATTATTTTTATTTTTTACTGATGAGTTACAGCTTGTTATTGCCATCGATACGGAGTTCGATACACGCTGCATAACTTACCCGGATCAAGAGGACCATGGTTTCCAGGGAAATATGAAAACAGTTGATTGATGCTACATGTTCACTTACGGAGGGAATTATGGGAGGAAAATATGAAAAGACAAACCGAGTCGAGTTAACATCTAGTTAATTAGTAAATACGTAAATCAGAATCAATAAAATTAGGTCATCATCATCATCAGCAACAAGGTTTGGGCCTAGTGGCCCGTTCCGCTCTCAAGAGTCTCTTTCCATCGTGTGTGGGGTCTGCCTCTGGGTCGTTTCCCTTTTGGTTTGTATTCGAGGATAGTCTTGGGTAGCCGTTCTTGTGGCATTCTGGTTACGCCAATTCTTCCTCGTTGGGTCGATCTTCTCCAGTATGCTGGAGATCTGTAGTTTACCTCTGATATCTTCATTTCTCTTATGATCTAGTAGTGTATATCCTGCTAATGGTCTCAGGAATCTCATTTCTGCCGCTTCGATCTTTCTTCTGTCTGACCTATTGACTGTCCAATTTTCGCATCCATAAGTTAGCATTGGGACTGCCATAGTTTTGTAAAATTTTAGTTGGGTGTCTTGTCTGGTCTTTTGTCTTAGTGCTCTGCGTATAGTACCGCACAATTTCTGGAATTTTTGGATCTTTATGTTAATATCTTTTTTGTCACAGTATGAGATGTTAAATCCTAAATAATTAAGGTGTTTACTTGTTCAATAAAATTAGGTAAAAATAAAATGATGTATGCACCCCGGGCGTTAACTGGTTCTAATGACCTCGCCCTCGGGCCAAAGGCCTGCGGACGTTTTGTCGCCGCTCAGTCATTAGAACCCTTATATCGCACTTGGTGCATAAAGAACTATTCTTCAGGTTCTTGAGGATCCTGGCTTGCTCTTCCACGTCCCTGGTCGAGTGTAGTCCATGTCTCGCCCAAATTGTAGTTTGCCTCTTGGTGGATTGCATTTCAATGAGTCGTGGGAAACATCTGCCAGGAACTTGCTGTTATCCTTCGCACTTACATTTATGTTCCCTTTCTTGTCTCTTAGGATCAATTTCTTATATTTTTGTACTTTTCAAAAATTCTCTGCTGTTTCTCCAGAAATGAAACTTGTCTGTTTCAGCTTCTGACCCATGAACCTTCTTACTGCTGAAGTCGAATTATTACTCTTATTTACAAAGACTTATTATTGTTTAATGTTTTGCGTTGTGCAATGACTCACTGCACAGCGTGGCTCTCGCGTCAGGCTGAATCTGCATATTTCTAGGCAAAGAGTGCATTTTTTGCTAATTCGCCACGCGCAGCTGCGTGCGCGCCGCGAACCGAGGATTCCACAGCCAGCGTCCGTCCCCGAAAGGCACCATTCCATCCCTTTGTGTAGCAGTAAGTGATTGACAACCAAAACTGTTACATTAGGAGGCGAGAGCAGCTCACCATAAATGCGTAAGCGACTATAAATCACGCGCCTCCTAAGAAGACTAGCCCATAGAAAGCTTCGCGACGTGATAGGTCGGGCACTTTTCGAGAGGGGGACGGGAAATCGCAGGAGCACAAGGCGCTAGAAGGACGGAGACTTAGAAAAAAGACTGTTTAGGCGAGCGGTTGGCTCAGGGAGCTCCCTTCGTGATTCAACGACGATTACAGCTATACGGAAACTGTCGATAGTCTTAGGCCATTATCTTCCCGCATCGGAATGCATTCCGGATGCCGGGCTAGAACGGTTAGCGTAACACCCACAAAGTACACGAGAGGGTGTTCAGCCTAAATATTCGGCTGCCAAACATAGTACGCGGTCCAGGCGACGTATGACGACCTGTGACCCGCACATCGAAAGTTGCTGTTCCAATCCCGCGGACGGCCTTGGATGATCTCCTGCCCAGCCAGGTGACGTGTTCCTGCCGACTACAGGAGATGTCCATGGTTCTCCAACGGGTCATCTACTGCTACCGGCCTATATCTGACGTGTAATCCTTCGGAGTGAAGTATCAGAAATTCATTCATCCATTCCCGTAAGTGTTCACGTTCATCTAGTTAACAGCCAGGGTAAAGCCCGAAAGGGAATATTATGTAAAAGAGGACTTACTATACCAATAAACGTGTCCCCGCCATTTTGGTCGGGTGGCCACACAAGAAAAATGTGTATTATTTAATAGCTAGTAAGCAAATGCAATCCATTCGACTCAGGGCGCTCATCCCTGCAGATGTCTCATGGCCGGCACCCAGATCACAGGTAGGTATACGCTTGGCGCCCTCGTTAATAAATTTAGCGCGTGCTCCTGGTATCTGGAAACGACCGTCGCACATTCAGTGTGACGGCAGCTCCTCCCCTATGATAGTGTGACTCACAGCGGCACGGCCAAAATTGTGTCGCGTGGTCCATTACAGTTGCTTCATTCCCTCCAAGGTTTTTTATTAACCTTAATTCTTCGAAGTCGTCGTTTCACCGCTAGTATTATTTCTTTAGTTCATCTTTCCCCCACAATTCACTCGGTTTCCTAATATTTGCATTCATATCTTCCCCTAAGGCGTGTTTGGATACTCTCTTTCTCTTTTTTGCCGTGGTTCTCTAAATTTGTCACAGTCTACCAGTTACTCTGCTCGCCCGAAACTCTCAACTACTGGTTCCCAACGCACTTGATTTCTGGGAGGTAGTGATCTGGCTCTCTTCGTATTCCTGTCCTCCGTGTTTGTAGTTTATTTAGGTCTCATCCGACTGATCGCTTGGTGTTCAAGACGAAATGTCCCGATTCTCATTCCCTGGCCAACCAAAAGATTTTTGTTTCATTTGGCACAAAAGTCTGCTGTCCTCCATGTCTATGCAATTTTGTGATCCAACTTTTTATGAGACAAAAAATAAAATTATGGGCACGCAATCCTAATTTGAATGATTTTATTGTAAAACTTTCAATTTCAACTCTTGAAAAACATTGTTCCACCGACACTGAAATTTCGTTCATATTATAATCTACGTTTCGCAAAATTAAAATCGGAGGGAGAAGTTTGAGCTTTCAACCCAGTGTTTCCGATCTCTAAATGAATTTGTATTAGTACTTTGTAGTTTTATCCATGCTTTTTTGTTTGACCTGCAACTATGTTCATTTACAAAAATCTTCATATGAAAAACAGATTATGAGAAATCATCGATCAAGGATGTAGACGTAATACCTAAGTATTTTTCGGGGGTTAATTTGAAATATTTGAATGACTCTCATTCTTTCTGAAAAATAAGCTACATAAAATTTCAATAATTATAACAATTTTCAAATCTTAATCATACTCACTTTTTCAATCAGTTGACTGAGAACACCTCTCTTCACATCTCTACTTGATTCTCCTCCTTGCATAGAATGCGACAAAGACACTTGTTGCTGTATCTGATGCATCTGTTGTGATTGCTGTTGCTGTTGCTGTTGTTGCTGTTGCTGCTGTCGGCTCGAGTAAACTATATTAGTACCATCACCAGCCTGCTCCCGAGATGCTCGAGAACGTGTCACTTCCCGAACGGGAATTTCTTTTCCATCAACTGCAACGTGAAAATGTTTACGAATGTAATGGGAAGTCCATGTATTATGGGAACTTAAAGCTACAAAACTCAGAGCAGCTGAACATTATATGAGTTTGGTACTAGGAAATGTTCAAAGGGCATGAAGAATGTTTAACCCTTAGTTTCGGTATGTTTTGTTATGCACGTTCTCCAGCGACACTTAGGACGCAAACCCTCACGTAATAGGATAATAAATTAGTATATTAAGATATATAATATTTAAATTATATTTTATTAAATTTATTTTCTTGTATTACTACGTGCTTACGTAGAAAAGAGAAAGTATTATAATTCTGCACCCGAAATTGATTTTTCGACAGACAAGCTCATATTGCTAGGCCCTGGTATTGAAAAAGTCCATAAATATTGTTCCTAGTAAATAATTTCCTGTTACCACATATGCGCCGAAATTCATTCAAATTTCGCGCCTAACCTCAAATAAACAATTATAAGCTCTCCTTGGCGAAAATTAAGAGCTAAGATCATGAATTTCAAGCTTCCCGCGCGTGTCGTTGCTCAGTGTAATTTGCCTTCGAAAACGCGCGTATCTCACTGCAGAGTGTGAAACAATGTATCTAAGGAAATGCATTTACAAACTACTTGGCAGCGTGCTAGCAGGACGCAGCACTGTCCAGGTCGAGGCGGTGGACAAATTATCGGAACAGTAGCCTATTCCAATTAAAACGCCGTTAGTTCGCATTGTTTAAATCGGCAGCCGAGCATAATGATGGTCAATCGTATCGCGCACGAAGCAGAAGACATTTTCGCCTAGCTCGACGCTGCCAACGGCTCATTGCTTTATCGATATTCCTTGGCGGCGACGAAAATATTTCCCTCCGAGAGCACGCACATGTATGCACGCGGAATTGGGAGGAAACTTGAAAATAACGCCAAGACAGGTGACACAGAATCTTTCTTGAAATACGTGTGTTGGAAATCTGATTCTAACGCCGGCGTGTGATGACAGTCTTCTTGTTACATTTTTAGAGACCATAACCACTGGATGCTGTTTAGAACCGCCGGCGACCTAAAAATGTTCAGCTCTCACAGCGACGCAGGTCGATATCTTAACATCCTTTGACACATGTAGGCAGAATTCGCGACTAGTAATATTTTCTAAATTTTCTAAAACTCTCCAAATATTTTGGTTAATTTCGTACTCGAATAGCGTAAAGGACGCTTAAAAATGGCGCAAATCTAATTTTCGTTGAAGTATCTGATTTTTCGAAAATGGCAAAAATTCAAACTTTTTTAGACGTCTTCCTATAACTTCAATATTTAATATAGATATTTTTGTTCTTAATAAAATCTGATGTTTAAAAAGATCTTATAGACAGACGTATATTCATAATTCAACTTGTAAAGTGATGTAGTAGTGACAGAGTAATATTGATGTGTAGATGTTTTAGAGTAGGTATCACAGAATTTAAGAAAACATGCACAGAATACCTTCTCCCCATAGAACATCACACAGTATTTTACGATAAAAATAAATAAATAAAATGAATTGGCCAGTGGAACACAACGTACAAGAGACTGAAATTGCCAAGGCTACCTCAAGGAACCGATATGGATAATAACAAAAGGGTAGTGCTGCAATACATAAAATACTTTTTCACATTATTTACTACTTTTGCAATTTTCAAAAATTTAGGAAATTCAACGAACATTAGGCATACACCATTTTTTAAGTGTCCTTCATTCTAAACATGGAAAAACGCAAAGAAAAAATTGGAGCAGTTTTTGAAAACTTTTTGCATAAATTGAATTAAAATTAAACCAGAAGTATCACTAAAACTATTATTTTTTTTTAAAGTGCACGACTTCATTTAAAGATCTAATTTTCTAGAACAAATGTTGTTCTAGAGTTTATGTTGTTCGAGTTTTGTTGGGAGTTCTTTGTATAAAAACTCAATATTATCACAATGTTCTCACAAATGTCTAACATTTTGGATTAAGCTTTGTCGTTGGATAACGTAAACCACGCCAATGCACCTTTTTCCAAGGAAAGAATGGCGCAAAGTCATAATTTCGTTGAAATCCCTGATTTTTGGAAAATTGTAAAAGTTTAAAATTTTTTCAGTGTCTTCCAACAATTACAATATTAAAGATAGAGATTTATTTCCTTAAAGAAATCCATTCTTTAACAACAGGTCTTGTAATAACGTCATAGACAATTTTTCGAAAATATCATTGATTTTCACGTACTTTTGCATGAAACAGGCAATTTTTAAATATTTTATAAAAATGGTATCCAAATGTTTTCTTTAAAGTTTTTTTCCGTACGTATCAATGACGGTGTAAGGATTCGTACTAGTCCCATTTTCGGCAAACACTCTGTATTTTCCAAAATTGCAAAAAGTTAGCATTGCAAAAGTACAATATTGAATATCTAGATTTTTGTCTTAAATGATATCTGTTCTGAAATATATCAGATCTTTAAAAAGGGTCATGTACATTTTTTGAAAAAAAGAGTAGTTTTCGCAAAATGTCTGCTTAAAAATAATGCAAATTATTTAAATAATTCTTAAACACCGCTCCTAATTGTTCTTCTTTTTTCCAGGATAGAACATGGGACGCGTGAGAGAGTGGCACAGATCTCGTTTTCATTGAACTCTCTCGATTTTCGAAAAGTGCAAATTTGGAAATAATGCGAGAAATTATGTGCTGAAGTAGCACTACTAGTCCCTCCATGAACTCTGTTCTTCAAAGACAGATATCTTGAAATAAGTTATATTTTCTCTTTATTTTTCTCTTTGATGAAGCAAAGGACGTCTAAGAAAATGGTGCACGACTCACTTTTGTCGCACTACAGGAGTTTTATAAAATTCCTAAAGTTAGAAATAATGCGACAAGGTATGCGCTATTGTAACTTCAGAAGTTTATATTTGTATCGGTAATGCTTGTTTATAATCTTTGAAGATTGTTTTGAAAAAAAAAACCTTTGTCCTACAGGTGAGCTTTTGATGTACTAGAACTGTTGTTACTTTACAGCCGCCATTTGCTGACTGTGTTGTTGTGAACAAAATCAGCTCCTGTCTGTAGTTATTAGGTCCGAAAGTTTGAGAACTTTTGATAAAAGAACCATTGTCCAGAGTCATTTTTGGCAAAAGAACCATAGTTCTTTAAATATAAAATTTCTTCGTGATTATTTCTCAACCATAGCTCATCTCAATCTGCCGCAGGTAATAATGTTTGGTGTGTGAATGTGGTTTTTCTGAATAACCAGTATTTTTGTTCTGGAAGTTTGGTGATAGTGTATAACCTGTTCTTGTGGCATGTACGTCCTTTATGTTGTGAATCTGAACAAGCAAGGGAGAAAGTAACAGCTAAGAAATGGCTTCTACGACAGATGTAGAAAGAGCAGAGTGGAAGAGACGTAATCCAAAGAAAGAGAAGAACGAGGACGCAGTAAGAGCATAGAAAGTCAAAGGAAAAGCACATTTTAATCACAAAGGAATCTTCAGAAGTTGTATAAATATCTGAAGTTATCTGCTAACAGAGATTTGAATCTAATATTGTCATCAGTAGCAGATGCTAATGTGGAAAACGAAAACACTGATAATGATGATAACAGCAGTGGCGAAGAATAGTAAGTTGGTCAATAATATTCCAAATTGATTAAGTGCATTAACTTATTGCATTAGTTCTTGAAATATTGTCATATTACTGCCCAAAATAAATAATTTTAACATACAAATTTCTCAATGTTTTGAAAAGTCCACCATAGTCCATACACACCCCATTTTATCCAATAATGTTCACAATACAGTTCAATCTTGAACTACACTCAGGCGTTCGTCAGTATTTAAAATAGCTTGAGGAAGTGCACAACAATTTTTGTGCTTCAAATGTCAGCCAATTTCGTCATGGACAGTTTTTTCGCTCTCCTGAAATATTGTATCTTTGGACTATGGTTGTTTTTGAAAAAAAAAACTCAATTAAATTGGTCAGAAGAACTAACTTTTCTATTTGTTAAATGAAAATATATATGGTGAATGGAAAATATATATTTCTTACCTTTCATGTAGATCATATTTTCTGCAGTAGGAGAAGTAACTATCTGACAGGGGTGCATTTTACATTCTCCTTTCTGCACAGCATCCGTTCTGAAACTAAAAATATGTTTAAATAAATATGTGTTTATGTAACGTAGAAAGTAGTAAACACTATGCATATGACCTATGGGGGAAGTTCATTCTCGTACGTTTTCTTGAGCCTGGAATCCCTTCCCCTTTCTTATACTATACATATACACAGGACACTTTCGAATTCAGTAGTTCATTGAGTGGTCGGATTCGTAATTAATAACGTATTCGTAATTAATGACGTACACACCACATTGGAATGCGTCGTATATATTCTTCAGTGTTCCAATTACAATACGATAAGGTGGAGTACGTGAAGTGAATGGAGGTGAATCAATAAGTTAAATCATTAATATTAGTCAATAATTTGATATAACAATACGTTAACTAGAATTCTCATTAATTAACAATAGAAAAAGTTAAATATAGTTATATATATGTTTAATAACGAATAAATTGATTAAACTATATAGAGTATATTCATTTACAATAATTCGTAATTGACATAAACAATTGCATAACGCAAACCATATCATTTTCCCTCTTTTTGTGGCTCAACACTACTTATAGTTCTGCTTTGACACTAGACGGATATTTTATCTAGATCTAGACTCAAGGATGAGTAATTACCCCTTCACTCGGCCCTAAGAACGGGAAATAGGAACAGGACAGATGGCGTGCGGTGTGCGGCCCGCATTCCAGAATGCTGCAACGCCATTCGCCTGAAAAGGATCAGGGACCAACGGGTTGACCTAGGAATTCGATTCCGGCAAGCGCACCAACCTCACCGACGTGGGATTTTGGGATGCCTACTCTAAGCCAATTATGGGATGCCAACCCTAAGCCATATACAATTTGAAATATGAATAGAGAAAGAAATAGAGAAAAGATTTGGCAAGAATTGTTAACAATATATTCGCTCTGATGCAATAAAATATATTTTCACTAACAAATCAGCCATAAATTTAGGCTCTTGTCCCTCATCATGTCCTTCGCGAAGGAAAATATTTTATTTTCAATACTTTCCTTTTTGATGCTCGGTCTAGTCTCTAATTGTATAGAAACAGTTGCGCAGCAGAAAATATTAAAATATATTTTCAATGGAAATGTGGGGCTTAAACTTTTGTAGAGATTTTAATGCCATCTGGAATAGTGTTGTAAAGTACACTGAAGAGCCAAAAAACTGGTACACCTGCCTAATATCGTGTAGTGCCACCGCGAGCACGGAGAAGTGCCGCATCACAACGTGGCATGGACCCGACTAGTGTATGAAGTAGTGTTACAGGTAATTGACACCATGAATCCTGCAGGGCTGCCCATAAACTCGTAAGAGTGCGAGGGGGTGGAGATATCTTCTGAACAGCACGTTGCAAGGCATCCCATATATGCTCAATAATGTTCATGTCTGGGGATTTTGGTGACCAGTGGAAGTGTTTAAATTCAGAAGAGTGTTCCTCGAGCCAGTCTGTTGCAATTCTGGACGTGTGGCCTGTCGTATTGACCTGCTCTCATTGCCCACGTCCGTCGGGATGCACAATAGACATAAATGGGTGCAGGTGATCAGACAGGATGCTTACGGACGTGTCACCTGTCAGAATAGTATCTAGACGTATCAGGGTCCCATATCACTCCAACTACACACGCCCCATACCAAATTGTTTTGAAATAGTAATTATAACAATAGAAATAATTCTACATGTTTATGACTACTCATTTCACTTATTTTTATATAACATCACGTGATTCGTATCTACTCTCATAATAAACAATTATAACAGGAGGTAATTTTTTGAATTGAATTGAATTAATGCCTTATTTTACGTGGCGAGACTCGGGCCATAAGGGCCTCTTCCGTCTGACCACGCAAATTTCGCTACGCTCCTTTCACTGAGTAGCGGAGAAAGGAGGTATTTCTTGGGCGAGGAAACAGGCGATTTGAATTTAGCTCAGAGGCGTCATTTAGGCTTGAGGATCTTTTACATCAAGTAAATCTACTAACATGGGACAGCCGGCTTTATTTCCCCTCCGAAGGACGGCGTACGAAGGATTTTTCGCCCTTAAAAATCCACGGCGTCGATCGGGATTTAACCCGCCAACTTGGGTACAACAGTCCGATACGCTAACCATTACACCATCGCAGCGACAAATGATTAATTGTAAATTGTAATTTTTATTATAATAGTAAAATTAAAATTATTTTCAATGATTCAGATTTAAATCAAGTGATCAACATCTAACAAAAGCAGCAATCTTGAGAACGTTTTTATCAGCCAAAATAAGTCAATCAATCATGTGACCAGTTCCTCAATCAGTAACCTAAGAGTTCCATAATAACGAAAAGAATAATTTAATGATTATTTCTTCATATATCAATAAAATCCATCATTAATATTTACCCAACTTTGAGGATTACCCGACTTTACCCAACATGAGGATGTGGGAAATAACTCATATAGACACTCCTTGCCTTACGTAACATTGGTTAACTCGAAATGAACTTAGCATTTTCCCAACTTTTATCTCACGGGAGAGAAAGGGAATCAAATAAGGGCCCTGCATATGGCGGTTCCTGTATTTAAGTTAGAAATGATGTAGATACTACCTCCTTGATGGATGATGGATGCGTGCTTAGTTAAAAATGTTTTTTTTTTTAAATATCTATCAAACATCTTCGTATGATAAAAATGATCTTACTTTGCATCTATAGGCCCCAACAAAGCGAGTTGTATATTACACTACGTCTTTAGAAAATTTAGAGATAACTAAACGAAATCAGTAATCGCTCTTTTGAAACAATTGTTGTATGCGGAGATTTTAACATTGATTTTTCTGGCCGAATCTCGCGAAGAAAAGCAGTTTCTCAATTTAAATAATTATTTCAGATTAGATATTACAATAAATTACATACTCGGAGCACACTGAATTCACAGAAGTCAATCGAACATATAATATATAAGAAAAACACTATTAGATATGAAATTGCAACGAATGTCGAAGGATACAGTGACTACGATGCACAAATTCTTTCAATTACAATAAATGCAAACATCGACAAATTAAATAATACACAATGTGTAGATTGTCTTCAAAAAGTAAAATTAATTTTTTAGACTACTTACGGCAGGAATCATGGGACACTGTTTACAAAACTGTTGCTACAAATAACAAATATAATTTATTTTTGGCCATTCTTTCATTTCTCTCCATAGATGCTGTCCTCTTAAAACAAGTAAATGAAAAATTTCACGAAAAAGCATAGCTTGGATAACACGAGAGATTAGAACACCTTGTAAAGCCAAAGGAATACTTTATTAAGAAAAGTCATAAGGCAGTCATAAGGCTAAAATCATGAAACACGAGGATATTTCAAACTCAAAAACCAAACGAAATAATATGGCATGTAAAAAATACGACAATACCAACCAGTAATTTTTTAACGAATGTTGTTTTAAAAGATAATGATAACGATGAAAAGTAAACGACCGGCAACTGAGTCTTCAACCGCTATTTTTTGACAATTGCGGTGATCCCTCGAAAGATCTCAATCCACAAAATTCAACATCTGACGTTTTCCTCTCAAAAATCAATACGATGTTTCCGAGATTGTTGATTCCGAGAAGTCTTTCTATGAAATGTTCAAAATAATCGGCAAACAAAACATTAATAATCCTGGGGACTAGATGAATTTCCGGAGTGTTTGTTGCTCCTGCCATTATACAGCCGTTAACTCACATGCACTATAATCATCCTTAAGCACTCGAACATTTCCACATATTTTCAAAACAGCTAAGATGAAATCGCTCTTTGAAAAGGCAACAAAAATGAAATTAAAAATTATTGGTCAATTTATTTTTCAATTTTCTCAAAAAATTTGAAAGCCCTTTGTATGTACGAATGGACATTTTTCTCAGTAAATACGATTCCCATAATGGATTTAGAAAATCAAAATCTAAGGAAAAATATATTTTTTCTTTTCTTAAAAATGTCGCTTCATATATTTTTATATCTCTCAAAAGATTTTGATGTCATTTTTCGTAATATTCTACTTTTACAATTACCTTCATATCGAATTCGAGGTATTACGCTAGATTGGTTATCATCATACCTTAAACAATGGTCTCAGAGAGTAGAAATACCGTACTGAAATGAAGTGACAGTATTTTCTCACTTTTCCAATGCATTGCTAATTGAGCATGGGGTCCCTCAAGGTTCGATTTTATAACCCCAATTCTCTTCGCCATCTCGATCAGGTTTTTATCCAGTTTCCCTGATCCATTGAGCAAATGCAGAGATGGCCCCTTGTTTTGCTTTTGGACGTAAATGTAGCTTCACTATCCGCACGTTTTGTTGAACTCTCCTTTTGCTTGTAATGGTAGGAGTAGAGGTAAGGGCGAGTTACCATTTTGATAGCAATGCAGAAAAAGCATACTTGGAATTCGTTTACCGATGCAAATAAGTTATTTATAACTCGGAAACGATAATGTCTATTTTTTCAAATACTGCTAATCTCGCGCTTTTTAAAAATTTATTTTTATTTATTTATTTTAAACTTTTACTCATCTTTCAACTATTTATAGTTAAAATGGCGGAAAGGGATTCTGGAACTCAAGAAAACGTGTGCAGACACATTGACTGATGTTAATGTAACAACATTTTTGAGTCTCTCTTCAGTCAAACCGCAAACGGGACATCCATTTAAACGAATTGAACACAGAATTGTGTTCATTATTGTGGCGTTATGGGATTGTACAACCCCATAACACCACCGTTTCGTATGTGTGAACACCCACAGGCAGCGAGGAGAGCAGGCGCAGAAATCGGAGGTGCCTAAACGCGCAGCCTGGTATCCGTTGCCCGTACTAATCAAAGGCGAACTAGCAAGCAACGTTTTTCCTTGTGAAGGGTTGAGAGAAGAGAAGCAGCCCCCACCATGGAGAATTTCCCCAGGCGTCGCACCATAAATACCTAAACCCGCAAGCGGAAGCTCTCTTTTGATTGTCGCCGTCCGTCGGGCAGCATTTTGATCACCGCTCGTTAACGTCAGCTTAGATATTGTTTGCCGCCGCAACGACTGCTAGGTAGGAGTTTTCGGCGTCGAACAGACGTTCTAGTTAGTCGTCCGCGAGATAGTGAAGATTTAATAAAGTGTTCTATTAACAATACGGGAAGTAAAAAGTTACCCGTTGTGAGAAAAGCATTGAAAGTTCTTGTTTAACGAAGTAGAAGTAGCAACGAGCGAGGAACTTGCATTATTCAGGGAAGTGCAAGGGACATTTTCACAACGTGGGCGTAGTCAGAAGCGCCGGTAGCAGTCGAGAGAGAAGAAGAGGCCGACTAGGAAGAACAGAAGAGGACGCATGAAGACAGGAAAATAAGAGGCCGACTAGGAAGAACGGAAGAGGACGCAAGAACACAGCGTAGACGGCAGTGGCGAATCCCGTCTCGTAAGACGCAGAAGCTGGGACCGAGCGACGTCGGCGCAGGGGCCAGCGCACGACCATCAAGGCCAGAAAGCGGGCTGTTTTCGAGGTAACGCTAGGAACTGCGGAAAGTAGGTCAAGTTCACGTCGGCAGGGAAAAGACTAGTATAGGAAAGTGTTAGGAAATTGAGGACACGGGTGGCAACAATTTGCAGCATTGTAGTGGGAGATTTTTGATGCGCTATTGCCTGCCTAAAACATTCTATTTGGAACATTTATTATTCTGCTATTTTCAGACACAGTCAAGTTGTAAATGAGAGTAGTGCGCTCGCACACATTTTCATGTAATATTTTTCATTCTTTGCATGTAATATTTTTTGAAGCAAGAGATTGTAAACTGAATTTGGTTTCATGTGCAAATGTAATTAGGATAGCATAAATTTAGATATAATTAATTTTCCAAGGGAATTACCAGTGTAGATTAGAGTAATTATTTCAAAGAATCAGTTTTGGAGTTAATTATGTGTTCATTCATTTAATGTGCTGTAAAGGATTCTATTTGTGTTTTGATTTTTCTTTGTAAAAGTGTGATTCTATTCTTGATTTTTTGTCATTAACTTATGCCACAAAGTTTATGGGTAAATTATACGCTCGTTTATGTGCATTTTGTGTGATCTTATTGTGTCAAGGCTTCAAACCTTTCTCGCACCCTGAAGATCCTGCTCCCTAGATTTAATGCTCGCTTCACGAGCAAATATCTTGTCAACCCCCTCCACGGTTCATACCCGTTGTGAAGGTACCTGTTGTAATTAAAGGTGGGTAGGTTAGATTATGTTACGCATTCAAAATTCTTTCAAGTTCAGTCAGCCTTCATGTTGCTCGTTGTGTATATTTCGTGAACGTTCATTTCCGCCCAAGATAGGGTATAATATTCTATGAAAACATATCACATTACTTCCAGACATTTAGATTACAGAAAATAATTGTACAAAAAATAAATACCACCCACGTGATTCTTGAAGCCTCACTTTATTAACCTAGGAATCCTCAATGATTTACGAATCAGTGGACTTTGAAAACTACGGTGCTACCAAAACACATACTTTGTCGCATTATTTTTAAATGCTCCGAAATATTATACTACTACATAAACCAGCAAAAGTATTTTCAAACAACAATATTTTTCGTTTCCAAGACCCGAGCTCAGACTCTCTGAGTTAACATGCTGGCACACATACCAGTATGCCACACAAACGCCGTTGGACCAAACTCGGACAGAGGCATAAAAAGGTAAATGCCCGGTTTATCTAAAAAACCCTCAACAATAAAATATTCCGTTAACTACACCCTAAGCCTCCAGTCCGTTCAGATCGAACAGGGAATATCAATTTTGGAGATAATCGGCCGAACGGTTAAGGCACCACTGTTGTCCACAGACGGACAGACTGTGGTAGATTGATTTTGGTTAGGTTGATTGCTTGATAGTGATTCCGAGCGCATCAACTTCTAAGGCAATTTTTCCCGTAGGTGTAGTAGTGTTTTTGCTCGGACGGTAGCGGTGACCTTCTCCTCCCTGGATGGTTAAATCTGGCACCGACCTACCGACGGCTAGTGGGGTATTCCCCAACAAGGTACCTCCCACCAGAGATGAAACGGCCCTGGCAAGACAAGCTCTAAGTTCCCGATCATGTGTGTTTCCCGGCATGTGTGTTGCATGGAAGTATAAGTGCGCGTAAGTGAAGGGGAGAATAGGACAAGGAATAGGAAGAAAAGATCGCGAGGCTCGGGGCACGTTTGGAAGGGTACTGCGCCGGCATTCGCCTGGTGTTGATCAGGGAAAGCATGGAAAACTACCGATCAAAGCAGCCGGCCGCTAGAATTCTTCTCTACACAGCGACAGAACTCGACCTAGCTCTCTGGCTAGTGTCAAAACACTGCCATCACCAACCCTCGAACATAGGACCTCCCCTTCAATTGCACTTTAATGACATCAGTTGATACCCTGAGCCACCTCTCCCGGTCAACCGTTAAGGATATCTAAATTGGTCATACACACACACACACACACACACACACACACACACACACACACACACACATATATATATATATATATATATATATATATATATATATATATATATATATATATAGTGACGAACACGAGTGCCTATGTTCGTCCCACATGCCCACACATCAAGAAAACGCCTGTACTAGACCGGGTGAGCAAGCGCCCGCAGCCTACAATACTATTGCGCGTGATGTCCGCGGCATGGCGTAGGAATATATAAGCAGTCAGGCTGGAGAGGGAGAGACGTCGCGTAGTACCCCTACACGGAGGGCGCGTGAATAAATAGGCAAGCCCACGGTCAGTCAATCTCTTTCGTTCCTGATCTTCGAGCCAGCAAAACTCTAATCAGTTCTTGACCACAGATCCAGCAACAACTTCGCCGAGTTACTTGGTAGGAGTGTTGGACGTCGGACAGACGCCTAGATAGCCGTGCGTGAACTTTGTTAGAATTTTTCTGGAAGAAAGTATTTCTTCAGACGAGACGCAGGGAGTTAATCTAGAATCTATCAGATATTGGGGAGCTGAGGACAATACAATAGGGAAATAGTTCTGGTTGAGATCAAGTAAATTTCAATCAGCGGCAAAAATTGGAACAGTGCGAGTGAGAGCCTACGTGAGAGCCCCCGACGCATACGTCGGAAAAACCCACGATTTCTTAATTGTTGTGCAAGGAACATTCGGACTCAGGCGTAAACGAAATATCGAGGGGGTCGAAGCAGACGAGGACGAAAGGAGCCGGGAGATGAAGACCGGAAGACAACGCAGAAGGCGACGCGGAAGGCGTCGCAAGAAGGCAGCGAGAAGTCACCGGCGACCCGGAGCCCGCGATCGCCAACGCAGAGGCCGAGGCGCTTCAAGGTCGAGCGTTGGAGCGCGGAGCAGGGTTCAGGGAGAACGTGTTAATCAGGAAATTGTGAGGGAAATAAGCATACAGGAGGCATCTTGTATCTTTCAAAGATTCTTGCCATTTTAAATTCACTATTGCCTACGAAACTTCAAATATTATTTTATGTTGTTCGCGGCCACAGCGAAATTGTTGTAAAGAGTGTGGTGCATCTGCACATATTTTTTGTAGTAAGTTATTTGAATAGTGTTAAATTGTATATTATTTCATTGATTAAAGTAAATAGGAATTGTAGCAAATTAATTAGTGAGAGTAACAAAGGGAATTCCCAGTGATAATTTGTGCGAATAGTTTAACGATTAATTTTGACTTAATTGCGAAAGAGTTTCAATTTGTGTGCTATTGTGTTTCATTTTTTTATTTTATTGTGAGTTTGTAAGCAATGAAAAGGGTTTTAATATTATTAAACCCCATGTAACTTTATGTGTTCTTGTTATTGGATTTGCTCTCAACACCTCAAAAGATCCCACTGCCCTGAGGTATAACAAGCTCGCAAGAGCACATATCTGTGAGGTCTCGTTGGGAATTACCTGCTAGGGGGGGCATTTATCAGAATATATTTATTTAAATTTCATGTTGATAGGTTGATTAGTATTAGATATGTTGATCGGTTCACAGCATACACAAAGCATATACAGATAAGTCCGGTTTATTCATCTGTATTGATTGCATTTGTGAATAGAAGTTCTGCAAATGATTTTCAATAAAGTTTTTAGAATCCTCAATACTTTTCTGCGAGAAAACATTCAATAAAATTAAAATTCCTGCGCAGGATTCGAACCCGATTCCTTTTGTCCTCGAAACGCTCGTTGAATCGGCCATCCAGGTCGGACAGAAGCTGAACACGTCTATATTAGTCAAGACATAATTGTTTGTTTTGTTAGGGAGCCGAAAATTTGAAAATATAAAAACATGTCCATGAACACAAAAGAGGGCAGCCGGGAAGAGAATAAGGTTTAGCCGAAAAGCTAGTCCAGACTAAAGAGATTAGAAAAACAACTAGTGCGAGAAAGTCTGTGCCATTTAGCGCACTGTAGTTTATTTATTTATCATACGTTGTTATATACGAGGAGAAACATTAACAAACAAAAACTCGTGCGGGTTTTGAGAAAATCCTTTCAGAAATTGCACAAATCGCAGAGTAATTAAGCGAAATCATCTCGTTTTTCTAAAAAAATTTTACATGAACTTTTTTAAAGAGCTAATTGTTTTCAAACAGACTGCGTGTAAAACAAAAATTGCTCACCCCCAATTTTGTACTTTTCAAATGTTCACTTTTTAGCATTTTGGAAAAACGGAACAATAGCCGAAAATGAGAATAGCATCATATTTTTACCTCCCCTCATTACATATGAGGATAAAATTTAAGGAAAAAATTTGGAGGCGGTTTTGAGGAAAAATTGCCTTTATTTCATCCACAATTATACAGAAACTATTCATATTTTCGAAAAATTGAACTTGAACTTATTTAAAGTACCGTCTTTAAGGAAGAGATTCCATTAAGAGAAAAATATCTATATTCAATATTATCGTTGTAAGAAGACGCCCCCAAAAAATACGCTTTTTCAATTTTCAAAAAATCTGACTTCTACGAACAGCAGACCACCACCATTCTCTTAAGCGTTCTCTATGTTATCCAAAGACAAAGTTTGATCAAAATATTTGCTGCCGTTTTCGAGAAAAATTTGAAAATGTTTGAGGCTTTATGTGTAGTACCCTCAAAATATCAGTTAATAACTCATAAAGTAACGAGTTCATTCAGATCGATTCGAGAATAACAATTTTGAAGAAAATCGGCTGAACAGTTTAGGCGCTAGCGTTGACCTCAGACGGAGAGACGGACGTTTTGCCGACAATCGAGTTTTCGGTATCTACGACTCACAAAACATGGATTCTGGCTACACCACGTGGTAGAGGATTTTTTTCTATATTTAGCATCAGGAGCTTTTTCGCCACGAGGGCCCGGCAATAAGAGTTTTTCTGCTGAAAATTCGCCGTTTTCCTGTGAACGATTACATAACATTCCCCTCTAACAAGATAACATTCACACTGACGTTTTTCAGTGAAGTTTCTTAGTAAAGCGAGAAAGTAGAAAATGACTTACTCAACTGCCGGAACATATTTCCAACCAATACAGATGTCTAGAACTATAACACTGACATAGTAATCTTATTCATCAAGTGTTAGTATCAACAACTCCCCACATAAAAGGCACATAAAATACATGTTCATTTTTTACTTTCCCGTATACATACGGAGTAATATACGTAGTAAAGGTAAAGATATGTAATGCTGCGCAAAAAATGGCGAATTTTCGAAAAAAAATCATTACCGGGCCCCGATAACGAAAAAGTGGATAAATCCTGTTGCTAAATGAAGAAAGAAAATCCTTTAACACGTAGAGTAGCAAGAATACTTTTTTCTGGGTACTTGATACAGAAATATCAATTGACGGCAAAACGTTCCTCTATCCGTCCGTCTATCCGTCTGTGAACACTACTAGCGCTTAAACCATGCGTAGGATTTTTCCAAATTGAAGAAACCCCTGTCCATCTGGCTCGAGTCGAAGCTTTGATATTAAGATAAACATTCTTTAAAATTTGGGAGTAATTCACACGAAGCCCTCAGAACATTTTCAAAATTTTCTCAGGAACGATTCCAATTTTTTTCTTTAAATTTCTTGTAAGAATATAGCAAAATAAACCTATAAAAATGGCATAGGTTCGATTATAATTGTTAACTCTGAATTTTCGAAAATTTCAGAAATATTAATGTTTTTCAGCGTCTTCCTGCAACTACAAAATTGAAGATAGAGATTCTTCCTGCACATAAAATTTGTTGTCCATAATTAGTTCTTTCATTAAAATCATGTACATGTTTTGCAAACTTTTAGTAGTTTTCACGCAATGTTGAGTGCACTATTCTTAATTTAAAAAAAAACTATAAAAACAAGATTTGTTGACCTGTCTCTAACAAGATCATTTTTCGACGTGTCTCTAACGTCGTAATTATTTATATTAGCAGTGATTTGTTTACAATATTATATTAAGGAGTACATGAGCTTTAAATAATGTCCTATAAATTTTTTTTGAAAACAACCATTGTCTGTGAAATTTAGCTCAAAATTCTGCATTTTCAGAAACGCTCAAACGACTCCAAATTTTGTCTTCAAAGTTTTTGGTAGGAACAGTGCTAATTGCACTATTTAATATGCCATAAAGTTCATTTTGGGGTACTTTTTTGTTTTTTCAAAAATTACATTATAGTAATTTTTTGAAAGATCTCTCACGCTGTTAATATGCATTTCCAACAATCTGTAAACACTATTGTACTTGTGAGTGCGTTTAATGACTTCTCATAAAATTTTTCGAAAACTCAAAAATTTTCTGTGAAAAGAAGCTTCAAATTTCGAGTTTACAGTAGCGCTTAAACGCCATTCTCATAAAAACGATTCCAAATTTTACAAAGAAAATTGTCATTTAGGACGAGGTTTTACTGTTATTCCTTAAAATAATATTTCCGTTCTAATATTAGGAAACCGACATATTAAGAATTTTAAAAAAATGTACTTTGGGCGCCGATAGATGGCAGCTGGCTAGAGTATGTGGCAAGATCCAATAGCTTGCCGAGACCAAAGGAAATAGAACATTAATACTGGAAAAGTCTGTGCCATTTGTAGCACCACTACTTTACTCTTTGCCAGCGGACATTAAAAAATTAAAATCGCAACACAAGTTTAAGTGCCAAGTAAAATTTGTCTTTTGCATAACTGCTTCTGTACAATTAGAGACTGTACTGAACCTCAAAAACGGAAAGAAAATTGTTTTAACAATGATATCATCCCCAAAACCATAGACATCCCTCACATGGCAAGAGACTCCATAAGTTTCCATCTCTTTCTACGCTCATACAAAATTACTGTTTTAGAGGGAGCTGTGACCTAGTTTCGTGTGGGGGCCCCACGTTGCTGAAACAGACAGCTTCCAGCATTCTGAGTCTCTGACACTCTGATCAGTGTGTGGTTGTGGGTGTGTGTCTCTCTCTCACTCTCTTTCTCCCTCTTTCTCCCTTTCTCTTTCTCTTTCTCTCTCTCTCTCTCTCTCTCTCTCTCTCTCTCTCTCTCTCTCTCTCTCTCTCTCTCGGGCGCTCTCGCTCAGTAGTCGCCGCACGGCTACGCTGTTTAAGAGTGGAACCTCGCCATGCCAGGTAATGTACCTTTTATGCAAAAGATGCGCATCACTTGTACCCATGCCTTGTAACTGAAGGAGACTGTTATGTTCATGTAATGTATATTTTGTAAATAATAACCCCCAAAAGGGCAGAACGGGTAGGAAATAAAATTTACAAAATTATGAATGCAAATCCAGTTGGGAAAACCGGAAGTGCTGCTATCTGCAGAAACTCTGATAGGTCCTAGGTTTCGAGTTCCCATGGTTGCGGGTTTTCGACACTAGCTTGAGAGTTGCATAGTATTAATTGGCCCAGAGTTTGAATAACAACTGTATGGAGGAAAATTCTAGTGGCCGACTGCTGTGATCAATATTTTCTGTGGTTTCCCCGAGCAATACCATGTCAAAGCGGGAGCAGGACACTAACAAACCGGCCTCGAACCGCGCACAATCTTTTGTTCCTCTTACTCAGGGGAGAGATACCTGCAGAAGAAAAAAATCCTCGCAAACCGACGTGTAGGTCGGCACTGAATCTCACAACCCAGTGGGGATGGAACATCACCACCTTCAGGGATAAATCATTCACTACACTAACGGAATAAATTACCATAACCATTGACGTGCCAAGCAACATCGACCAATCAATCAAAACCAATGCAGTTTTTATTGGACGGGAATTAGCGAATATTTGTATTGTCAAATGTTGCCAAAAATATTCTTGATAAATTGAATTTAATAAACTAATGGTGCCACAAGAGCACATGCTTTGTCACATTATTTGTAAGAGCTTTGCTAATTCTAAAATACTACGTGAACCTGCCAAATTGTTTCCAACCGGCATTTTCCTCTCCAAGCTAGATTCCAGACTTTGCTATTTCGAGAAAAAATGTAAAGTTTTGAAAAGAGCCGTTTTTGAAATACTGTTTAAGTATTTATTTATAATTTCCTTTATTTCATGCAAACGTGCTCGAAAATTACCCGTATTTTTAAAAAAATGTATATGGGCCTATTTCCAATTTTTATCCAGTTTTGAAGAACACATTTTTTTGAGGGAAATAACCTAAACTTGAATATTGTAGTTGTAAAAACACCAAAAACGCTTTGAAACTCTGCAATTTTCGAACTTCAGAGTTTAACAATACTAGGTTATCTTAAAAGAATTTTATCTTTTCTCCTTTTATTCTGAGATCTTTACTGCAATTAAACTATCTAGGGACGTAGAAATATAGAAAATGTGACCATTCATAAAACTATTTCTACAACGTAAATATTTCAGAAAATAAAACGGGACCATCGTATTAATGAAGAAAAATCTACATATATTAATTTCTACAATATTTTCTGTTAAGGTGGTGAATGTTAGGAAATGTGTTCATTAATCAATGCAAGAGAGAATATTTGAACTCTAACGAAACTTTCGAGATTTGTAGGTATTGCAACAAATTTTGTAGAATATTATTTAAATAAATAGTTTCACCTCTCCAAAGCACATTATTGGTCATATAAGCAAGATAAATGTCAATATCACTCAATATAAATGTCAATGTCAGAAGACGCTAGATACTCGATATAGTATGCTGTGTTTAGACAGTGAGATTAAGAGAGTTTTGCACATGATAAGTGAAATATTGCAAGTACATATTTCATTTGGAATATAATTATTATCATTTTACACAGCCGCTACAAATAATACGGAGTACTTGCACCATGTTGTAACACCACTAGTTTACCGTTGTTGAATCGAACATATATATTCAACTAAATTTGTTATATAACAAAATCTTTAGAGTTGTTTTAATCCATTGACGAACATTACAAGACGACAGCTATGTTAGGAAATTCGGTGTAATTGATTTCTGTGAAAAATGTTTCGCAGAATTTGCAGAAATAAATATTACGTAGTATGTCTGATCATTTGCATTTAAAGGCACACTAGTTCTGGCAAACATATTGTGTTTATTTTCAGCGTCATGGGTCTACCAAGGCATTCCATAACCACTAAAATTAGTGTCAAAGATATCTTATTTGCAACAATAGGTGTGGACTATTTCCGTTAAAAATATTAATCAATGTTCAACTCACGTGCCGCTTGATTCCAACTGCAATGCACTTATATGTTCCAGCAGCGATTGCAATTGGTGAGAGGCTTCCTGGGATGCTCCTTCTGAGCCTCCCTGAGATGTCACTCGTTCTGCAGCCAAGGATTTTACATAAGGCTCCAACTGATGAGCAACAGCACTCAGATGCTTCACTTCTGATCTCAGATTCAAAATATCATTCATCTGGAACGTACAATCATTAGTGAGATAAGAAATCTCAGTTGAATTCATAATAAGGTACAACACTCACCAAGAAAAAGGTACAACACTCACCTGTGATTGGAATATTTCTTGCTCTACGTGTATTCTGCACAGCTGTTCTTCCCACAGTGTATCAAACACATTCTTCAGGCGCTCGAGTTCTACCTGGTGCCTTTCCAGTTGTTCTTCGAGAAGAGAGCATTCTCTGGTAACGTGTTCATAGCGAGCCCCAAGGGGAGGTGTGTGAGCTCGTCTTAGAAGTGTTACATCTCTATGGAGTTCTCCCAAACGTTCTTTCACTCCACATAACTGCTGACTTAATTCCTAAATGCAAATTTCAGATAAGTAAATAAATATTTTGCTTGGAAATAGAATTGTAATAATGCTAGAAAACACTCGCTAAGAGTAAATAAAATGCCACCTATAAAGATAAAATTGCAACGGTCGCAAATTCTTTCTGCCCACTCTTCAATTAACTTTTTTATTAAAAGCGAATGTTTTCACCAATCCTAAAATATCACGAATCACTAGGATGTGAATTTCAATAAAACATTTATACATATACCTCCAATTACACATCTATGAGACATTTTTTTTAACAAAAAAGGGTTATCAATTACATAGATTGATGCGTTCTTCGCTAACATTACAAAAATGAAAGAAAAACAACTAAGTGAATTTTTAAAATTTACCGTAATAGTTGAAAAATGAAAGCTTTTTAGAAGAAATAAAAGAAACTCAGGAGGATTGACTATGTTCTAATTGAACGTTTTCCTCTATTTCTTTTAATCATTTACATATTTTTAGTATGTAAAGGCAGGTCATATTTCTAGTAATATATATTATAATTCTAATAGTATCTATATCACCATTTGTATTTAATGTAAAATGTATTTTAAGGTTTGAGCAATTGGAGCAAAAGAGAAACTTTTTTGTTTTTGTGCATATTATTAGTAATGGTTTAAAGATATGCTGCCAAAAAACTTTTCGGATATGGCGTTCCGATAAGCTGAGAAGATGTCCAGACATTTGACTTTTAGAACTTCTGAGGGTTCCACCATCGCCTGTGGGTGGCAAGTGTCAGACGTTGGACGCTGCGAGCTAATGGTTAACATCAGGATGAGAAGATGAGTGAGCTAGTACGGTGCATCGATTTTTGATCGTTTTGCGCAGCACCAGGTTACGTCACGTACCACGTGACAACAACACTTCGTTTAAAAAGCCAGACCAGTCGCTGGCCGCCATGTTGCTTTGGAAGTGTTTTAATAAGAGGAGTGCTAGAACAGCAAATGAAAGGATCGTTGTCAAAGTGTTGTTCCAGAACTCAGGAGGGCGCGTTTGATTCTCAGTCTGCCTAGATATTTTTTGTCCATTCTACATTACCATAAAATCCACTAAATTATAACATTGTACATTTGTCTTGTCAATGTTATTCATAAAGCAGCCAAAATTCGCCTATGCAAACGAGACAAATATTTGAGTTCTGAAGAAAAAAATTATAATTGACGATATTGTAATTTCAAATACATAAAAAGATTACTACCAAAATTAACACGAAATATGACTGCTAGCTATACATCAGACGACCATATTAGTGATGTATTTCTGCTTGCTACAAATTATAGCTCAGAAGAGAGTTGAATAAACGCATATCTTTTGTTGAGAGAAATTAACAATTTTCTCTCTTAAGCCTCAGGCTACTGCCGATTTGCAATTGCCCTTGCCAGCACTTTCGTACTTTCGAATCCAGGTGAAATTGGGATAAGGGGTTATGCAGCATTGCTACTTGGTAAGAAAAGAAAGATCAATATTTTCCCTATTCATTTTTCGACATGGATCACTATACCCCACCAACACGAGAGTGAGTTATCGCTTTAGTAGAAGAGAGACACCTGTCTCTCACAGAGGCAGCGTTTTTAGATTAATTATTAATGATGTATTCTCTATATTTTCAAGAATAAAATACAAAATACATAATTTGGAGAATAAAAATATAAATATTTCGTAAAAAATAAAACCTTTTCAGGGATACCATGATTTACCGAAATAATAATATAATTAATAACAGAATGCTGCAAGGCGTAGCACCAAACATTTCATTACTCCTAAACTAACGGCTGCTTTAGATAGATGCCAGCTGAGTGTAAGATATTCTGTCTACATCCTTCAGGTGACAGTAGAGGTACTTGGCCACAATACCCGAAGAACTCTGTATTAATAAATTTTCTATTCTTCGAATCACAAGAAGAGAAAATAATTTTAAGAAACAATTTAATCTGCTTTTAAGTGTAATTTATCTGAAATTCTTACTCTTGTTTGGGATGGTAAACTATTGCCTGCATTAAATACCAAAAGAAGAAAGACTACCAATTGTAGTTACATTTGGGGACAGTCAGCAACTTATCGGGTTTCAAAAATTGCGGAATTCATCTGGTTAGAAGCACACCAGCGTTGTTTGGAACGTGTGAATGTGTTGAGGAAAATTAAAATTTTTAATTTTTAATTTTAATACTAGGATAAAAGAACACAAAAGGAACTGCCGTCTAGGACATACTGACAAGTAGGCAGTCTCCGATCACACGCTGTCGGGACGCGGACACGACATGCGCTTCGAAGCGACGGATATTCTCTCCACCACCACACACTACTACAAGAGACTCCAAATGGAAGCCATCGAGATTTACACACATAAGAACAATTTTAACAGAAAAGAAGAAGGAGAAAAATTAAACAGTACATGGTACCCGGCACTTCGTACGACCAAAACTCGGCAGCTAACCAGTACCGCTGACGGGGCCCAATCAGGCGCGAGAACAGGCGGCGCGACCCAATCAGACGCGAGCGCGCGAACCTCGCCTTTCACTATGAATACAGGCCCCAGAGCCGCGGGAGCGTCAGTCAACGCGGCGCTGCCAACAAGGACACTTCGCCCCCGCCAGCAACCGCACTGATGATGCCTGCCACAGTTGCAGGCGAAACGTATGGACAAGCCTCCATTGGACCACGGCCTTCAAGCCCGGAAACAACTGATTTTGATGTGGAAACCGGCCGTGAAAGCCTACATTGTATGTTATCTAGTCTTATTAAAAATTCTTTAAAAATGTGTCTGTTGAATGTAACTGCTTATGTCAAACTGTAACTTTAGTGCAGTGCAACTGTAAAAGCTCTTTGTCAAGACATGTGCTGTTTAAAAGTTCTAATATTGCATGAAACTATAGGTTCCACAATTTCAAAAGCAGCTTTAAAACCATTTATGCACCATATGTGGTATTTATCAGAAGAATTGCCCGCAACATGATGATAAGTAGATGTCAAAGAAAATCAAAATGATAGTATAAAGAACATTGATGTTTATACGTACAAACGACTTTGATGATGAAATAGGCGTAGGAATCAAAATAAAAATGGTAGCAAATTTAGCCTGGCAGCATCTATACATCGAAGAATGATATATTGCTTTTCGTGGAGGATAATATTGTAAGCGCAATTGTATCCCGATGACCGTTCTCTAATTATTAATTCGTTAATACATAATAAATCTCCTAATTCAATTTTATCTTCATTTTAATAAAAACAATAGCCGACTTTGTGTCAACAAAAAGCAGATGTCGTTTGGCTTCTCTTGGCATAAGATGGATACTAGTTTTATTCAATAATGTTCTTCGACCTGGACAAGCAACTCTTTTTATTTAGAAGCTCAAATGTTTTTTTATAAAGTTGAAAGCTGTGAATGACTGCGTTGAAAGACCTATTCCACTAATGTAAGGTTTTTATGGACTACTGAAAGTAGATGACGAGTGAAAGCAATTTCTGTTGTGTTGTTCAAGAACATCGTTCACTGCACCCACTGTGCTTATTGCAAGAAATAAACACTGAAAAAAGTACCAACAAGACAAATTAATACCATAACACAGTCTAAATAGTGAAAATGAATTAAATTGTAATATAAAATTATATATTAAATGTGTATCAGTAGTTTGCCACTGACTTAACGATACCAATCATCCCCAACATTCAAATTTCGCGCTCAAGTCAGCACGGGTTAATATCGGCCTATTGAGATTAAATTTTATTTCTGAGTAAATTTGACAAAATGGAAAATATTTAGGGGGTAAACCCCCAAAAATGTGAAAAAAGGTTTTATGCAATATAAGGGGCATTCTATTGAGTACCCGTACTTTTGTATCTTCGCTTCTCAAAAAGCAGCAATACGTATACCCAACCCTCTTCCGAATGTCTGCCCAAGTTCGGAACACCTATCTTCGCAAAAGACCCATTAATTTCAAGACGACGCGCAAGGCCAGTCCAAGGCAAAGATTTTCTGCGCAAAACTTTGCATTGCAGAAACACATAAACACTTCAGAAACATGTAAATTGTTTATTATTTACAAAGAAATTAATATTTTGTTCAGAAAGAGCAATGAACGCAGAAATTAAAAAACGCCCAATTTGCACAATTCGATTGCTTTTTTATTTCTGTGTTAATTTTTCTTTCTGAACAAATATAACTCTTTTCATTTATAAATAATTTGCACGTTTCTGGAGCATTTATATGTTTCTGCAATGCAAATGTTTACATAAAAAGTATTTTTTCAAACCAACTTTTGAATAATTATTGCGACTTACATACGGAATATCCAAGGAGCTTATAGAGAAAATATGCTTCATATTATCTTGAGTGCTTATTTTCGAAGTTTCGACGTTTCCTCCTTGGACATTCTGTATATTGTATATTTTTTGTGCAATGTTATTCTCTAATATTAATGACAATCAAAACAAGTATTATTTTAAGACAATTATGTTAATGACATCAATATACTAAAGGCACGTTTCGCGAGACAGTGTGGCCGCATCATCAAGTGGTCTGTAATCAGCAGTTTTAACAATTAATACAGTATGATTACAATAAAATCACAAACGGTATATTAATGAAAATATATAGTAAGTACGAAGCAGCAATCTTACCGAAGACAAAGATTTGAAGACAATTGTTTTTATTCATCATCGCCGCTAGCGATATCTTGAAAAAGCAAAGATAAGTAAAGAAAGAAATCCAAAATCTCTCACAAAATTTAACCGGACCGGTGACGCACACCTCGACAAAAGCGTTTAAAGCGGGCCAATGGCTAGCAATCCCAAGTTCTGTACTGACGAAAAACAAAACTACTCTTATACGCAAGCTGTCTCTTACACTACTTCTAAATTCCACATCAAGACTAATTATCTAATATTAAGTCACATACTGATAGTCAACGAATCCAAAGACAATTATTATGCTTCAAACATGCCTAATCTGTGGATTTACTTTCCGTTCATTTCTTATTACATTCTTGTCCTTACTTCGTAAGAAGAGAAACTATTGTAATCGTGCGCCGGAAAAGGACGAATTTCCGACAGAAAAGCTCTTATTGCCAGGTCCTGGTAACGAAAAAGGGGATAAATCTTGTACCTACATATAATACTGTAAATTACTTCGTCCAACACGTTGTGTAGTCAGGTCCATGTTTGTGGGTCCTTGTTACCGAAAAATCGATTGCTCGCAAAACGTCCATCCGTCCGTGCATTGTCCGTCTGTGCGTCCGTCCGTGATCAACGCTAGCGCCAAAAGTGTTCAGCCGATTTTCTTCATAACTGATATTCCTCGATCAATTTAAACGAACTCGAGACCCCTCTGAGATTCTGACACGGATATTTTGATTTTTTGGAGGGGGGAACTTTACACGAAGCCTCAACATTTTAAAAACTTTCTCAAAATTTGCTCCAATTTTTTATTAAACTTTGTCCTAAATAGCGTAAAGAACGCTTAAGAGAATGACGCAGGTCTAATGTTCGTTAATCGTAAAAACTCCCCAAGTTTTCAAAAATTGTAGTTCAAATTTTCTTCGGCGTCTTCCTCGAACTACAATATTAAAAATAGAGATTTTTTTTCGGAATGAAAAGGAACAGGAAATTGCATCCATTGAAAATGAACAATATACAATTGGCAGATATTAAGGTAACATCGTGGGGCCTCTCACTTCACAAACCTAAAATGGAATACCAACATAAATGAGTTACTCACAAAATTAAGTTGAATATGTTTCGCATTCAGAATTCTTTAAAATCCAGTCAGCATTTATACAGTGACGCGTGTGATTCGCGAAATAACATTCCCGATTGAAATATGGGATATTTTTCTGAGGAAACCTATTCTACAGCACTCGGTCTTTTAGATTGTGGACAAAAACAGTACAAGTAATAAAGGTAATGCCAACCAGGTTTATTCCTGTAAACTTTTCTTAATTGAGTTTGAAAATCCACAATTGCCTTGCCTTTTTATTTATGAATCTTTTTTTTCTAAACGGACTTACTTAAATCTACGAACATATTTTCATTTCAATCAAAAACATTAAATTAGATTGCATTAAAGTTATTATTAATTTTGGCAAGTAAGTATGGGTGTTAGGTGTTAGAATACATTGACACTACTTAATGAAGCATTCATTACTCAAGAATAAAATATTTTACAAATTAACCTATATTTTCACCCTGCAAGCAGGGCGACCCCTTTTCACATAATCCCACTGCACTAAACTGGACTGTAAACCACACAATATGCTTTTCCAGAAAATAACCTGCAAACTGCATAAGAACAACAAATAAAAAACTCTTGTATAACAATCCCATAATTGAAATATTTCAACAAAAGCAGTCTACACGAATACTCCAACAACGAAGTACATTATAAATAAAGCACAACAGTTCTTTTCAACCCAAGAATTCGAAAACGTTTCTGTTTCATAACGAAACAAGTGAATAGTTAATGGCGGTCGGCTTCTTTCTTGGAGCCTTTCTGTCGGATGACGTTAGCTCGTCGTAAGCAGAAACGTTGACCTACGGTACTTGGAGAATAAGAATAGGAGGAACGACACAATCAAATATTTGGAAATTTTTCAGTCACTATCGAAATTGTTTCATCGTTGTTGGATTTTACTCGAGTTCTTGGGTATTAAACAAAATCATAGACATCTCTCACATGGCTGGAGACTGCATTCCTTCTATTTCGTCACCCATTCAAAATTAGTAATGTGGATTCTAATAGGTACAATGTGCTAGACCCAGCACCCTAACCGAGCGCTGAGCAGAACCATATTTCGTTTCTTTGCATTTTTCAATGAACATCTAAAGTGTTTAATTGCTTTTGTATTTTGAGACATACAGAGAATCAAACAAAAAAAACTTCGCCCTTTCACATGGCCATAGGCTGCTTAGTTTTCTCTTAATTTATGCGCGCATACGAAATTTGTAATATAGATATTGAGCATTAAAATGTAAAATGATATTGATTTGAACGATATACGATGCATTAGTTAGCATTTGTACTGTATAATTTTAAAAGACTTAAAATGCCTAGAACAAATATTATACCTCAGTCTTTGGGTCAATGAACCCTCTTTTTGCTCTCGAGAAAATTGATCCTTTTTTTCTAAGAATGTTTGTTTCTCTTCGCGTGGTCCTATTTCTTTCTGGTCTCTGCTCCCCAAGAGCTTCCCTTCGTCCTCATTTCGTTTGAAGTATTCGTTAAAACAATGTTTTCATTTATAATAAATGTAAACATTTGATGATTAAACAATATGCATAATTGATGGTCCTTGATTAATTCATATTTGAAGTCTGTATTAAGATAATGCTTGATGAGAGTTTACAAAATATTCAATCCCATAATACTTCCTACGTAACAGACACTTCGTGAAATTTTCATGATAATAAAAACGCAAGTTGTTGTGAAGATTTTGCAACCGTCGCTTGGATATCATTTTACCCCAAACGTAAATTTCATGTTTGATTATTCATACAATTAATAAAGATTTTAATTAGTGTCAAGCTGACACGATTGCTTCCATTTTTTACTGTTTAAAATGTTGAAATTATTAATTTTTTCGAGAAGAGTTTATATTTTAACTCTCACAAGCAAATATTTCTTTAAAAGTAGTAGAAATATTGACCTAAATTAACCATAACTAATTAACCTTTAATGACGTAGGAAACTAATGACATGTACACTATACATAACGCGCAGACAGTTCTATGTAAAAGTTGTAAGTTGTTCTATGTAAAAGACAGTTCTATGTAAAGGGATAGTCACTTAACCTACTAGTCTACTAGTCTCTTAACCCTTAGTCTACTAACTTGATGACTACTTTGTCCTTGTCTCCCCATATTTTTCTGCAAGTTGTATAACATTTTATTTAGAAGATATTACTCACATCAATGACTTTAGAAAACACTACAAAACTCCATATACATTTTTCACTTTTTCAAAAGATGTTTTGAAAATAATATACAAGAAAAACACATTTTTACATCACAAAAATGCTGCCTCTTTTACGTTACAAATCCCCCAATGCCCTTGATAAAAATGAAAGTTTGGATTAGTTGAAAGAATAGTAATTCCGATGACAAAATTCATACGAAGACGTTTTAACAACACATAATAAATACCTTTATTTGAGTATCAAAACTCCGGCAGTGATTTGAAAACGGACCCTCTCCTTCCAAAGCTTTGGCCCTGAGAGCTGAATGTTGTCTTCTTGAAGGTGGCGGATGGAACAAGGTCTGAGACGGCGCACCTTGGGTTTGTGATTGCTGCTGCGATTGGGTCTGTCCCTGAGAACCTTCGTATACACCTGTACCTGCACCTGTACACAGAGGACATTTGAATTATTCACAGTAAAAGGTGGGATTGATAGTACAATTCAAGTGCAAATAAATAGAGGAAATCTGAAAAAAAGCTTACAAAAGTGCATTTAGATAAAATATTTGATTGTCTGTGAAATGAAAAAAAAGCGCGTAATTTTTTAGAAAACTAAAATTTTATTATAACGGTTGTTATAAAAACATCATTTCTCAGTCTCATTCCACGTAATGTCTGAATGGTATACAAATGTTGACATCTCCAAATATTTATAGAGATACAAGTTCCTATAAAATTGTACCAATGTATACGCAGAGAAAGATTATCCATTAGGGAGTCCCTAGCCATAAGAGAGAGATTTTTTCGCGAAGTCAGATACGCATACCCTCTATATTGTTTGTATTTGACCTCACAAACTCAAATAATAAATATTATTGCGATTGGATAAGGATAACCCGTGCCAACTTGATGCCAAACATTAAAATTGAGCGTTATACTGAGTTAACAAGATGTCTAAATCATATCTATTTAATATATAGAAAATACTATTGGAACCCGGCAAGACGTTGTTCTGTCCTTCATCTCCCTCTTTCCCCTTCCCTCTCCCTTTCTCTCTCCCAATCTCTCACCGTCTCTCTTTCTCCGTCTCGCTGCCCCTGTCTCAGTCTGTCTAACTCGGTCCCTGTGTGCCTCACTCTTTCTGTCTCTGCCTCTCTCTGTCCCTCTCATTCACGTTTAGTTGCAGATTCTGCACGTTTCGGAGCAGGTAGGGTAATGTCGAGAAGCGCGGACCAGCAAAAATGTACTAGAATGTTCAAGAAGTTCGCATCCCGTAGATTACGGTGCGAGAAACGTTTCTCTGAGGCCTTTGTCCTCACCATTTTAGTTTTTAATGGCATAGAATGCTTCGTTTGGGAGTTATTTAACGATACAGATTTTTAAAAAAACACTGCCGAGGATTGCGGGTTGCATTTGACATGAATATTTAGTTTTGTTCTACAGCGCCGTCTAGTGGAGTTACAACAAAATTAATAGAACATAAACCTTCTGGGTTTTAATAATATATATATATATATATATATATATATATATATATATATATATATATTAACCTCTCTAACATATGCCAACATCTTGTATATACATGGTTGTTGGTATATATAAGAGCGGTCACCGTGTGGCCGATTTCCATGAAACTTGGCACGTGTTCTTTTCACCCAGAAGGTTTATGTGCTGTTGATTTTGTTGTAACTACACTAGATGGCGCTGTGGATCAAAACAAACTATTCATGTCAAATATTCATGCCATATATTATGTGTTATATGTATTATGTTATTTAGTCAAAAAGAGTAAAAGCTGTATGTGACGCATGGGGGAGAAAATCAACTGCGCACGTTTTCTTGAGTTCCAGAATCTTTTCAAAACATTTGAACTATAAATAGTTAAAAGATAATTTTTTTAATAATAAAATTGAAAAAGCATTTATAGAAAGCATTTGCAGATTAGCAACATTTGTAGAAACTAGATATTTTTGTTCCCGAGTTATAGAAAACTTATTTACATCAGCAAACGAAGTCCAGATTTGATTCCTCCGTATTGCCAAAAAAAGGAAATTCAGCTCTACTCCGACCATCACTACAAGCGAAAGGAGTTTTCCATAAAAAGTGCGCATAGGGAAGGAACATTTATGTCCAGAAGCATAACAATGTGAATTCTCGGCTATCCGGGAGACGCCGCGACGTTGGCTGGGGTGCCGGCGTTTCGCCTGACACGTCGCAGGCTTCCTCAGGGCAGTGACGAGGAAGCCTGCGACATGTCAGGCGAAACGTCGGCACCCCAGCCAACGACGCGGCGTCTCCCGGATAGCCGAGAATTCATGGATTCGAGCCGTGGAAGCTTACGTATACACATAACAATGTGATGTTCTCGTGGCTCAGTGGCGAAGTCGCTTGCCCTTCGCCTCAGAGTTTCCGGGTTCAATCCCCGTAGAACTTCATGTGAAATTTGTTACGACAAAACGAATTTGCTAGCTTCACAGGGGCTAGCCCAATTCCTGTGAAGCGTCGAAGAACCCTATCTCTATGCTTATTCCTTCCCAATTTTGGCCGCTGGGTAGAGATGCAGGGGCGCGTAAGAGAGGTGCGTACACGGAGATGCTATCTGGCGGTCCTCTTAACAACTGACTGAGATGACTATGTAATTAATGAAGGATTACTCCAAAAAGCGCGAAGCGTTGAGGGCGTTTGTAAGTGTTACATATCTAGTTGTGGTTTTGTTAATTATAATTTGAACCAGTGCTTTATGTGATTTAAATATATTCCGTTACGTACATTCACTATAATATCTAAATTAAAAGAATGAAGTAAATTAAAAAATCGCTCTTTTTCCTGAGATTCACTCAGAAAATCAATGTTGAAATCTCCGCATACAACAATGGATTTAAATAGAGATAACATATTTGGTTTAGAGTTTTATCTAGATTTTCTAAGAAAATGAAATAATCTAAAGCTCGCTTTGTTGGAAGTCTGTAGATACAATGCAAGATAACTTTGAACATAGTAAGATGTACGACTGTTATTTCAAAAACTTTTTCAATTGCATATAAATTGAATTTTGACAAAAAGGTAGAATCAATGTCGTTTCTTACGTAAATTCACGAACCTCCGTAAGTTGGACCCATGTTTGATTCCCTCACTCTAAAGTATGATGCTGCACGGTAAAAACTAGGAATTTGAAGTGAGTTTATATCATTTTGAGGCAACCAATCTTCTGTAAAGCAAAAAACATATATTTGACCTAGATCACACTATAATGCCTCCTCCATCAATTCCATTTTATTTGAAAGAGATTGCACAGTGTGATGCATTATTCGAATCTTTTGCATGTACCTACACGGATGTTTCTCTGCTGCATTTAACTGTAGTTGCCATTTAATTAATTAATTAATTAATTAATTAATTAATTAATTTATTTATTTATTTATTTATTTATTTATTTATTTATTTATTTATTTATTTATTTATTTATTTATTTATTTATTTATTTATTTATTTATTTATTTATTTATTTATTTATTTATTTATTTATTTATTTATTTATTTATTTATTTATTTATTTATTTATTTATTTATTTATTTATTTATTTATTTATTTATTTATTTATTTATTTATTTATTTATTTATTTATTTATTTATTTATTTATTTATTTATTTATTTATTTATTTATTTATTTATTTATTTATTTATTTATTTATTTATTTATTTATTTATTTATTTATTTATTTATTTATTTATTTATTTATTTATTTGTTTATTTATTTATTTGTTTGTTTGTTTGTTTGTTTGTTTGTTTATTTAATTTTTACCTCGAGTGCGTGGTCGAAGGAAGTGTCTTGTCCCAGCAGTGACAGGAGTTGAGGGAGGAATGGCGACAGATGTAGAGGAATGGATAGTGGGAGAGGTAGAATAAGAATTGGGTTCAGTGGATAAGGTAACTGGGTCCAAAGAGGTCCCTGAAGATGCAAAAGAACTAGGGGATGTGGCTGAAGATGGGAGTTAGGCAGGATAATCCCGAGGTTGTGAAAGGCTGTGTTTTCAGTTCGCTACCGAGTGCATGTTTTCCGACAAAATTCAAGTGCAGACCATATCGTGTGAAATGTCTTTCTGAGAGAAAGTTTCTTAAATAATTTATCATGTGTGTCTCTCAGATGCAGTTTCAATTGGTTGGTTGTCTAATTTCTTTACACAGTGATGGTTTGTTGTCCCAGGAGGGCAGAGTCAAGACTACAATGTTCGCGTTTCGAGCGGCACGTTGTTGTTTGTCAACATGTTGCTCAGGTGTAAAAGATAAGTGACCACCCAAATTAATGTAATTCTGCCCTCCAATGACGATGACTATATCCCGTTTGGTGAGAGGTTTTGTGTGGGTGTCCAACTCACTGGTCACGTCGGCAAACCTCCTGTTAGGTTTAAACCCACCCTTGACAGAGAAATTAGATGGGAGTTTCCCACTGAGTAGGGAGGAATTTTTTTACCTGTTAAAATTAGTATCTTTTTGATGAGCTCAGAGGGAATGTCCTTGTTTCCTTGTGGACCAGGTTGTGCAACTCTACGTGTGTTTGTTCCTTTGCGCTTGCTCGCCTGTTTGCGTTGGTTTGTGAGTGGGCGTGTCGATGATGGGAGGGGGTAGTGAGCATTGGCAAGGCAAGGAAACTCATTGACATAATCTAAAGCAAAAAATCTGTTTTCAGTCGTGATTGGTAGAGGTGATTATGTTTTTGTTTTCCCGGATGGACGGTTGGACGTTTCTGCCATGTTGCCTATTGTTGTCCAACCGTCTGTGTTTTGAACGACGTCGAGCCTTCAGATATGTTGATCTAAATTATTGTTTGTGTGTGAAGCCTTTCAGTATGTCAGCTTTGAGAGTGTGCAGAGTAGAAAGTGTATAATGAATAGTAGCCATGACACGAATGCGTATCAATGTGCATGGTAGATATGAGAATAAATAAATATATGAGAACTCAGACTAATGTAGAAAGTATCTCCTAAACCAATATACTTTTAATTTAAGTGTATTAAGTTATTCAATTTAAGTTACGTATTTATTTGAAAAATAACAGATATGAGTTTCTAATTAGTATTTAAATGTGATTGATTAATTAAATGCGAAAGAAGTTCAAT
Organism: Gryllus longicercus; assembly: GCA_038098605.1. Lineage (NCBI taxonomy): Eukaryota > Metazoa > Arthropoda > Insecta > Orthoptera > Gryllidae > Gryllus > Gryllus longicercus. The sequence goes on from JAZDUA010000751.1 coordinate 229,788, forward strand.
GTGTTTAAAGTAATAGATCTAAGCTGCAAACTAATAAATACAATTAGATTACTATACTTTACCTATCGAAAAGCCAAAAATTCACCCCCTTTATTTTCGACAATTTGAAACACAAAGATTTAAGTTCTTCCGATACTGTTATAAAGGAAACTTTGAATTTGGATATTTTTCACAATTATCCCAACACTTTCACTAATAGTTCAAAATTTCACGCAATAACATATTAATGTATTGAGCAAATAAGTATTGGAAGTTTTTAAACTCGTTCAGAAACAAGTTTGTCAATTATACCGTCTTTGAATTAATATTTATTATTTTGCACGGCTTCGAGCAATATAAATCTCTTTCAGCTTATCTGTAACAAGTAAAGAAAACAGTTTAACATTAAATAGTACCTGAAAGATGTAGTAAAGTAGTAAAAAATAGTAAAATATTGAAGCATAGCCAGAGCACGTGTCGCGTAAGCAAGCGACTTGACCGCTGAATCATTCACTTATTTAAGGTGTAAATCTTTCTAGCTCCTTCAAACGAAGCGTTATTTGCCCAGAAAGTGGGATCATCGTAGAGATAACTGTCATTAATTTTGAGACATTCAAACAATAAATTATTTTTGACCGAAATAAAGTCATGTTTTTCTCGTATAAAGGACCATAAAGTTCTTCATGTGTTGGGATGTAACGTTTACCATAATTTGATACATATTCATTGGTTAAAATTACGACCATTTTTACTTCGATTTTTTGGTACACATCATCGTCAAAGAAATACATTTCATCAAGCAAATACCATAAATTCTGGATTAACCTATACTGCCTTCAAGATGCAAATGGAAGATGCAAGATGAAGCTGTCTTCAAGATGCTTTTATCAACCTTTCCGTTAGCCTTCATTTTCACATTATTGCTCTCGCCATCCGTTGCGCAGGACGTATGGCACCTGGTGGTCGAATTTTAAATTTTCTCTCTGTCTCGGTCTCATTATAAAGCTCTGCCAACTTTCGATAGTCATCTCTGACTATTTCTTTTCTCAGTCCAGATTGGTAAAACGCAAACATATTGCCAATTTTGGAAATAGAGACGGTATTAGCTTTTCTCTATTGCACTGTATTTTATCAGGAACGACACTTTTCTAGTTATCTCGGAAGTTTTTGAGACTATCGTTATGGACTATCAGGGCTTATAGCCAACTGACTTCACTTTGAAAACACTTTTTAACACCAATTCATACACGTGATGGCGACAAACAAGTGTTTGTCCTAGAAGCACGCTGGCACCATTGATACGACCTGTATTTGAAACTGAAGTATCACAAAAAAGAATTTGCACTTAACTTCATGATTCCAATCAAAATTAACATCATAGACAGCATGCGCATGTTTGCTTCCTGACGAGCATTCCAACTTTGGTACAGCAATAAGTTGTTTTTATTTTCATCTGAAATAACGTTCGGAAGACGTTCTTCTTTTGATTTCCGAGCATCTAAAGCAGGCAAAAGCTTTTAAGACAGTGAAGCGTCAACGTCTGTTATCTCGTCTTGAAAGTCAACTTTTATGGCTTCCGCACGCTCTTTCCGTTTGTTCATACGAATTATTTGAATTCAGTACTTAATGAAAATTCGCCAGTATTATGTTCAAGTGCCTCAATAATAGTTTCAAGAATATACACGAAATCTCTCGTACTTAGCTGTCTCCTATCAATCGCTGAGTAGCTACTAAATTTGGAGATATGAAATCTTTCCCTTGATTATTTTACTTATTCCAGGTCGTATGTTCTCGATAAGCGTTGACAAATCTGCTTGCAAATGCATATTTGCATTAGAATTACACGATGAATCGTTTTTTACGATTCATAAGATGATGTCAAAGCAAATGGTGCGGATAAATATTTACCTTGCCGCTTTTCTTCCTCAATCCAAGGCGTGCTCTTCCCTCTTTATCATTCAGTTTTGTGAACCCATTATTTGATGTTTCACGTCCACTATTAAAAATATACTATTTTTAGAACTGTGTAAGCCCACCAAGATGTTGACTTTTGCCGATGAAACCGATGCGTTTACTAACAAAATAGCAAGTTATTTCTAGCACATCGATACTTAGCTCGCGTTAGGCTGAGAGTTATGGACAATGAGATGATGGTGAGGGATGAATGGACGCCACACACATATATATATAGACATACACAAATACCCATGGCCGAGGCGGGAATTGAACCCGCGTTCTTTTGGTCTGCAGTCCGCTTCGGCACTACTGCCCTAACGATCTCGGCTATCTGACCATCTAATGTTTTCTTTACTTCTTAATTTCTGCCCTTTGTATACTTCAAATATCGCTTTATCCCGAAAATAAAGGAAGTGTGAAAATTAGATTTTTTATTCAAAATTTAAATGAAAATATATTTCTGACTCAATGCCAGAAATATATTTTCATTTAAATTTTGAATACCCGATATTTTAGCTTTTAAATATCCTGCCTCAGCAGGATGCGAGAAAGTAAAATAATGAAAAGGTAATAAATAATACGATCCACCGGCGCCGGAGGCAGCGCCAGCGGCGACTGCTTTCGCGTCAGCAGTGCGTTGTTGTCAGCACTGCTTTAAAGCAACAATGGTAGTTTATTTAGGATACACATTTCACGCACTGTGAGGTCTTGCAAGCAAATAATTCAAAAAATGTATAATAGTATTTATTAAACACTGTAGTATTGTAATATTCTCCAAATCTGCTCTTTTTACACGAATTACATGTTACTCTTCGTCTGGACATGAAATGCTAAATGCTCCAAACGTTTTTACACCTAAAATAGTGCTAAAATGCGCAAATTATCATTACTAATTGAAGATCAAACGTTTCGTTTCCAACTTTTCACGTCAAATAAAAAATATATAAATAAATATATGAAACAGCCTCAAAATGGTTCTATGGTTACACTAACATAAGCAAGATTTATCCCGAAGGGTAGAGGCTAAGATTCGGATTGCTCATGAGCTTAGTTTCACGTTTCGTTGCACAATTTTTCTGAGCCCTCTGACAAGAAGTAAGGACATCTGGCATTAATAGACCTGTCACATTTATAACTGAATGGGATTAATCTTCTTTAACTACAAACTGACAAAAACTCTCCACTGGATGTAAACTTCACTTCTCATCACCGTGAAACTCGTTGCTCAGCCTCTTGTTGATTGCAACGCATCTTATTTTGAGATATCCTGGATATGTCCGCGACACCATATGGCCGTTGACACACGCGTCAGGAAAAACGTACAGAATTTTCAAATAGCTTTATAGTCTTCTTTTACCTTCAGGCAATATTATTAAATTCTACAATTCTTCTTCTTCTTTCTCTTTGTGCCGGGATAGCCATTTGAGTCGGGATAGCCATTTGACATATTCCTCCCTATATTGTGACTTGAGTTTTTATGTGAAGTCGGTCTTTACATGAAGGCCGTCGGACACTGTGTTGTCCGTGGTGAGAGGTTATGCCTGAAATTAGGTATTCTCGGCACCCCCTTGACACCGTGGATCCTGGAATATAGAATTCCCGAACGATTTCGAAAATGAAATGCTCCAAGTGTCTAGCTCCAATTACCATTCAGCGTTCAAAGTAATTCCCACCGTGCGGTCATTATCACGTCAGAAACTTTCCCACCTGGATCACAAGAATACAAATGAAAACTCTGCCAGTGCACGACTCTTTTACATCGTGTTTACACGATGCTTCTGCAATGAGTATATTTGCGTATGGCTATCCCATGTCTTTTGCCAGAGTACGTCGAGAAGCAAATCCATCTCAGCAAGGGGGCATCTCAGCATTTTCTCAATGAATTAGGGAAACTGGACAAAAACTTTATTGAGTAGGGAGTCATGGACTCAGAAGCTTACTTTTTATAGGTGCATTAAGTTATTTTAAAATTATATGATACAAACGTACACTAATGCAGTAAATGTCATTCTTCAAATAAATATTATTTCTCTTTTTGATGCTCGAATGCAATAAAGCAACATTACAAACGAATTGCATAAGTTATTCTATGTATAACAGAATTATAAATATTAAGAAAATCAATCTTAATTTTGCGAAACAACTTTCTTTGACGTCTCGGGTATTTGACATCTGTGCGAGTAAACGGTGGTCGGCTCTGCCGTTTACCGCTACCTTCCTATGATTCTCTCGCTGCTATTGGGTGAATATGTGATGACGCAATCATTCGTGCCGTAAATGCTAATACATCATCATTTTGCCGCAAAATGCCATTTTATAAACAATTTCTTACAACAGAAAAGGTCGTTATAATGCTGGTAAACTAAAACAGTTTGTAATAAACAATCCAGAAATGCAGTTAAACCAGCCGAAAATGTTTTATTTTTATTTTAGACTAGTTTAGTATACGATTCAGAAACAGTGTCGAAAATGTTTTGGCAAACGTATGATGTTGAATTTTATACTTTTAGGCGATTCGTGAGATCTACCGCAATTCTGGAAAAGTGTTAGTTGAAGAGACGTGCAACGTTCACCGGATTGCTAATTTCTCTGTCATTATCCTTTAAAACAACATTCTCCAATAAATTATGGAGAAGATGTGATCGTATTGTTCACAATGGTTTCAGTGTCTTTAGGAGGAATGTCTGTCTTTAGAAGTGGTTTGCGTTTCATTATGCACTATAAGGACTGCACAACCCGCACCAAGGGTGTTGATTGTCATCACAGACTTAAGTTTTGAAAAAAATATTGTTCCTTTACCGTTTGCAACTCCAAAGTTCATGTTCGTGAAATTTAGTGAACACGTCCTTACAAATCTTGTTATGACAGCTGTTTCACATATTATTGTTAAATTCAATTACTTTTATCTAACTGCCCTTACTTAGCCCATGTACTGGTTTCAACTTTACATTCTTGTGTTCTGAGGTGTCCACCATAATTAATATGAATGTTACTTCCTTAAATTCCTCATAAATTTAACACATTACAAATTGGGCCACAACATTAGTATAGATAGTATTGATTCTCACTTACTTCGTGAATATGACATTTGTTCTAGAATAACTTCCTAATTATCATGGACGTGATGTCCATAGATCTGAAGGAATGATTGTGTTTCACAGTATCGAAAGGAAATAAATTTTCGTCAGCAGTAAGACGTTCTTCATCATGTATACTGCACATTCTGACACTATTCTCTCGTTTTGTAATAAAAGACATAATTTGAGAAAACGTTTTCATTCAAACATCAATCTCACGTTTCTTTATAAACTTTTTCTTTATATCATTCTCAACGACATCAGACCGGCCACAGGGGCTGATTGAGAAAGTGCATTTAAACAACGTGCACAACAATTCCTTGCTTTGCTGTTCAAAATAGGAACTCGGCTTTAAGATTGTCAATATACACGTTCATTTCGGCATTTCCAAAAGAAAATAGAGCTATTTCAAACAACACCAACACCTCCACACTGACTACATAAGCGACCATAAAAACAGAAAAACGTTAGGAAGGTAGTTCTATGGTCTAGTAACGCCAACCGCACAACACGCTAACGACCAAACAAATAACATTTGCGACTTGTTTGAGTCGAAATGCAACTGTTAATTTTTTGCGCCTTCACACGGTCGTCATCTTATACAATGTTCTGTTGGTACTAAGAGCTTGCCGGATTCAGACCTTTCTTAGAATGAACACAGCTATCTCAAAATATATACGGGATGATTAAAAAAACGAAAAAATCCCAGCCCTTATTTTCGAAAATTGCAAACGTTCAAATTGTTTTCGGTGTTTTCCTACATCTATAATATTGAAGATAGAGATTTGTTCCTAAATTAAATCTATTGTTCAAGAAAGATCTCAAAATAAAGTCATTGTTGAAGCAGCGAAATATTGCGTAGATGATTGGGAGAGCATTGGCAGAAACTGCAACGAGTTTGGTGCATCGCTTTTCTGCGTTCTCGTCAGACGAGAAGATTCTGAAAAGATGACACGTACGGACACAATGGACACATCGTAATTGACAAGATTAACACCTTGCCGTAAGAATCATTAAGTACTGAAGAGATTGCCATGGTTACCTTTGGATGAAAATAAACGATCTCCTTGCGTTAGTCACATTGATCACACTACGTTAGTCGCGAGACTACATACCGTGTTGCCAACGTACAAACCAACTTTCAATGCGTCCAATACGCGTATTACTTAGCTTCTGTACACGATTGCTACGAAACTGCTCGCGACTCCGGATTCTCAAACAATGCGATCTCGTCGCGTCTTATGTGAAAAAAATTGGATTCTGGGAAGTTACTACAATGTGCAAAGTTTTTCCGCCGGCAAGCCAGGAGGAGGTGCGATCTACCGGGTACCTTTGGAAGCAGTTTGAGGGTTTATTTCAAAGCGTTTCATATCAAATGAATCTTTTGCAACTTGTGAGAGAATTCGCGGGTTTTTTGAGTCAAATTTAAACTATCGAACGCGGTTAGTTTGAAATGTATCATCTTTTATTCTTAAATACCTGAAAGAGTAGCCAAAATGAATGAAGTCCAAGCGTGGCACCATATTTTAATTAATTTGCCCGTTTATGTGTCAACAGTCATGTAGACTTTTTCGTAAATAAGAGTAGTTTTCGTCTATGTCTGCGTAAAATATAGACATAATTATTATTATATTAACATAATTATTTTCTCAAAAACGACTCCATATTTTTCTTTACATTTTAATCTCGTATGCAGCAAATGACAGTAAAAAGTCAGTGCTAGAACAATGCTTCGAGAACTCTGTCTTTTCGAAAATTGCAAAAAATCAACATTGCAAAAGTACAATATTGAAGACTGAAATCTGTTCTTTAAAGGCGTATCTTGAAATAAGATCATGTACAGTTTTTCGAAAATATAAGTAGTTTTCGCACAATTTTGTGTGGAACAGGGAATTTAATTGATTTTAAACAAGTATTTTCTCAAAAATGCTTCAATTGTTTTCTTTAAATTTTCTCTTCAAACATATCAAAGAAAGGTAGAAAAACTGGTGCTAGACTCATTTCCGGCGAACTCTGTATTTTCGAAAATTGCAAAAATTAAACATTTCAAAACAAGAAAGTGGAAGATAAAGATTGCAAATTGCAAATTTAGAAATAATGCCTTATGTGCTATCGTAGCACCAGTAATATTTGTGGAGAGGAATCATAGTAAAATGAAACGATAAAGTTGCCTGGCTAGTCTTGCTTCAGAAACAAAGTTACAAGGTAAATTATCGATAGTTATTTTTTTAAATGTGTTTCCTGTAACTATCTTCATTGCAATGATAATCAGCCGTGAATATAATGTGGCACGCGTCAAGAATTGAACCGGGAAGGAATAATAATAATACACAGCGTTCCAGTAGGGACCTGAAAAACGGATAGATCTTCAAATACGATCATGTTCCATTTTTCGAAAATATGAGTAGTGTTAGGGTAATTTTGCGTAAAATACAGGCAATTTTAAAATTCCAGAAAGAGGTTTCTCTCAAAAACCGCTCCATTTCTTCTTCAAAATTTCTCCTCAAATGTATCAAGGGACAGTAAAAACATATTGTGCTAGTCCCATTTTCGGCAATCTCTCCGTATTTTGGAAAATTGCAAAAACTTAACATTTCAAAACTACAAAATTTACGATAGCGATTTTTGCCGTAAATAACTAATTTTCCAAAAAATCAACCCCTTAAAAAAAGTCATATATATATATATATATATATATATATATATATATATATATATATATATATATTTAAAAGAACGAGTGGATTTCGCGTAATTTGTGTCCGAGATTTATGGAATTTCAAAAAATAGTATTTTCTCAAAAATTGCACAAATTTTTTTCATTACAATTTCTATTCGTATGTAAGAACGTAAACATATGGTGCTGGTTCCATTTTCGGCAAACTCTCCGTATTTTCGAAAATTGTCATAATTATATTTTAGAAATATTGGACAGAGACAATTACATTTTTAAGCGTCGGCCCGAGTTTGAACCATTCAGCGCTTCTGTAGCGTAGTGGTATTTCGGAGATTGAGTTAACTCAGAGGACCTAAGTTCGAGTCTCGGTACGGAAAATAATTTTTGTTGGTTGAAATCATTTTTGCATGTTTTTCTAGTGGTCTAATATAGCAATTAGAACTATTGCGAGAAAGTATGTGCGGTTGTAGCCCCTCTGGTTACAATACGTGAAGATGACTTAATTTGGAATGCCCGGGTCTTAATCTGTAAAGTGCTACTTGGTTTCTGTGGTAAATTTTCTTACTGGTATTTTTTCTGGGGATTTTATCCAGCCAACACCAGGGTACCCTTTACGTCCTGATAGGACGCATATTTCACCATACACCAGACATTAACACACTTGTGGGCTCCTCTGATCCGGGGCCAGGAGAATGCGAGTTCCTCCACTAAAACACGTGAGAGACACAGGACGAATAGTCATGTCGAGGGTGAGACTTGAACCCGCGACTCTTTGGACCGAAGTGCCGAGACGGCACACGCTCTTAACCACTTTGTCCATCCATGTCGGTTATTATTGATATTTGGTGAGTAAAACATGTTGGCCTTTTAATTTGTTCAATAGAGTACCATTTTTGGCACCCTCCCCCAATATATTTCAAAATATCTTCCGTAGCGCATGCTATATTGTGTATTTTCGTTGACATTTTTAATCAATTTTAGAGGTTATGCTACTCACATCTTTGGTTATTATAATCACTTCAATTTGATAAGGGATCCTTGCAAAAACCACATCTATCATTGCGTTATATCCGCAAATGTTTCTCTACAATATCCGTATTTATTTTAGATTTAGATCCTCTGTTGCACTTCATTGATGATAGAGAATTATAAAGAACACTCACATTAGGATGGTGAAGTTGACGCATGATTTTTATTTTCGAAACTTCATGGTTAAACGAAACTGAAAGTGTGCCATTTTAAGAGCCCTTTGCTAAAAAAATTAAGAAAACCTTTGGAGCCGTTTTTGAGAAAAAAGTTTAATTTACATTAATTCCAAGCAACAATTTATTTAACTATTTACGTCAAAAACAGTTAAAAACTGTGTGTGACGTGCTATGGGAAGAAGTTAAATTGAAGTTGCATTTATGTCCAGAAGTAAAACAAGGGGCCATATCAGCCTTTGGTCAAGGATCAGAGAAACTAGACGAAAATCTGATCGAGATGGGGGTCATTGACCAGAAGCTAAAGTACAATACTTGTTACAGGTTCTTTAGAATTATACAATCCAAATGGTATATAATACATTAAATGTCATTGTTAAAATTACAATTACTTTCCCGTTGGATGTTCGGTATAGTCTCTACTTGTATAGAAACAATTGTGCAGCAGAAACGATTTTACTTCGTTTCGATCCGTGGATGAGACGACATCTTTAAGAACAGAAAATTGGAGAATGTGGCTGTTTCTGTAGATTTTGATTTTCGAAACCCATGTTTGCAATCTGAAAACTCGTGTTGTTCACTAAGAAAAGTTTCCATTCGTACATAAAAACGTCTCTTAATATTTTTGAAAAAAACCGACAAAAGAGAAATTGGCCTATAATTTTGAATTTCATTTTTGTTGCTTTTTTGAAAAGCAGCTAAATCTTAGCTATTTTAAAAAATATCTGGAAAAAGGCCTGTGCATAAGGATACATTAAATATGTGAGTTAACGGATGTATAATGGCGGGAGCACAAGTCTTTAACAAACCATCGAGAAATTCATTTAAACCAGCCGAATATTTGTTTTAGTTAATTAATTAATTTTAATTATGCAAAAACTATTGTTTTTTTTCAAACATTTGTACCCAACCTATTTTAAAGATCTCAGTTTTAGAACAGATTTTATTTAACAATAAATATCTTTGATCAATATTGTACTATTCAATTTTTTGCAATTTTCGAATATAGAGTCCGCCGAAAATGGGTTTAACACCAATTTTAACACCGTTCTTACGTTGTTCATAAAAGGAAAAAATTCAAGAAAAACCTTGGAGACTTTTTTAGACAATAATTATTTAGAAATTGTCTACATTAAACCCAAAATTAGGCGAAAAATACTCATACTATCAGAAAATAATATACGATTTTATTTCAATATCTATCTTTGAACAACAGATTTCATTAAGAAAAATCTGTATCTTCAATATTGCATTTGTGAGACGAGGCCCAAAAAATTTTGAACTTTTGCGATTTTCGAAAATTTAGAATTTCATAGATAATGATACCTGTGCCATTTTTAAGCGACCTTTACGCTATTCGAGGATTGGTTCAGATAAATCGGGAGTATAAATTTTGGAAACAATTGTCTAAACGTTGTAGGCTAGTGTTGTCTAGATGGGCAGACACATTTTGCCATCAGTTAATTTTTCGGTGTAAAGGATCCACCAAACGTGGTTAGAGAAAGTAATTTGCCACATTGGATTTTTCCACTTATTTGTTACCTGGGTCTCACTATACGACTTTTTCGGTCGAAAAATCGCCGATTTTAGCTACAGCATTACAATACTTACTCTTTACTACGTACGTAGTGAGTGAGACGAAGGAGTAAAAGCTATTAAAGTTTCAATGGAACAAGAATAAAAAGCTCAAATTATTCTTTGGTAAAAAAGTCCCATAATCATACCATCATCATCATCATCTTGGCAATTTCAAAATCAGAGTTCCTGAAACGTTTCGTTAGATCACACGATAAAAGCTCTGAGTACGTTATTTGTCTTTTTATAAAATGCGTATTTATCAATAGCTATTATATGTCCAAATTTGTCAAATTTTTGGATACAAGGGAAAACGACATTATTTTGACTACCAAGGGAAATTGGCAGTTTTGTACTATTTATTAACATACTTAAACTACTGCTTCTCTGAGGGAGAATCATAAAGTAAGATGACAAGAGCTCTCAAGCACAGAGTTAATTCCTCAGTTTCGTATTAGGAATGCGATAGTACTCTTCACTTTTGAACACAGTCTGTTCAAAAAATTGTTCTCGTGATAGACCAAGGCATTGATACCGGCTTACAATAATTAATAAATCGGAGTCAAGGCTATGAAGCCTTGAATGCAGAAGTCTACACCGTATGGTTACACGGAAGAAAACATGAGTGCATCATATGATTCTGCTGACGGCAAATTCCTGGCAAGAATTCTTGGTAACGATACATATACGATACATCCCCATCGTCCAAGACATTCAAAACTGCTTAATCCGCGAGGATAATGATGAAGATAGTCCTCCGGAATACACGGGCGTAATTCCACTTACATTCGTCTCCAAAGGAGAGACAATGAATGATGTCAGATGTGGTCACTCAATGCAGCGTTCGCGCGGCACAATTCGCAGAAAGCGATCTGGACTTCTCTCAACAAGTATTCTGTTGCTGCATGGCAATCTACGTCCACACCACGTTTGTTGCGGCCTTTCTGGTGGGGAGTTCTCGACTATTCTCTCTGCGCTTCGGACCTAGTGCTCAATGATTTTCATTTCTTCGGGTTATTCGGAAGAACTGGTGAGCAATTCAAAATTGACGTGGAAGTCCAGTAAGTCGTCCGGAAATGATTTCACAACTTGACCCTGTCTTCATCAATTCCTTGGTCTCCCAAGAAACGAATATTTGGACAAGCAAGATGTCATTATTGAAAAATAATAATAACTTGTGCTTTTCCAACATATACGAGTAGTGCATGAATGTGAAGAATAAATTGTGTCTGTGAGAGTTCTAATTATTTTACTTTTTGATTCCCATTCGAATGAACGACAACAATAAGAACAAATGATAGCTTGCAATAAATTCTTCACCATATGCTCGTACGAAAAATCTTAAGTGAAAATAAAAAATCATACGTGCAGTGATAAATGAGTAAACGGGAAAAAGTGACAACATGAAGAGCGTGCGTATGTGAATAAAATATGTGCGTGTGAATATGTTGAACGAAACATCAAATCACTACGAACGCATTTTATTTCAATGCTTTAGTTGACATTCAACAACCTCACATAAAAGAGATTACTGAAATTTACATTAATAATGCATTGAATTATATGTGTAAACACCTGCTACATACCAATTTAGCTGATTAATTCAAGTTGTCGTAACCCAAATACAATGTAATCAAAACTGGCACTTCAATGTAATATACTTCACAGCACAATAAAATTATGCTTTATACTTAAATGTAGAATTTATCAACTAAACTACAGAATATTCAAATACAAATCTTCGATTAGTTATCGTAAATATATTGATGGATTATGTAAATCGTTTTTCCTTCAATAGAAGTAAATATTGGAAATGACAAGGTAGTAAACCCTTTACACGAACACGCCTCATTGCAATGCAACATTGAATCATTTTGCAAATGTGATAATGAACTTGTCGTAAATGTAAACTTAGTTCCAATGCCTCACCTATCCCTAATTTCTTAGAGCATTCCTTAATAATTCTTCTTGCCTATGTAAATCAATTTTTGTTTGTACAATCTATTAAATATATTAAAAACTCCTAAACACCAGCTTATGAAAATTATATAGAGAATATATTATATCTGTCTCTAAAGTTGGAGCATCATAAATAATTTTAAGAACAGACTCCAGAAACCCAGCTGTCATGCTATGAGTGCGGATGAGTGCAGCACAGTAGGAAAGAAAATTTCCAATTTAAGTGCACGTTTGGAAACTTACTTGCAGAGTGAACGTCAGCAGAATACGAGGCTCCAATATACCAATTGATGCATACATCAGAATTATGTTTACAATATTCTCTTTCCTACGATGTTTTCATCCGCACTCTGTTCTGCAACATGAAAATGCTAAATATCACGAAAAGCTTAATATCTTCGGGGATTCTTATCCTATCCAATACACCAGAAGAACGTAAAAATTGAGAGTGATGGGAGAAACGTTGAGAGCTACAAGTTTAGTGGAAAATGAGATACTATCAGTGTTTAGTAAAAAAACTAGAACGAATTTAGATATATGTAGTAAAAAAACAGTAAAAACTGTATATGACGTATGGGCGAGAAGAGCATCTGCGCACGTTTTCTTGAGTTCCAGAATCCCTTCCCGTCATTTGAACTATAAATAGTTGGAAGATGAGTAAAAGTTGAAAATAAATAAATAAAAATAAATTTTAAAAATGCACGAGATTACCAATATTTTTAAAAAATAGACATTTTCGTTTCCGAGTTGTAGAAAGCTTATTTACATTGATAAAGGAATTGCAAGTATGATTTTTCTGCATTGCTAACAAAATAGCAACTCGTCCATACCTCTACTCTTACCATTACAAGCAAAAGGAGAGTTCAACAAAACGTGCGCATATTGAAGCTATATTTACGCCTAGAAGCAAAACTAGGGACCATCTCAGCATTTGCTCAATAGATCAGAGAAACTGGACAAAAACCTGATTGAGAACGAAAGAAGTGGAACCAAGTAACTTTCGAATATACAGCTCAACTGTGGATGAGGCTGAATTAACTATGCCTCGCTCGTGGCGTGTGCCATGTTTCCATCGTTTTTTTATCTAAGGAGTTGTGTGTTATTAACCATTTCTCCCACACTTCTCAATTATGACATGTGGCATTACAAACATTATCAGAAGTCCGTATAGTCTAAATTATCGGGTTTTCGTGTGGCGGACGAAATACCAGAGAATTAGCAAGAAGCAGTGTTAGTATAAAAGAGGTATAGGGATTTCTCCCATTTGTAATGGCAAACCTCCTCAATGGTTCGTTAAGAGACTTTCTTATAATTGATTATTTATTAAGAACAAAGTTGATCTGTTTCAAGAAAATAATATACTGGTTTTTAACTGTACAGCAAGAAATACGGAGATGACAAAGATCTGAGAGAAAGGTAGTAAAACTTGATTGCAGAGTCCCTTCTCCAGAATCAGTAAAAACTAATAAATTGAGAAAATTGTGATAATACGTAGTTGAAATGAAAAAGGTCTTTGTTATCAACATAAATTCGTTAATAACGTCCAGCTTCCGTCTGCTTTGCTGTCATCAGTCTATTAAAACAGGAAAAGGACGGTATAAATGATAAATAAATACATTCATAAATAAATCAAATGCACATCTATAAAAGAGAGAAAAGGTGAGCCGTTACGTGCAAGAAGGTGGCGAGAGCCCGGACACAAGGCGTACGCAAAGAATTTCGAACGGTGAGAGTTGAAGCGGGAGGGAGAGGGCAGGAGTTTTATCTGAAGAAGTTGCGGAAAGAGTCGGTCGGTGAGGTAGGGGTTGGAGACGTAGTAACCAGTGAGGACACGAAGGATTTATTTAATCCATTGAGGAGAATTTCAAATTGCTGATTCGATTCCAAAATGCAAAAATATTAAACGTATCTACTTCAAACAGAACAAAATATATGTTCCATTTATGTCTTGGTCGGGAAAACTGGTGGGTTGAGACGCGTAGCAGAGTGTGATTTGAGTTGTTTTTTCCATGCACATATTATTTTATTCGGACTGTGTAAGATCATAGTCCTCTTCTATGGCAAACGTAGTCCAACACCGTGCGAAATCCTCTTTTTGCGCACGACACTTTGTATGTTTTGACACATCCGACCTCCTTGCGCGGTAAACGGCAGAACATTTTCTTTCTATCTGTTGCCCGGAGGTAAAAGGCACTATGTCAATGTTTTGCTAGAAATGTAATACTTCTCACACGTGTTCTAATTCCTTTGCACTTTTTGATGGTACTGAGTTCTATGACCAAAATACATTAATAACGAAATTGGAAGCAGTCAAAACAACACCATGTCTACTTTCATTTTCAGTACAAGAACATCTTTAAAATGACTTCCTGTAAAATTAGATATATATGAAGTAGTGTCCTTTACCTCCAAGGAAGAGATATTACATTTTATTTACTTATATTTATATTACCAATTTCCAATACGCGCAGAATCTGAAAGAAAACTATGTAGCCTCCAGCCTTTGGAGAGATGTCTTTAGTTTTGTTAGATACCCAGTAACTCGGAAAAATTCCAAAAACTATGAAGCAGTTTTGATTTTAACTGAAAAATTCATATACTTATTGCGTTATTTCCCATATTCTCCTGCTGCGGATATTGACAGAATTCTAATACTCTGTGCGTCTCTGCTTACGATGCAGCTGCAGTCAAGAAAAAAGGTACCAAGGAATATCCCGCCACCCTTAAATATTTGCTACTTAGATGCTGTGTTATGCATTTTTTATCTTCTTGGAATGTAAAATACTGTTGTACTGTACATATTCTAAGCGTTATTGCAATATTCGGGAAGACTGTTTTTGTTAAAATATTTAAGGCACCGGTAGCTGAATTCTTAATCTCGCAACGGAAGTTCAGCAGGTCGAATCACGGGAGTCCCTGGCTGGGTGACCGTCTGGGAACCCCCAATACTAACGGCACTGAACCCCTGGCCGGTAGGGACAAAACACAGCGATTTGCGACTTGACGTATGGCCTACGAAGATCAAGGAGAATTATTCCACGTTCAATGTCAGGACATGGAAAATTGTTAAGAATTTGTTTACAAACTTGCTGCAGTGTAATACGAGAGTACTTTATTTGTTGTTCTTGAGCAGTGTGCGTGCTACGGTTTAGAAACCCATTTTGTGATTTTGGTCAACAGCATTTTTTCTGCTACAGGTCAGTAATATGAGCTAATTTATCATTCATATTATCATTCAATATTTTCTGTTGCATTAAATATGATGACGACAAACCCGTCCAATTTCATTCAAATCTTAAAGATAGTTTCCATTAAACTTCTGAAATTTTCACTGTTTATCATATCGCTATTCGTCAATTTGAAACCATAAATATATTTTTCCTTGTCTGCGTTACAAGTTAAAAAAAGAACGTCCTGATTTATTTCAAATTGGACAAATATTTTCTGGAAACCACAAGAATGTCAGTTACAAAATGTTGCAGATTTGTATGTATTAAAGTGTTAACGTATGCGCAACAGTGAACGTAAGAGCAAATGACACGCAAAAACTGAAATTTCAATTGTGACAAGAAGTTTAGGTCAGAATAGTCATAGATTATTTTCTTGAGAAAAAATAGGTTGCTTTGTAAATCAGTGCTTTGTCACAGAAACTCGTCATTGAGCACGAATTATTTTCATGAATAATTTGTCATTTCTGTAATGATATTTTCGTACACAATCAACAATATATAATTCAATTAATTGATGATTCAAAGATCGAATCCCCTAAAGCGCGGGGAGTGTCTTTACGAACAAGGTGAAAAAGATTTGGCTTAAGAAGTGGGTAAATTAAAGCTCGCTGAGCAGCTGGTGATATTCTTACTTCCGTCCTGACCCTGTTGCTGCTGCTGCTGCTGCTGCTGTTGTTGCTGCTGCTGCTGCTGAGATTGTGCGCTTGATTTGCCTACCCATGGCTCCAAGGAATGTGAAAATTCACTCCTGTAATTGGTGCGAATTTGACTTGACTGAACAGGCCTGAAAAAATCCAAAATTTTTTTATGATACATAGCTTTATGTACATATATGCCATACATAGTGTATTATTTTTCATACCTAAGCAGTGGACGGAGTGCGTATCACGCACTATTTTTCTCTGGATAAAGTCGTCAGCGAAAGTCAAAGAAGTCAGCGAAAGAAGAATGGAATTACAAATAATAAAGTGGCACCTGGGAGGTTAGGTCATCCACCATGCAATTCGGACAATTTTGGCGAGATTTTGTATCAGCATACTCTTCAGAGTATGCAGTAATCTGCATACTCTTAAGATGCTGATTAATCTCTAAACGCTAGACACAGTAGATGCATGGCGTCTCTGATTCGTTGTTTGCCAACATCTCTCAATTATGCATACCAACAAGCAAGGAGAGGCGCCAACGACGATTTTCTTCCGCTATCTTTGTTTAGGTAAGAAGTTACTGTTTCATCATGTAGAAGCTTTATTACTAGAACAGTGAACGCCATTGATAGCTTCGTCTTTCAACACTTCTCGGATGTTTACAAAAAAATCGAAACCGTCGCTGTGTGTAAACGCCTAATAACATATGAGATGCTTTCGGCAGCGGGATAGCGCAAGCGACTGATGAAACTGATTACTTTTCCACGCGGAACGGTGGATATCGTCAGGGCGAGGCAGTAGCGTGATTCCTGACGCCTACGAAGAACTCAACGAGCTTTGTCCCGCAGAATATTAAGTAACACCAAGATTGAAAATAAAGCCAGCAATCGTGCGTCGCAACGGCCAGTTGTAGCCAAAGAGGAAATGGCCTTCCTTTTCGCAGTGAAAGTGGGTGGCATTAGGTAGGTCATGAGTAAGGTCCGCATTCCGCGTTCGCTACCTTCACCTCAGGGGAGACTTCATCGATTATGACCTTTGGTCGACGATATTTTTCAACCTGCCTATGCTTATGTGTTGTAATTTGTGGCACAGAGGCGATGTTTTCTTTTCCAGAAGGGAATTAATTCCCAGAACGTATTTCCTACGTTCACTGTAGTCGAGGTTCAGGTTCACCCTAACCGAATATTATTATGCTTATTTGTAATGTAAGTGAAACGGAACGACAGTGACCTAAGTTCACTATAACAGAGTGTTCACTACAACCGAAGTCGACGGTGTGTAATATATATATATATATATATATATATATATATATATATATATATATATATATATATAGTGACGTTTGGCGATATACAAGTAAATGCGCCGCTGCCGGCGGCCGCGAGTCAGTAAGAAATTAGTCAGTGGAAGTCAGTCAATGTAAGTCAGTGTATGTCAGTGTAAGTCAGTATAAGTAGTAGTCGGAAGTAAGCAGCCGCGAATCAGTTAGTGTATGTAATCAGTGAATAAGCAGTCAGTCCGTCAGTGTGTCTGAAGTGGAGCTGTGCTGTAAAGTGAGCATTGCGGTGAACGGTGGTGCAGTGGGTGAACAGCAGTCAGCAGTCTGAAGTCTGCAATGGAAGCTGAGCTGTGAAGTGTGCATCGCGGTAAACAGCAGTGCAGTGGACCCTGGTGTGCGCAGTGAAGTGTGGTCTGCGCAGGGAATTGTGGTCTGCGCAGGGAATTGTGATCAGCGCAGGGAATTGTGTGCGCAGGGAATTGTGCTCTGCGCAGGGAATTGTGGTCAGCGCAGTGGACCGTGGACAGTGCTGCGGACTGCAATATTGTAGAAGAAGTGAACTGTGTAAATAAATAATTAGATGACGTGAACTGTGTAAATAAATAATTAGAAGTGAACTGTGTAAATAAATAATTAGAAGAAGTGCACTATGTAAATAAATAATCAAGAGAATGGAGTCGTGTGTAAGAAAAGTAATTAAGTGAAGAGCACAAGGATTTTGTAAAATATTTGTAAACAGAGCAAGTAGTTTCAGTGTAGCAGTGTTTACGAATATTTTTTTTATTTAAATAATACCTGTGTTGGTTTTAATTCACCACCGAGAAACGTTACATTATTTTATAAGCATTGTAATGTTATATCAGATATTTATAAATGTGTAACGTTAACTAATTTGTGCTTGAAATTATTGCCACAGAAGTTAATTTAGAATCAATGACATTTTTCTAATAGTAGGTGTGGTAGCCAAACACGGAGTAGGAAATTCTTGTTGAAAGACTAGACAGAGTAGCTCATTGTTTTTCTAAAGTAGAAGTGTAGTGAGATGAAAATTTTGTAAAAGGGTGCATGTTTGATATCTCATGTTTACCTGGTTTAAGATTATACAATGATTGTCGAATTGATTTGTGTGATGTGGAAGAGCCCTTCTCACACTCGAAAGATACCATGTCCTTGAGAAAGGCAAGCTATTCCACGAGCACCGATGGCACCGCTACAGGTATGTAGTAAATAGCATATATCAGGATGACGTACACTATGTGATCAGGACGTATACTATGTTATCAAAAGAATCCAGACACGTCCAAAATGGTGTTATGGTGTGGTCGTATTTTTCATGGAGGGGCTTCCACCCCTTGTTGTTTTGTGTGTCGCTATCACGGCACAGGCGTACGTTGATGTTTTAAACACCTTCTTGCTTCCCACTGTGAAGAGCAATTCGGGAATGGCGATTGCATCTTTCAACATGATCGAGCACTTGTTCATACTGCACGGCCATTCCCCAAGAAACCTCCCAACACCTGATTGAAAGTATGCCTGCGAGAGTGGAAGCTGTCATCAGGTCGTGCCATAAGTCGATCAGGGCGACATCAGGCAGCTGGCGCCCTCCCCTTCGCCGATCTCTCCACTTGACGGGCGTGGTCGCACAAAGGTGGCCAATTAAACTCTCCTGAACAGTAGATCGTCTCCTCTAGAACAGTAGACCTCTAGGGGAAAATCGCTGAAAAATCCACTTACAAGAATCAATAGAAGCTTCTAGATGTCGAAATAGCAAATAATAGCGTGCCACGCATCACACACGTGACCGAGCAAAGGCTCTTTGTAGGGGTGGGGAATAACAGCGAGGAAACTACAGGCAGGGACGAAGGGACGAGAAACTTCACTAGATATGAGACGCTCGACGTACTCACTTGAGAGACAAGACTTGGCTTGAAAATTTCGTATCAAACAACATCGCTACAAACCCGAAAACAACTAATTATGATGTTCGTATCAAACACTTGACGTAGAAACTTCGCTTGACGCAAGCAGATGAGAAACTCCTCTTCACATAAACACTTCGTGTTGGAGACTCGGTGACCGCACGGTGGGCGCAATCGTTCGGAATTGTATGACTGGTCAGTACTTTCTAGAGTGAATGGCCCGACTATATATTATAAGTGAATAGAGTATAGAGTGAATGGCCCGGAATTAATTCCGCCTTACAGACAAGTCAGGCCGACGTGCAATAGGCACTGCAGAGGTGTGTGGCATGCCATATCGATTGCAGAGACGCGGGGAGGTGGCGTTTGACGGCCTCACCCGGCGCGCAGCGACAACCGTCAACCATCGCCACGAGCATGGTCTGGGGCTGCTGCCGGCGTAGCCCGCGAGACGAGGCTGCTTCTCTGCCGAGCGCGCGCCTATTCAAGAGCGGCGCTGGGGCTGCGACGCCCGGCCTGCACCAGGCCTGCACGGGCGGTAACGACCGAACAATTATTATGGGAACTGTCCATATTCATAAACTGATCAATATTCCCGGACAGAAAACTAATTAGACACTTACTGATTTTGCCGTTGTAACAACCAGTTCTATTTTAAATAAATGTGTCCCCGCCACTTCGATGGGGTACACTTAAATTTAAACTCTAGTATATTATTTCAAGTAGATTGTAAACAATTTGCATACCTTCGACCAAGAACAGCCCACCCTTGAGGCTCTCTACGTCGGAGCCAGATTACGGGTTTGTATCCGCTTGGCGCCCATTAATTAGCGCCAGTTCCAAGCGCACTCCGTGTGTGACGGTACCCTCATTGTGATGGCATATCACTGGGTTATTACAATAAATTACTTTTGTTTTAATCGCAAAGTCTGGGACAGGCGGAGAGAGGGACCGCATCCTCTGGCCCATGGACTTTAGCGACCTGACCGCCTGCCTAACAGTCTGCATAACCCCTCCCTGCCACCGCCTTCCTGAACTGCCTCCCGAGTCGGTCTCTCTGGATGCTTCACGTCCGTCAACATATGAAGACACAAAGGTTTACGCTCCAGTTATTGAGCTGTCAATGTATGTAACTGAGCATCAATAAACCAATCTTACAAATTACGCAGAGCATGTCCTGTTTTGGTACGCATGCTCCTTCCCCGTCTCGTCATGACAATATAACAAACATTCTTCATTGTACATTAAATTAAGTCGCGGTGGTTACACTAATAATCGCCATATTAAGATGACGTTTTTTCCTTATAAAACGAAAATTAGATTTATTATTAAAGTAAATATTGTTAATTTTTCTAGCAAACTTTCACTATCTATTTTTACTAATCTCAAATTTTAGTATTACAGAATCCATTCCAAAAAACATAAATTACTTTAAACTTCTCAAAATACGCTCGTGAAACGGATATACTTAAATTAAATGAAAATAGGAAGAAAAGAAAATTAAACTTACCTCAAAGGTTGACTCATTTGAGACACTGCGGCTAAACGGTCCATCATAGGATATGCCAAGTCCAAAAATTGATATTTATTGGCTGATGCAGAGAATGTAGAACAAAGCAGCAAATGTAACTGAAGAAGAGGCAGTACTGTGCTCAGACTTATTAATTGGTTTCGGAACTGTCTTTCCTTCGTTTCAAATTGCCTGTAACACCAAAGAAACAACTTGGATAACAAATAGTGCGAGTCAGTTCACATGTAAAAAAATACCTTCATGTTCCTCTGAATAGTGTCAGTGATAATACCTTTACTGTTTGTTCTTCAGAGCCTAAGAGCACAAAATATCTACGTATATTAAATTTTTAGGAATAGCCAACACTCCTCTCTTACTACAGGTATTTGCATTTTAGTGACTCTTAATCATAATGTTCTCCAAAACATAAAGCTGGAAACTATTCAATTCCACTCAAACAATTCAACAATGGTGGCTGCGGCTTGTGTGCCCGCACAATCGCATTCAGTGTCTGTTCAAAATATTTCTTGAAAGAGGTCAAACTATTGCAGAAAGAGTACGTCCGATTGGAAAGCAACGGGATTTTAATTCTTATCTAAAACAATTTCAACTAAATATACAATTGTTCTCCCCAAAATAGTTCTTTTACAAATATTTACAACTGACAAAACAGACATTTTTTGAAATCAGATGACAGCATCGATATTCTTAGCTTAGTTAAAAGGCGCGAACCCTGCCGAATAAAACTAATAGCAACACGCTGCCCCCACCCAACTCCTATTTCCGCCACTCTTCCTCATGCTTCCATTGCGGATGCACCTACTACGGACGGCGACGAGATAGTCGTATGACCCATTCGGAAAACTTGGAGCACACGAAATTAAATTCGTTCTCAAAACCTGCATTGGTGGAATGCACAAATTAAATACATCGATTTAGTGTAAGTTAAATACGTTCTGCAACTTTCCTCTCGTTTGATTTTTCTGGCAAAGAGCGCCGCCCATGAGTCCGAAAAGAGCAGTGGCCACTGGTGGAACGTAGTACGTATTATCATGCAATACAGGTATCTATAATAACACACACATCCTACATTGTAGGAATCATATTCTTAGGTGTCAATAACTCACACAAGAAATCCACATGTACGTTACTTCACATCCCGTTGCACTATATGCATGTGCTTTAAATGTAAAGTGCATGTACTTATTTAAAATGCTCAACCAGATGACACTGAACAATTAGAACAGATACAGAAATTTAAATGACAAGATTTTTTTGCTGCTTCAAAATTGCTTTTATATAATTAGAAATTATACTCAATATCTAAAGCAAAAAATGATATTTATTTTAATAATATCGATGCATTTGTTGCCATTTGTACTATATAATCCTAAACAACTCAATTCGTTCGAGAAGAAGAAAAATTTTCTGAAACCCTGAATCAAAGATCAGGATCAGCTCTCTCGATCAGGTTGTACGTCGTTTCCATTCAAAGCGGTTTTCGGCAACACATCCCACTGTGAACACTAGCACCTACTCCTTACACAGAATTTTCACCCAAATTGATGTTCCACGATAGATTTGGCTAATACTGTAGCACTTAGATCCTGAAACGAATATTTTAATTTTAGCGTACTATATAATAACCCCAACGACATTTTGAAAATTTTCTTAAAACTGGCTTCAAAAACGTTCTTTAATTATTTTGCTTCAGTAGAGCAAAGTTTGCTAATAAAAGGGTCGCTGGTCGGATTTTCAGTAGTAATTTACAGTTATATTTTAAAATTGCAAATTTTAAATGGATATTTTAAGATTCTTTTCTCAGAATTGTGTTGCGAAAACTATAAGAGTGTTTTCCGACCTACGTCCGCTTACGTGTATTTCCTCAATCACATATCGCCCACCAGCGTGGCACTACCCCAGCCAGGATAAGCTCTAAGCTTCCCACAAGTGTGGTAGTGTAACACTTGTGAGTGTGTGTGAAAGTAAAAGGTGAGGAAAAGACAAAGAAGAGGAAGGAAATATCGCGCGCGGCTCGTTTGCTAGGGTACTGCTCCAGCATGCGCCTGGTGTTTATCAAAGAAATCACGGAAAACTACCGATCAGAGCAGCCGGTCGCTAGAATTCTCCTCTAGGCAGCAGCTGAACTGGAATTAGCTAACAAGCTTGTGTCGAAACTTCTGCCACAGTCGGCATTCGAACACTAGGACCTCCCGGTCAGAAGCACTGCAGTGACATCAGTTGATGCCCTGAGCCACCTTTGCCATTTTACTTTACAAAAAATATTATTTTATAAAAGATATGTAGATGATGTATTTTTATCGTTAACAAATATGAAAGTTCTTAATCTACGTGCACATAATTCGCTGATTTCGCGATTCCGTTTGTCATAGATAAGTCAGTTAATTCGCCTCTTAATGTCTTAGATCTTTCAATATCTTTGTAATCTCACAAAATTTCGACTAACTTGTTTAGAAAAAGTTACTCTTCAGGTCACACATTAAATTATTTTTCTGCTCATTCGATTCAACTTAAGAGAGAAGTTATTTCTTGTTTAGTTCGTGTCATTAACCTAGCAGATCCTTCATACCACACAAAGAATTTATCCATAGTAAAGAATATTGTATATAAAACTATTATCCCGTGGAGTTTACTATGAAATCAATATAAAAAACCTTGCAATGTCGAATTTAAGCAATACTTCCCATTTCTTTGAACAATTGTTCTACTTCACCATGTTGATGCCTTATATTCGAAGATTCAAATAATTTTAAAAAATAATGCCAACTCCTCGCCATGAACATCAAAATTGGAAGCCCTCTAGCCGTAAAGCAACAATTAATTAGAAATATTAAGAATTCTCTACCGATTTTGCATAATGAAATTGTAGCCTCTTGTATTCTACGAGTATTACAATGTCTCAAAAAAGCTGTTGTTGTTAAAAACATCGCATTCCAAGGGTTTCCCCATTTCTTTTTGTCCTGATAGAGAGAATAGGAATTTTCATCCCTCTAGGACAACCGGAAAGTTTGTCTGTAAAGTCCTAAAAGTTGAAAGCTTTAAAAAGTGTTAAATTTCGAGAATATTTTCAGAAATTTTATTACATACACATGTGCTAAAACTGGTGTATACATGATCTTATAGTCATGTTTACTTACAATATAAACACAAAACAATGTGTTGAAGGATACAAAAAAGGAATGTAGTGATAAGTTAAAATCATAAATATAATTAATCATAAAAAATAAATTGTATTTGACAAGTTTGCCTCTAAAATAATTATTTTTAACTGAGAAAAACGTAATACTCATATCCGTAAACCAAGGGACTGCAACATGGTTAGTTAAAAATTGTCGGGTCAGAGGATCAACAAAAAAATCAATAAAAACGTAATTAAATGAGTTAATAAATTACTACAATATATAAATATTTATATTGGTTATGTATTGTATATATCAGCATACATATAATATACAATAGACTATACTAAAGTACTGCAATTCGAAGAGAAAAAGAGGAGAAAGGGGCTCGAGTATCCCGGGGAGTGAGACGAGGAATTATTTTGCACTTCCTTTAATGGATAACCAATGTGTTGTAAAAACTATTTGATTTTATGATGAATATGTCTACAAATACTATGAATGTAAATTACATGATAATTGACATGTTATAAAATATAAAAAAAGTGTAATATCAGAAAAATGTTTATAATAGTCGTTTATGCAATTAGTTTATAATGTTAAGCTTTATTGCATGAGTATATGTTTTGAAAACGAGCGCCTTTAGGAGCAAGTTTTCAAATTTCTACGAATGCAATAAAGCAACATTATAAACGAGTTGCATACTATATTTTTTGTATAACAACATTATACATTTATAAGAGAATCAAACTTAACTGCGAAACACCTTCCCTGTGACGACTGGGGTATTTGACATCATGCGAGTAAACGGTGCTCGGCTGTTCCGTTTAGCTCTACCTCCCCCCGATTCTCTCGCTACGATTAGCTGAATGTGTGATGATGCAATCATTCGTGCCATAAAATGTCCGATTATGAACGATTTCTTGCAACGGAAAAGGTTATTTTATAATCCTTCTTAGAAAACCTGTCACGCGGAGTTTACAGAGTTTCAAGGAAAATTGTCAACAGTCAAAAAATTGAACTGTAAAAAATTAGTAAAATAAGAAGCGGTTATAAAACCTCAAAATGGTTCTCAATATAGAGAAAATCTACTTCTTGGTGACAACAGGAAATGTGCTGAGTTTGCCCAACAATACTGTTGGGAGAAATCGAAGCTACATGTTTGGTGCCAAAAGCCAGGTGCATTTCACAAAGACAGGCGTATGTCTACAATACTTTACACGACAAAGATATGAAGAAAACCACTGAAATATGGCACTGATAAAATACACTGTTTGCAGCATTTTGACGTTACTAAATTTATGAATTCTGTTTTTTTTTCTGCGAAATACCCTGAAAAAAATTAATGCATCACAAAAAGTGAACAGTTTGCAGATGTTTAATCCACATCGCAATAGCTTGATATAATGAAAGACCTGATGTATGAGGATGTATTACACAAAATAGGAATACTGATGTGAAAAATGCGTTTTTCCGATTTTCGTACAAAATTAATATTTTGGTGAGGATAGGTAAAATTCGCGAAAGGGTATTGCCGAGTAAGGCGGTGAAAAGTGCCCCCAAACCAAATCAATATTCGCGATACTCATATGAAAGAGAATACAAAATGTCGTAGATTCGCAAAAAATCAGCTTCCTAGGGCAATTTGTTGCAAAGATACTACGAGAAACGTGTTTTTCGTGTTTTATTTTTTCTCCGCTTCTATTGCATCTTGCAATAGCACGAATTTTTTTATTAAATTTAGATCTTAGATAGCATAAAGGACGCATAAGAGAATCGTACAGGTTTCGTGTTCGTTAAAATGCCTAAATTTTCGAAAATGTTAAAAAATTTAAAAAATGGCGGCGTCTTCCTGCATTTACAATTGTGAAGATACAATTTTTCTCAATGAAATGTGTTCATCAAAAACAGATAGTCAAAAAAAGTCATGTTGAATTTTTTGAAAATGTTATTGTTTTTTGTGTAATTTGTTCCCAAATATAGTGACCCGGTCCGAATTTACAACGCTTCGTGTACATAATTCCAGGCAGTTGGATGCTTCGTAAGTTAGATTTTGTACGTTATTTCATAATTCTATGTTCGTTTGTTACAATCGAGCTTTTGTTATACTTTTACAAGTTAATATTTTTAAAAAATATTTAAAACCTATTTGAAATATAAGAAATACAGATTGCTAGTCTTCAGAAATTATCTGATTGGAATGCAACAATGGTTCCGCAACAAGGACTCGAAAGCTAATTTCTATGAATTACATCTTATTGTTGGGATATGATTTGCCTGTCTGAAAAAGTTATAATAGTCAAATTTGTGTTAATATTTGCAAGAAAATATTTAATTTTTGCACCAAATGTTCTACGGTTTGAAATGAATTTTACGAAAAATGATGACTGAGATGAGTTACTTCGGAGAGAAAATAAGGCATAAATAGTATTACATAACTATTACTAAAGGAGAGAAAGTATGTGCTGTTTTAACAGCACTAGTTTACTTTCTCGCAACGGAGTGTAGAGCAAATTATGCAAAGCTGCGCTGAAAAACGGCGAATTTTCGGCAGAAAAACTCTTATTACAGGGCCGCGGTAGCGAAAAAGTGGATAAATTCATTTGCTAAATTGAGAAAACCATCGTCTGTCACGTGGTGTAGACACAATCCATGTTTTATGGGTACCGAAAAATACCGAAAAATCGAATGACGGCAAAACGTGTCTGGCCGTCCGTCTGAAGAACGTTAGCGGCTAAATAGTTCAGCCGATTTTCTCCAAAATTGATATTCTCCAATCGATCAAGCGGATGTCACGGTCTCTTGAATTTGAAACCGATATTTTAATTTTGAGGGGTTCTTTACATGAAGCCCGTAGCACATTTTCCAAATTTTCAAAAAATGACTCCATCATTTTTGATTAAATGTTTTTGTTGAATATTATGATGCAGGTTTCATTTTCCTCAAAAACGCTGATTTTTCGAAAATTGCAAAAGTTCAATTTTTTTTCGGAGACTTCCTACAACTAGAATATTAAAATTGAGACTTTTTCCCTTCATGAAATCTGTTCTTTAAAGACAGATATTGAGTCTCGCACAGATATTGAGTCAAGGTCATGCACAATTTTTTGAATATTTGTGATCTTTTCGCGTAATTTTGCGTGAAAATACGGTCGAGAAAGTACGTGCTGTTCTAGATCCACTAGTTTTCGATAAACATGGCGGAATGTAGCATATAACGGATTTATATGCATTTATACATGTTGCATTTGTCGCTGATTTTTAGGCCATCCTTTATGCACAGATGTTCTACAGGTACATTAAATCTCCTTTATAGTGTGAGAACATATGCCGCAGAACACCTGTGTTTAAGAAATTGCCTAAAATCAGGGGGGAAAGGCATGTTTAATTATAGAGTATATACGCATATCAAAGAAGAAAATTTAATACCTTTGCACTTCCATAATCATATTTGCATGTGTTTTAGCAATGGCTTCTTGCATTCCTTGACAAAAACTGTTGATGGTATGCTTTTCCATTTCCATATTATGTCGTAATTCTTCCAGCAAATTTTTAAACATTAGAAGCCCTTCACGTACAGAATTCTGGAGATCGCACACAGACTAAACAAAGAAATAGTATGCATTAGAAACAAGTAGTAGATGATGGTAGAAGATGAAGTCCACTTCCAGAAAAAAATAGCATACCAATTAGAAAATCTGAAAAATAATTATTAATTCAGCACAAACAACATATCATTTAAAGCACAGAGCGTTAAATATGTTAAGAACATTAAATATTAGTGGCGTAGATTTTGAGGCACCGTGTGGTCTCTTGACAATTCAAAGGGATGACTGACAAATCAAGAAGGTGCTTTGTTGAAATACGGTCGTAAAATACCGTTTAAACAGCAAAATACGTGAGGAGTAATATCCAACAACATTGATTAAAGAATTTGATTTCATACATTAAATGTTTTAAACAATGAATATGGTCGAAACATTTCTTCGTATTATCATACATGATTCTGCAAGTACATATCTACTACGCCAACTCTTTGTTCTAGAATATTTTTAAATTAAATGAAAATGTATGCACTAGACCGTCCGAAAATTACAGTCGATTTAGCGACTGGCCTGCCGTCAAATTGAGCGAAATTTCTGCCATGACAGGAGTAAAGAGCAGAGGTAGGGTCGACGCTGCCTGAATAGGGGGGGGGAGGGAAAATCGGCGAGAGGGGTCTTCCTGGTGTTATTCCCCGAATACGTGTCCTTTCAATCACGAGCCGGCTGGAGAGCGGGGAGGGGGGGGATCTCATCCAATGGCGATCTTCGTCACGACTTAAAATTTTGGTATGAAGCTCCCGATTGGATGACAGTGTTCTCCTCTTTTTTCAGCACGTGACCTTGAAGGAACACCGTTTTAAACGAAGTATAGCGCTTGCAGTCTCATCTAGTGCAGTCTCACTAGAGCTGGGCTGTCCCGAGAGTCCCATCGAGACCGCAGATCAAGTGGTTGGAACAGGCGCTAGAGCGCCAGTGTAGGTTTTATTAGAGCGGAAATGATTGACGAATTGGAATGTCACATAACAAACTGTAGCCTCACTGTAGTTTCAAATTGAATTGGATAGGGGCGGATCCAGCTGATCATTTTTGAGGCAGGGGCATCGTAGATTTTTGTTAAATAATAAACATATTTGTTATTATATTGTATATTATTTATGTTCGATAGGTATAATACTATACAATATAATTGTTTAAATAATTGCATAATTCGTACATAAATAAATATTTAATTCACTTTCTCCAAATAAAGGAAGATAATCTCTAGACCTTTTGTATAGGGGAAATAGTCCCCATGCCCCCCCTGGATCCGCCAGTGGTATGGGAAGAGTTGAATCTTTTTGAATATTGAGGTGCTTACGTCCAAATCATAGTGTGTTTCAAGGTAATCAATCATATAAAAACATTAATATACAGTACCTTTATGCGGTGGGTTTTGACCCTAAATATGACAAATTCACTGAAGAAAGATTTCTTTATTCAAAAGACTTCCAATACAGTATTTTTTGTTCTATAATAGAAACATTGTCTGTGTTAGGGAAATAAATAATTCCACTCCTATTGTGTACTGATGATTGTTGCGGCCCATGTATTTAATTGAACGCTATCTATTAAACTAGAAACAATGGCCACAAACAGAATCTGCAGTACGCCTGAATTTCAAAATTCCGTACCAGTTGTTGAAAGTGTTTTGTCCAGCCTGAGTAAAAAAGACATGAGGGCAAACAGATGAAAAAATAAATATAACCGCGAAAATCTGAAAAAATTTGATATTGATAGTTCTCAGGTGAATCGCTATTCAGACAACAGCCGCTTACAAGCCTAGTGTTGGCCCACTAAACCCATAAACCCAACAGTGCTGGCCAATAATCACAGAAGTGCGCTTCAGACATTTTTCGTTACATGGGAACGTTTGCTCGCAGTCTTGTTCCTCTACGTTTCAAATGGTCTCTTGGTTATTAAGCAGATTTAATATTAAAAAATTAATAATTTCAAATTAGGTTAACTTCATTAGTAGCATTTAAATGTAACTGAGTTCCTATTTGATGAAAGTGATATTATCATTTGTGGACATTGATTTTAAGGGACTTTTCTGTTTTATGTAACTATATTTTCTTTATTTCTCAGCGTAATTTAAAAGAGTTATATTTTTTGTGTAAATGTTTGTAAATCAGTTCAATCAAATCAGTCAAGATTATAGATCATAAGTATGAATTATCTTCATTTCTCTATAGCCCAAATTCATGGGACTGTTCCCACGACTGAAAAGTAGAACTTCAGTGCCAAACCTGAGTAATGACTATCAATTAACGATTTATAAGTTAAGTACCAAAACATCATTTTAAATCAGGGTTGTCCAACTGGCGGCTCGCGGGGCGAAAGGTTATTAGACAAATGTGAAAGTGCCTCGCATCCATGTCGGGCGAGAGCGTTGCGCGCCTAGGGCATGCGTGCTGGCGGGATCAATACCCCAATTTGATAGAGAAAAAGGTTATGTTTATTGTTACGGATTTTTTTCTGGTAAACTCAAAAATTACGAATCGTCCCAATGTGTTTAACTGCGTTATGCATTGTAGAGCCTGACGCAGAGTTCCCACTCATCGTTTCAGAGCAGCTGGAAAAACTGCCGATATCTTCAATACGGGGTCACGTGTGGATCGCCCGAATAATGAAAAGAAGGCCCGCAACCAAATGAAAGGTTTCAGTTATGGCTCTTGATGCCTTGGAAGTTGTTGCCTTGTTGAGCACCTAAACTCTCAAGTAGCTTCCCAGTGTTCAGTAATATTCACATTGGATTTGAACGTGCGCAACACACTGTAGCAGGTTGATGATTGAATATGTCAGCATGAAATTTCCTTAGAGAAGATTTTCGACAACTTATTCGTTATCGTACCACAGAGAGAGGTGGCCTGAGCTACCTCTCCCGGAGAGGCCAAATCTCTCAGCGACATCAATTGATGCCATCAGACATCAACTGATATCACTGCAGTGCCTCGGAGCGGGAGGTCCTAGGTTCAAGTCCCGACAATGACAGGTGTTTCGACACCAACTACATGAATGTGACGAATTCAGTCATTGTCTGGATGATAATTCTAGAAGCCGACTGATCGATAGTTTACTGTGGTTTATACGATCAGTACCTGGAGAATGCTGGAACAGTATCCAAACAAACTGACCGCGGACATCGCGCGATCTCTCCTTCCTCTTTTTGGTTCTATCCTCCCCTTCCTTACACACACACGCACTTACAACCACTACGCTACCACATATGTCAGGAGACCGTGTGGGAACTTGGAGCTTGCGCCGCGCCGGCTGGGGCGGTATCTCGCTAGTGGGAGAAAAACCCGTTAGCCTACTTGTAGGTTGGCACTAAGTGGATCTCACCATCCAGCGGTGGAAAATCACCGCCATTTCTCGAGGGACAACATGCACTACACTTAAGGTACTAATGATTGATTCATTGATTCGTGAATCCTGGCGAAATTGCGCAAGGATTCACGTATCAATGAATCAATCATTATCGGGACCGACGCTGAGGAATCAACATGATAACCCAAGAAAACGGAGAGCAACGCGCACCCACAAACGACAAAGCACGTTGGGCAGGAAATGGTAAATTGCACTGAAGAGCCCAAAAACTGGTACAGACATACGTATTGAAGTGAAGAGTCCTGGAACCAAACAGAATACGGCGCTCCGGTCAGCAACGACTATAGACGACAATCAGAGTCTGGTACAGATGTTAGATCGGTTACTGCTGCTACAATGGCAGATAATCACGATTTAAGCTAGTTTGAAGGTGGTGATATAGTTGGAGGAAGAGAGATGGGCATAGAACCACCGAGGTCGG
The DNA here is from genome assembly GCA_038098605.1 of Gryllus longicercus. Lineage (NCBI taxonomy): Eukaryota > Metazoa > Arthropoda > Insecta > Orthoptera > Gryllidae > Gryllus > Gryllus longicercus. Next base: position 261,329 of record JAZDUA010000751.1, read on the forward strand.
AGGTTGGATTGGATTTTCTCGTACGACCATTTCACGAGTGTACCGTGGACATCGGGAATCCGGTAAAACATCAAACTTCCGGCATTGCCGTGGCAGCAAAAAGATCATGTAATAACAGGATCGATAATGACTGAAAAGAATCATTACACGTGACAGAAGTGCATCTCTCCCGCAAATTGCTGCAGATTTCAATGCTGGGCCATCAATAAGAGTCAGCATACGAACCATTCAACCAGACGTTATCGATATTGGGTTTCGGAGACGAAGTCCCACTCGCGAATCCATACAAAAAGCTTTACGCCTCGCCTGGACCAACAAAACCGACATTCGACTGTTGATGACTGGAAACACGTTCCCTGATCTGACGAGTCTCGTTTCACATTGTTTCAAGCGGATGGACGTGTACGAATATAGCGACAACCACATGAATACATGGACTCTGCATGCCAACAAGGCTCTGATCAAGCTGTTCAAGCTGGTGGAGCCTCTGTGATGGTAAGGGGCGCGTGCAGTTGGAGTGATATGGGACCCTGATACGTCTAGATACGACTCTGACAGGTTACACGTCCGTAAGCATCCTGTCTGATCACCTGAACCCATTCATGTCCATTGTGCATCCCGACGCACTCCCGACGGCAATTCCACCAGAACATGCGACAGCCCACACGTCCAGAATTGCTACAGAGGGGCTCCACAAACACTCTTCTGAATTTAAACACTTCCACTGACCACCAAAATCCCCAGACATGAACATTATTGAGCATATATGGGATGCCTTGCAACGTGCTGTTCAAAAGAAATCTCCACCCCCTCGCACTCTTACGAGTTTATGGGCAGCCCTGCAGGATTCATGATGTCAATTACCTGCAGCACTACTTCATACACTAGTCGGGTCCATGCCACGTTGTGATGCGGCACTTCTCCGTGCTCGCGGTGGCACTACACGATATTAGGCAGGTGTACCAGTTTTTTGGCTCTTCATTGTATAAGCTAATACTTTTGGGGTCTAGTTGACGCTTCGCGGAGTTTGTCCTGTCGACGAGGTTCCGCGATTAACATAAAACAACCTCGTGCCTGGGCAGCGCATAATTTCCCAACGCATTTACGCAATAATGTTGTAATACTTTGTAACCATTAGGTTAATTTCCAAACATAGTTTGTTGCACAAACACATTCTTTCTTTCTTTCTTCCTTTATTTATTTATTTTTCTTTCTTTCTTTCTCGTGAAGTGGATGAAACTTCTTTGTCATTTGCATTGTGCTTCTCAACATGCCTCCAATCAGTCAATACATCATGGGTAGTGTGGAAGGTTCTGTAAAAACTGAAACAAATAGTTAACACTTTTCTCAATCGAACCACGTAAATGATTGATTATTTAGTGTCGGGCGCATCAACTGCTATGATTTTCAGCAACTTCCTCAACCTTTCGAAATTGACGATTGGAAGATCGGAGATAAGAAATATATTTCCTACTAAAAGTAAATGTATAGTAGTTCGTAATTTTTTAAAATACTTCAGTATTAATTTTAAAATTTACTGCAAAATTGTTTTAAATATTCTTTGGGAATGCGTTATGTCATATCTGTTTAATTGTTGGAGTCTCTATTGTTGCGTCACCTAATTTTGATGATGAAATAATTATTAAACTTTCAACTTATTTTTTACAAAATGCGACGTAGAACCGACGGACGCGGGGGTCTGGTCACGTTCGGCGCCAAGACACCTCGATTGGTCACACCCTCCGCTGAACCATTTCTTTGTTCACGACTGCAGCTGGAAGGGGCGCTTTGGGATCCCCCTACCCCTTGTTTATGATCTGTTAAGAGCTCACTTGCGGGGAAAACGCCGACCCACCCTCTCGAACTCGCCCACTCATCGACCGCATTGTGTGGCAACGTTTCACCCGCATTTGCTTGCGTGATTTGAAAATTTGAAGGACACTTATTGCATTTTCGAAATTACGCTACGCGGCTTCCAGAACTTCACAATTCCGTAAAGTTTCGACACGAATTACGAAAAATTTGTCACTGTTACCAAATTAAACCGAATTATGTGCGCCTGCTGCATCGCATTTGGATGTGAGAGCTGAGGAAGATATCTGTGGACGCGACTGCGGTAAACTGTGGTCTGGGTTGCGAGTCAGCCCGCCGGGCCCCAGCTTTAGAACATTCGCCCGAAACCCAGAGACGTGGTGTGGTGGCCGCTGCCCGGCTTTTCAGACGATCGGGCCGCACAGTGAAAGGACGCAACAGCTTGAAGGGGCGAATGATCTCCACAACATTAACACGGGTGATGTCATCACAAAACCTGGCAATGGGTCCAGTCAGGCCCTTCAGGCAACATTGAAAAATGGACTCTTGCTCAAATATTTTTTGTGTAATTCGGGCAACAATTCTCAGCCGCGCATTGGCTAGAATAAAATTCAAGTAGCAAACTAATTTTCTGTAAATGTAGCCTTAAGATTTTCCTGTGTGTTAGATTTTAACTAGAATAAGTTTTGTTTGAAGAAAAACTGAGCTCAGCTAGAAACTCACTTCTTGCTATGCTTGTTTTATTTTAACTCATTAAACTTTCAATTTACACGGTTAGGGGATCACACTATAGTTTGGTCATGTGTAGGGCACCAAATGCGTTAATACGGATATACCTAGACGTCACAATTCTTCGTTATTATTTCCATCTCACTCTGATTCACTCAGAAATCTGTTGCGATGGCCGCTGATCCTCTTCCCCGACGATTACGACTGAGGTATTACAATCGGCTATTCAGTTGCTTCCTCATTAGTATTCAAATCGTATACTGTGTCCATTCTTGCCATATTACATGCATCAACTTGACTTTATGTAAATATCATGACGTTCACTTCTCACTTATCTACGTATTTCATGAATTCCAATCTAGGTTAGATAGGTTAGCTTTATAATTACGTTCTTACGAACAGACACATTCTGTTCAGTCCATTTGAATACTGAGCAGGATTTAGAAAATTCAGAGTTGAGCTTCTGCCCCTAACCTTGAAAGTGTTCTCTGAATTCGTTTATGAGCACGTGGGAATAGCCCTTCATTCTCCCTCTGCTCCGTTGAATAATATTGGATATTTCTCCTTCAACACTATTAATATTTTTATTCCTGTAATTCCTGACTAAAGATGTTATGATTTGGTTGTTTATAAAATTTACTCCGGGTTGCAACCAGCTTCCTAAGGTGCAGATCTATGGGCTGTTGGTTGCCTCTACAATAGTTTGCGAAAATGTGGGCTGCTCGCAATAAAGCAATTTCTTACACTGTCCAGTCTTTTGAAAGACCTGGAAGTTTAGCCAAGTTCGTACACAAGTTTTGCGGAACAAATCTCGGAGCTCCGATGACCATAGGTACGACTTGTATTTTTACACCCCACATTCAACTTATCTCAATTTCCAAACTCTTGTATTTAAGACGTTTTTCTACTTCCTTGGTTACAAGATTTTATCGCAAGGTACACTAACATCTACAAGTAGACACGATTTTTTTCCAAAGCCCGGATAACAATATCCGGATTGTTTGCTACTATCATGCAATCCGTTTGAATTTTTTGGTGAATTTCTGCCAGTGAAGGTAACTACACACCCTGTCGTGTCTTTTCAAGTATTATTATTATTATTATTTAGTTGACTTACATTACTGATATGTAACGTTACTAATATTAATAATTTCCTATGCGCGCAGAAGTCGATAGAAAACTATTGAGCCTCCGAACATGTGAAATGTGCCTATGGATTCGTTAGATATCCAGGAATTCAGAATACAAAGAAATTCGATTTTGACTGAAAAATGTAAATATTTGATTGTGTTATTCGTTCTAATCTCTCTCCGCGCGTACTGACTAAAATCACATTCTCAGTGCGTCACTGCTTACCAGCTCCCCAGTGGGTAACTTTCAGTACGTGGGTTCGATTTCGGTTGAGGTGTGTGAATTATCAGAGGCAAAGCATCCCACAGCGGCCATTGTGGCCACCCTGGATGGCGCCCGTAAAAATTAAATCTCTCCCGCAATTACCTAACAAGATTAGTAGTTCTCCTAACCAGACAGTTCTGATCAAATTAACAGAGCCTCATCTAGTGCAGAAAGTAAGTCACACCCATGTGCATCATAGAAGGCCCACAAGGCGCGCCTGATCATAAAGTGTCTTCTAGATCCACGCCGGGAGAATGCTTCTTATATTCTTTATCAAGAGGGAATAACTTGTAATTTCCAGGACGATGTATTTCCTACGCTCACTATAACTTAGTCTTCTTATGCTTATTTGTAATGTAAGTGAAACGGGACCAGTGACTTAAGTTCACTATAACCGAGGGTTCACTATATACGATTTCACTGTAACCGGAGTTGACTGTAACTCTTGGAGCAAAAGATCTAGATCTTTTTGAAATAGTAAAGGCTTTTATGAAAGAAAACAAGGCTGACTGGAAGAATTGAGTAGGCGTGTGTATTGATGGAGCTGTATGGAGATGTATTGATGGAGCTGACTACGGCCGGCTGTAATGCTGGACTGCAAACATTGATTCGTCAAGAATCTCGTGTGATTTGGGCCCATTGTGTTACACAGGGAAGCACTACCAATAAAAACCGTCAGCCCTGTCCTTCATGAGGTTCTTCAATCAGTGATCAAAGTAGTTAACTTCATTAAAATCACATAATTCCAGGTTGTTGTTTTTTTTTAAGAAATATGCGATGATATGAGGGCTGAACATACTTCATTACTTTGTTATTGTAACTCTCGCTGGCTTTCACGGATAGATGTCTTGAAAAAGTGTACGAATCAAGAAATTAACATCATTGTTATCATGTTCAAAAAACATTTGAGTTCCGGAAAATTCGTCGACAGCGATTTTTTTTAAAGCTGGCATACCTTTGTGATATATTTGAAAAACCCAATTCTTTAAATGCGTCCTCGGAAGGTAATGAGACCACTATTTTGCAAGTTTCAGATAAAATTTCATTATTCAAAAAGAAATTACTATTGTGGAAGTCAAAGTTGAAAGCTAAAGATACTCATTACTGTTTTCCAGGTCTGTACACGATTTTAGAAGACAGGGAGTTACAGTTGAAAGACGATAAATAAATTTATAATATTTATAAGTTTAAACAAATTCTTTTGGGCAACCATTACCCAGGGAAATTCATACTTAATATATTAACGGGTCAATAAAATTTTAAGAGTTCCGCCCAACATAGTGGCCAACCTTTCAGTGAATCTATTCAAACTCCTCCCAACGTAATTATTCCATTCGTAAAAACACTGACCATACCGTTACAACAACAATTAAAATCAATGTACAATATCAACATTAAAAGTACAATAATTAAGAAACAGAATCTTATAAGAAATGTTAAAGATAGATACCTAAACATGATATGAAAGATACAGTTTATGCAGATCAATGTAATGATTGTCAGCTTAATTATATTGGCAAAACAAAGAGAAGAATTAAACAGAAAATAACAGGACATAGAAAAAATATCAAAGAGGTTACAAATAGACAAAATTCAATATCCCAACATAGAATTAACCTAAAGTTAAAAAGGTGTAAAGTCAAAAATTGTTTGGAACACGTAAGTCATGATGTCGGTGTTTTTTTCACCTTGTCTGGGACACCTATATATTTATATGTCATTCAGCGAGCTTTTCTGTTAGAAATGATAAATAAAAGGGGCAGTACAATCAAAATGGGAAAACGGAGAATAGACAATGCAGCAAAAAGCGCTGTATTTTGGGGCACGCTTAACACTTACATGTACAACAAATAACGTCTCCTATTCAACATTTGTCTAGTACGCAGAAAATCGTACGACCGAAAGTTCCGGTTTTTATTTCGAAATTACAATTTTCAAGACTGTGATTTGTCCATAGTCTTTATTTACAAATGAAGTATTGGCTCAATATAGCTCTGTAGAAGCAGTATAGCTCTGAAGAATGCCACAGCAAGATGGCCGAAACGTCAGTACAATTGACCGAGACGCGGCTCATCCCGGATAGCCAAGAATTCACTGAAGCAATTCCTGAATTGTTTCAGTGAAATGTTCAGAGGGTTCAAGTCTTGAGTAAGTCTTTTTAGCATTTCCTGAGTCAAGAAAAGAATCACATATTTGTTTAGTAAATTTTGTCTTTTTTTCTAAAATGTCAGTTGAAGTTAGTTCCAAAATCAATACTGAAAACTGAAAAACATGAAATCACGTTTTTGAAGTTAATAATGAAACCGAAGAACTTACAGCAAAATGTATGTTGAGTAAAGATGAAATGTTCTTAACAATGTTCCTGCCGGCTTCGCAGAACACAGAAATGAAGAGCATTGAAAAAGGATTAATATCTTCAGATTCTTTCGAAAACACATTTTTATAATACTGCAATACATGTAGACTATATCAAATAATGGTCCCTAGACCAATTAAACATCTGCCAGAAAATGGAATGGGTTTCTTTGCATACCTCTACAGTGTGAGAAAATCATACAATAGGCTGAAGAAATTAAGACGTTTCAAGAATTTTGTGTGTCTGAAGAAAGCCTGTTTGATAAATACTGCCATGTTGATATGTTCATCTGACGCCAAACTATTAGAGTGGAAGAATGCTAATAGTAACGTTAAGGTGGCGGCTAGGGGCTAGGGTCTCTTTCCATCTCAGATGGAATGAGATTTTCAATTACTTTAAAACGGAATGCACAGACTGCAAGGATATGGAGTCGCTTGTATACTTCTGCCTGGATCTAATACCTCAGTAGAACAACTTTTCACTCACACGAATTCTTTGAGGGTGAAAGAGAGGTACAGCCTTAACATAGACACAATAGGTGTAATATTAACCATTAAAACTCAGTACAAAAATGTGACATGTCTTATTTTTATGATTTACCGAATTGATTTAAATATTGGACAAAACCCATTTTTCAGAGAAATATTCTACAGCAAACAACAGTGAAACTGGTGAAAGAGTTTCATTCTCTAGCCAACATGTCAATACATGGTCTGTTATATTGGTTTCTTCAAAGAGTTGTACAGCGTATTGCCATTAATTTCTAAAACTAGAGCACAGCGCAAATGTTCCGGTTTTTCTTTTTGGAAGTCGTAATATTGGTTGTGTTTCACTTGAAGTAGTTTATTTAATTGGCTTCATTCTTTTTCCTCTCTTTAAAGTGCACGAGCTGCTTTAGGTGGTTGCTGTGCAACTGAGCGTGCTATGCCTACGTTTGGAGTTGGTGCGTGAAATCTGTGCACTCCGTGACGTCACAGAGGAAGTAGGCGGCTGCATTCAATGCCGTCTCAAAAACAATAACTTTCTAGCTTTTCGACGGGCAGCGTAGACACAAAAACAATTATTTCTCATAAAAAAGAACACAATGAAACAAATTGTTATAGCAGACACAAGTGACTGGTAGCAGTTCTTGATTTATAAAATGTTTATAAACAGGTGCCGGAACGCGCCCAAATTAATTTAATGGAAATTGTTGTGAATTTATTATATAATTTAATAATTATTTGCGTGGTAACAGAACGCCGTTCTGTTCGCGTTCCGCCAGAAATCAAGCCCTATCTGGTAATCAATTTAGCAATTGCAATTCCTAGCTCACATCGCGGCACCCGATGTTTACTGAACAGCGTATTACCCGCAGATTGCTCTACTGCGCAAACGCGTTGTCTCCCTGCCAACGTCCTACCTCATAACGCTGGCGCTATAGCGCGTTTTAAAGCGAGGTTAAGTATTTAATACGGTCTCTTAAGGCGACAGTGATGCCAAATGTGGCGTTTTTCTGCTGTAGTGTATGAACTAAAAGTTACGCGCTCAATGGTATCGACGAATTCCGCAATGGGGAGAAGAACTAGTTTAGTGCTAAATTAGTTTGTTTCGAACCTTTCCAATTTTATGAAATCGTATTTTCTTTCCTTTCTTCAAATATAAAACTAATGTTATAACACTGAGGCACACAGGAAACATTTCTGTTAAGCTTCTCACGTCCTTAGTGCTTCGAAATATATCATAAGAAATCACAAATAAATATTATTTTTAAGTGCGCCACTATTTCAATATATCTAAAATTCAAGCAACTACATGCCATTACAAAATAGCCAAGACTCTTGTTCCCTTATTAATAACAAAGAAATATGTATTAATAATAACTTAACAAAATATTTAAAATTCATTTGACGACAAAATAAGTCGGGCCCATGGGAACAAACTGGTCTGATTCACGAGAAACCGAGCTTCCTTGCGCCGGGAGAGCGGACAGTCATCTCCCGGTAGGCGTTGAGTACGAATCCCGTTCGAAAATATTCACTTCACAACATTAGTTATAAAAATTAATAACCATTTGTTTTTCCCACTATGGAGCACTTTACCGCTCTTGCACTTTACAGTATGTGGATCACACATTCTAAATTAATTTTGCAATGAAAAATAAATTTAATTTAAAAAAAAAGTAAATTTATAAATTTACCGCAACCTTAAAATCTAAATGAAGAAAAGTAAACGAAATTACATTTAACCTTAACGTGATTAAAACCATAAGTCTCAAAAGCAACACAACGAAACACAGGTAAACAACCCGAACGTACTTTCTGAGCACAGTATGACATGGTAACCGAAGCAAGTGGCACCGTGACGGATTCATCAGCCGAACGTATCCCTTCCCACAAAAAATTATTAAATTTTAAAAATATTCACCACGATTTGTTGTAAATATATAATGCATTCGAGTCATAATTTTACTAATTTAATTATTATGAAAAATTATATTAATAAGGATTTAAAACAGTTTAGATCACTTGAAATTCTGGGGGGCTGTTTCTTCATTCTGGGGGGCTACTTCATTCTTAACCCCGGACGCGCTATAGTGAAGCCTAAATTTTGCGCTCGTCGCCATCTTACATCACTCTAAATTCGTTCGCTCTCAGGGTGATTTATGAGCTTCTTTCTTCATTTTAATCAATTTCTGCTGAGTTTTGGCAATTTATGAATTATTTACATCTCGATGGGGAATAGTTACATTGTGTTTGGTTGTAATTTTTCAAATTTGCGACATGAGGGAAAAGAAATTGGTATTCCAATACACCGGTTAGTTATTACCTTTTCGTGCTTTGCGTTCATGTCATTGATAATTTAGTTATTAGTTTTCACTCCGTTAATTATTTATGTGAAAATTGATTAAACTAATTAAAATCGGGTGGGAAAAGAAGTAAGCTGTATCAATGTTCTTGTAATGTGTTTTGTAATTCAAGCTCAAATAAATTCCTTTTTCGATTTGATTTTTTATTAATTTCCAATCCGAGAGTTTATAAAAGAATGGATTAACGCAGAGTTGTCCTACTGGCGGCCCGCGAAAGGTTAGTAGTCAAAAAGAAAAGTCCCTTGCATCCACGTCGGACAAGAACATAGCGCGCCTAGCGAACTCATCTTGGCGGGTTCAACACCTTAATGTAAAAATAGGTTGAGTCTAGATTTAAGATTATTAGATTATTTTTCCAAGTAAATTCAGAAATTCCAAATCAGACCAAAGTTTCCCTGCGTTATGCATGGTATACCGCCTCATATCACGCATGGTTCTACCCCCTCCCGTTTGAGTTCGAATTGTCAGAAGAGAAATACTACATTGCTGCACTGCATATAAATCATTATTCAATGTAAGGAAAGGAACTGTATGTGACGTACTAGGAAGTACTCAATGCAAATTCTCTTGAGCTCCGATACTTCTACCGTCTGTTTTACTATATTTATTGGTTGAATTATTTATTTATTTATTTATTTATTTATTTATTAACATACAGGCTAAATAGCCCAAATAATATACAGGAGTTAAGTAAACAGTAAATAATACAATTGAGAGTCGCATAATTTGTATGATTTTAATCTAATGAAATTTGTTTAATATCGATAATTTCGCATGTTTTTTGAATACATAAATTGATGACGATTCAAGCGCAGGACATGTCACGTTGTTACATAATCGAGAAAGTCTGGGTATTGGTGAATAGTATCCATAAGATGTGTTAAAATGTTGGACATTCAGTATACGATTTTCTCTCAGTGTATAAAATGACGTATTGAATTCGAACATTGATTGTAATTCGTTACAGGTGATGTTGTTGTTAATGATGTTGTATAACATACAGGCATCTGTATAAATTCTGAATGATTCAAGTGTACTAAGTTTAGTTATTTTAGCTATTTCCCGATAGTCATGATCCAGCGATGGGTTACGTATTTTTGCTTTGAAAGCTGCGTATTTAAAAAATTTGTGCTGGACTTTTTCAATTCGTTCAATATTTTTAGTAAAATGTGGAGTCCAAATCGTGGATGCATACATCAAAGTTGGTTTGATAAGAGTATTATACAATGATACCAAGGTCTCGATTTTAGAAAAATTAGAACTGTGTCTCTTAACAAATCCTAACATTTTTAGACTTTTATTTACAATGTAATCGATGTGTGGGTTGAAGTTTAGTTTCGAGTCTAAAATAACTCCTAAATCTTTAATTTGATTAACATGTTCTATATCAACTGTTGCTATGTTATAATTAAATTTAATTGCATGTTTTTTCTATAGATACTTAAAATTTTACATTTATCGATGTTAAGATTCATAAAGTTGTTTTTACACCAGTCAGATAAGCTATCTAGATCTTTTTGCAAAAGAACACAATCCGTAACATCACTTATTATTCTATAAAATTTACAATCATCTGCGTAAAGTAAAAATTTGCTATCAGAAAAAGATACATTTATGTCGTTGATAAAGATCAGAAATAATATTGGCCCTAAATGTGAACCTTGTGGTACACCTGAGGTAACATTTATTTTTTTTTGATATAAAGTTTTTATATTTTACATATTGTATTCTATTTGACAAGTATGATTCGAACCATTCAATTAGGGGTCCTGTGATTCCAATGTTTTTGAGTTTTTGAATTAGTAAAGGAATATGTACTTTATCGAACGCTTTGGAAAAATCTGTGAATATTACATCAATTTGTGAACCATTTTCGAGTGAATTATATAAATCTTGAGTAAGTATCATTAAATTTGTTGTGGTTGATTTACCGTTTAGAAAGCCATGCTGTTCACTAATTATAAATTGATTAATATAAGGTTTAATTTTAGATGTAAGAATAGACTCAAAAACTTTAGGAATCACATTCAATATGGATATCGGTCTATAATTATTAACTGATGATTTGTCGCCTGATTTGTGGATAGGTGTAATATAACTTTCTTTCCACACGCTAGGAAAAATGCCTTCATTCAGGGACTTACGGAATAATTTGTAAATTGGTATATAGAGGGCTTCAGAGCATTTTTTCAAAAATATCGAAGGAATACCGTCTGGTCCGGAGCTTTGGGTCTCTTATGAAATATGAATAAATATGGTGAATGGTCAAATAATTCATTAAAAAAATTCACAATTAATAAATTAATTTATAAATGTGAATTATAAAAAATATAATATTAATTCATTTCTTTCATAATACCCTTTCTAGTTTCTTGCTTCTAATCTTTATTTTTATATTGCTCATTATGTACTGCTTTATTACAAGAATAATATTTTCCACACAAGGTTTTCCTAGTTCATTTCGATTTAAAGAAAAAAATCAAATAAGAATTATAAACAAAACTGGTTGTTTAACAGATCTTTAATTGGTAAATATTATAACCTCACTCGTTTCTACGCACTGTTTAGTATTGTCCTGCGGCAGCAAATACCTAAATGACATATAACTAATGAAGGAATAGAAATGTTCCGAGAAAACTCGCTCGCTGACCGATTCGAGCGAGGAACTTTTTCCCCTCTGCAGAGGCGAACGAGAAAACTCTTTCAAGGATGTGTGGGTTGATTAAAGTTCTTCGTTTAGATTTTCCACGTTTCTGAAAACACATTCCTCGGTATAGTCTGTTGCGGGTCAAATGTAAGTATGGCCCGCAACCACGTTAAAGATTTCAGTTGTGGCCCTTGAAGTCTCGCAAGTTGGACAACACTGGACTAACGCCATTATAGTGCAATTTTTATAAAGCTGCCTCTCAAGGCCCGTCTACACAGTGGCATTATGCCATTGCATTTCGCGGCTTTCTCGGTAGTGCCGCTTGATGTCGCATGATCAAGCAGTGCTTGATACGGACGTGATCGTCGACATCTAGCGGCACGACCGAGAAAGTCGCGAAATGCAATGGCATAATGCCACTGTGAAGATGGGCCTTGAGAGGCAGCTTTATAAAAATTGCACTATAGAAGGAAGAACTGCCCAATATCTGCTTAATTTGCTCTCAACATTTTTGTCCATAAGATATGGATTTAACAGAAAAGATGACTTGAAGAAGCTGTATCCAGTACTTTCCAGCCCAGGAGCTGACTGGGAGCTGTCTCCAGTATTATTTAACACATTTGCAGAAGCATTGGAAGACAGCACAAAAACCATTATCTCTATGAAATTGTATTTTAGAAATCGTAACTAATAGTAGTGATCTAATGAGACCAATAATGATATACACGCTTTTGTTGTTGCCTCGTTGCCCGCACTTGTGACATTAGAAAGGTTAATTTAAATAAGGAGTCGTCGTCTATAAATCCCCTAACGCCAGAGGGGGAGGTTTGAGGAAGCGTTATGCTGCTTTATTAGGGTAAGGGAGCGTTATTTTAGTGTAACTTTACGCTAATATTGTTTTTGTTTTGTTTTCAACATTTGCTTAAATAATTATTTTTATTCAGTCTTGCTCTAAAACATTAAGAAATTAAATTAAAAAAGCTATATGTAAATATTTACAAAAGAAAATGTATTTGCTTCAATTGTACAAAGATTGAATCGTAGATTACGAAGAAAATATTCGAAAATGATATCTAGTATAATGTAGAATACAGTTAACGCAGTAGGTTCTCGCCCATGCATCCTCTACGGTAACAGGTGCACTAGTCACACGATTATTCTCGTGCTTCCTTCCTTCACGTAACAATTGTCCTCCAATCGAATTGAAAGGTGCAGACAGCATCGCCACTAATTTTTTGACTTTAAATGTGAATAATTTTCATATACAATACAAAATTAATAAAAATTGTATAATTTATTTTTCCTTCTTAGAAAGGTCGGGGGGGGGGAGGGGCTCGCAAAATAATGTTTCTTTTTTTGGGGGGTGGGGGTATACAAAATGTTCCAAATTTTTTACATAATTTATGATCAGTCCCTAAACACACTATTACTCAAATATAATATTAACTTAAACTAATATTATTGTAAAGAAACGGGACAAAGTAATCAAGTGGTGTCTATTTCAATGCTACATACACCTTCAAATTTAATACAAATATCTGTAACAAAATATTGAAATTAACTTTTAGGTCAACAGGCTTCTATCTGAATCACGTTCTCATTACTTCCATATATATATACACACACACACAAACGCACACACACACACACACAAACACACACACACAAACACACACACACACAAACACACAAACACACACAAACACACACACAAACACACACACACTACTGTGAAGGGTATATACTAATACTAGATTGGCAATGAACGACTTTTTGTGCCAATAGGTGACCGTTTCCTGGGAACCAATCATTTCAACACAAATCTAAGCCAAATTGAATTCGATTTTTATGTATCTAGGCAATATTGTTGATATCATATTAGATTATTTTTAATTTGAATAATGAATTGTACAAAATACCTTAAATTGTGAGAAATGTGATAATTTGTTTCAACATTCACCTAATCAAGAAAATTACAAAATATGTTCCACTTGCACCACTGAAATATAGTGTAGGAAACCTAATGCCAAAATACCAGGGAGGAAAAGTTGCTGCGTTGGGACACAAGAGTGAAGTAATCATTCACATCTCCAAACTTTCTAGAATGAGTAAGGATTATTCATCTTTATTATTTAGCACTCATTGATGCATGACTTTTCATGCAATTCACCTCACACAAATCAGAGGTATGTTGAACAGGAAGTGGGCACATATTCCCAACAGTTTCTAAACTGGAATTGAGAATTCAGATGGCTCATATTTTCAACAGTTTAGATAATTTATAACGATTCATTTGACAATATTTAAATACTTTCTGAGTAAACAAAAAACATACATTTCAGAATCCCTAATAAAGAGTACCATTTTTCCAGACGTTTTAAAAGGAAATCAATTACTAATACCATATAATGATATATATGCCTTTGGAATTGCCAAATAGCCAGGGTGAATGCTTGAGCAATGTCTGAAGTAAAATATATGCATCCTTTACAAAAAATTATAAGTAATCTAAAAACATGATTTAAGTATAACAATGGATTTGAAATAATTAAAAAAAGGAATGTATTTTAAAACACCACATTTAGACTAGTCAGTTTCTTTTATGTTTGAAAAACAAACTTTCTAAAAAAATCTCCTTCTGACACTACTATATTAAGTTCCACTTATTAGCAGTCTTCAAAATGTTAAAGAATCTAGCACAATATAACCACTAAAACTTTCATCAAGTAAAAGGAAGTAAAAACAAGTCATCCTAGCATACAATAATACATCTCACATTCATAATAATTATTAAATGGTTAAACACAGCATGGAGAGTGAGGAGTGGTGTTAAGTTGTGAAATGCTCCTGTGAACCAGTAGCAGAACTTCAGGACAGACAAAACACATTGTACGCTACAAAGATGCACATCAATACAATGAGATATAAGAAGGTTCTGTTAATTCATAATATTAATCTGTACATTAGGAATATATTCACAAATGTTACTTAAATATTTTTAATCTGTTTAATAATTTAAGTTTGGTAATCTGTCCTGATGAGAGAGAATACTAAATGTTCTGATACATTGGCAACCCAAAAGAAGTTTCCTTTCAACTATCTATCAATTAAAAAACATACATTATTATACCCTTGCAAACACGTCGTTAAAATTCCCACATCCTAACTTTCTGTAGTAAAATGAACCGTTGATTATGAATACAATAAGAAATTATCTTCCTATCCTATAGTCAATGTCTAATGATTAATGTTGAAACTTTAACCATCATACAAAATTGTTATACTTTTCAGAACCCCCCCCCCCTCAACATACAACATACACACCTTTGCAAAATGAAATTTTTCTTTAATGTAATAATGAAGGGGGAAAAATCAAAACAATCAAAATATACTCATCGCTGAAGCTACTAAATACAATTGTTTGATTTCTTTTAATCATTAAAAAGGAATGCAAAAAAAGGATGAAGGATAAATGTTGGTGGGAACAATCAAAATAAAGTACACAAATTATTTCAAAAATATATTTGATCATTTATATATTTTAACAAGACGAAATAATAACACAATGGCGCTGAAAAGCAAAACATTATTAAAATGAACAACATGCAATATCTAGAAAAATATAAAGACAATTTTTCATGCACAGCAGTCAGCTTGTGTGTGGGGAATGAAATTAATATTGTCACTGATTATGATTATCTAATACATGAAGCCATGCTGATAATTCGAGAGATTGCAGGGAATGCTTTGAAGTGTCATTTTTTGCTCAAAATATTTGAAGTTTAAGATTTAATTTCCTTATTCTCATAAAACAAGTTGGAAACTCTACTAAATTGATTTGTTTATTCTCTACCCTAGCCTAAATGCAAAGAACAAGAAAATGTTGGTAATACTAGATATTTCCAGTTGGTATTGCCTCCATAGGGAAACCCCAACTGCACATGGTCTGCCCCACATTTGTGGAATGCAAGTTGGCAGTTTGTAGAAGATTGTTTAGATTTAGGTTATTTAGTCAAAAAAAGGTAAAACTGTACGTAACATAGGGGAGAGAAGATCATCTGCGCATGTTTTCTCGAGTTCCAGAATCCCTTCCCATCATTTTAACCATAAACAGTTGAAAGATGAGTAAAAGATAAAGATAAATGAAATTAAAATTTAAGAGAGCATGAAATTAGCAACATTTGAAAAACTAGATATTTCCGTTCCAGAGTTATAGAAAACTTATTTGAAACGGTAAATGAACTGCAGATATGATTTTACTGCATTGCTACCAAAATAGTAACTCGCCCTTTCTCTACTCCTACAAGCAAAAAGAGAGTTCAACAAAAGTGATACTACATTTACGTCCAGAAGCAAAACAAGAGGCCATCTCAGCATTTGCTCAATGGATCAGAGAATCTGGACAAAAACCTGATCGAGAAGGGGTCATTGACCCGGATGCTGAAGTACACTATTCGTTACAAGCATATTAGGTCTTTTAAAAAAAATTATACAATACAAATGAATACTAATTAATTATATATCACTGTTTGTTAAAATAAACATTATAATTTGTTTTGATGATCAGTGTAGTCTCTAATTGTATAGAAACAGTTATGCAGCAGAAAACATTTTACTTTTAACTTAAATATGTGAACTGACTTCAATTGTTTACAATGCATTGCCAGATTACATTAAAGTAATGTACTTGTATGTGGATTTCTGACAGTGAGCTGTTGATATTGACACTTGATGAACGTGATTTTTAGGATGTATATTGTAATTATAAATATCAGTAGTGCATAAAAATATGTTCCACCGTTAAGTAAGTCACTTTTGACAAATATTACAGATTTGTAAATAAAAAGGCAGTGGTAAGATTCCAAGCTCAATGAAGAGAGGCTTGCAGGGATCACGTGGACGGCATTTTTTCATTATTTGAATAATTTTCTTTTGCAATCTACAGATCTGGGTACTACATGATGAGCTTCCTCAGAATATTATGCCATATCTCAGGCGGGAATGCACGTTTGCAAAATACATGCAACAATGAAGGCTGAAGCATGAAGGCTGACAGAATTTGGAAGAATTCTGAATGTGTAACATAATGAACTTAATTTATGGTTTCTGTGGCTACTGCTCCAAATGTACTAGATCATGGATAATATGAGCCCCTGAATAAGTGCATTAAAAACTTCAGCAAGGTATATTCTTTATTGAGGTATATAATTCCATATACTTTAATTATCTTATTTATTATCATTATTATAAAACAAAGTTGCATCATGTTAAAAACAACATAGTAAACAAAACAAATGCAACACAGTGAGTCATTTTCTACATTAACCTCATATTTATACAAATAAATTACAACAGGCAGTGGATCATATGAGGCTTTGGTTAGGACACTATTTGCTGGAAGAGCATATTATTCATAGAGCCTCCATTTGTATGTTATACTTTACTTTCCCGACAGAGAGGGGCATCACAATAAGGATTTTCTTATTGAAACACAGGCAAGTGGCACCAAAGCTCAATAACCAAATGCCAAAAGAATTGAACAGTTTTGTTTTTGCTTGAATTTCAGTGCTGCTCCATTAAAACTAAGCCTCAGAGACAAAAATTCAAATTTCTTGTGTCTGAAACATCCAAATGATTCAACTTTCCATCATGTTGTCTCTCCCCATCACAATTAATGCACTTCTTTTTTGGATACAGAGTTTTGGGAAAATAATATTTAGTTAAACATGACTAGGAAGCAATTTTACTGGATATTCTCACTCAAGATTTCTTGGTTATCATTTAAATCCTCAGCCCTACAGAAACTTCCTTCAAATTCTGTATTGCACAAATGATGAAGTAGATAATGGATTAAGCATACATTTCCTCAGTCAATACAAGTATATCTTGTGCACGGATAAATTTCTTTTTTTCCTCACATCTAGCTCCACATTTGAGATTTCAAAACTAAAAACATTTTGTATTAGCATGTAAGAGGGTGGATGATAGCATGAGGTAGCGATCCCTTTTCACTGCTCACCATGCTGCAAATGTCATGCTCTAAATGTCTGTGCCCCAGGTTCTAAATGTCACAGTAAGATGCTCAGTGACATACCATGACAAAAATCAGAATTTTTCTAAATGGTAATTCCCAATATAGTTTTGAATATTTAAGACCTTATAAACTACAAAAATATATCCTTGAATACAGTGTAACCACTCATATCCAACTACTTAGGATATCCTGACTTTGTCCCCCTCCCCCTCCCTAGCAACATTGATGTTTTTTGTCGATGTCACATCACTATTGTACAATAAAAAGGACATGCCGTTACATTTTAATCCCTTCAGATAATCTATGAATTTTTTCTAATCTTCCTTGGCCTCAACACTACATTAGAAAGCTTTAAAGTAGTGACGTTACATAATATACTCTATCACATTATTTCTAACTTTTGGGATTTTTGAAAATTCAGAGTTCAACAAAAATGAGACCTGTGCCATTATTCTAAGCATTCTTTGCTCTATTCATGGGAAAAAATTGAAGCCATATTTGAGAATTTTTTAATAAAGTTCATTAATTTAATGCACAAATTACATGACAACTTTTCATTTTCTCCAAAAATTGTACATGACCTTTTTCAGAGACACTGTTTTTTAAAATAGATTTCATTTAAGAACAAATCTCTATCTTTAATAATGAACATTTGCAATGTTCATTTTCTGCAATTTTCAAAAAGACAAAAACGAGACCAGCACCAATTTTGTTACTGTCCTTTGATACATGTGAGGAGAAAATTTAAAGAAAAAATTTGGAGACATTTTCAGGAAAATAATTGTTTAAGCCAATGTTCCTTGCAAAATTATGAGTAAACTACTGTTATTTTTCGAAAAATTGTACAGGACGATATTTCAAGATCTGTCTTTGAACCAATTTTATTAAGGAAACAAATCTCAATGTTCAATATTGTAGTTTAGTACACTGAAAAAATTTGAAATTTTGCCTTTTTTCAAAAAAAGGGATTTTAATGAAAATGAGACCCATGCAATTTTTTAACAGAGTTTTTTTTGCTATCTGAGGGCAAAGTTTAAACAAAAAATTTGGAGCCATGTTAAATTTCATGTTTTTAGCCCCTTGTTTGTTTGTGTATGTTTTTAACTTTTATATCTTCTTAATGGAGTTACAAGGCAAAGCTTAGAAAATTTCTGTAAAGAATACATAGGATTTTGAAAGTATAATGAAGCTGTTACAATAATAAGATTTTCCTGTTCAATAAATAAATAAATTTAAAAAAATCGAAGAGCATTTGCTTCAACTGGTATAGAACTTAACATGTTTCCCCCTCATACTATGCCACTGAACATGCTTTCCATGAAGTGGAACATAATTCTCATTACAAATTGAGATTTTCTTTCAATAATTAGTTTTACATACCTTGAAATTTAAGTGTCAGCATGCAAATCAAATGAACAGGCATACTATTGAATAAAAACTCAAATATTGGGGAAATAAAATAATCAGTCTGAAAAAGAATAAAGATTAGGTAGAAAGCAAATCAAAATGAAACCTTTTCAGAACCATACAAGATAAAGGAAAGTACTTAATTAAGCAGATCAATGAACCATGAAATCAGCAATTCTTATAGAAAGCAAATTAAAACAAAATATAAGAGGAAGAGATTATTCAATGAAGCATTTTTCTTTCTTTCTATCAATTTCTTACTTTTAAAACCTTGTAAGCCTTACATAATTTCACCAATCACTTGTTTTGATGTAATTTTATACATTTTGACAAAATGAATAAAATTATCAAAACATTGCTAAGTCAGTGTTGGCAGAAACACCTCAGAGAGTATATTTACTATGTATCTTGTTAGAAACAGATCATCACAGCAGATGTATGTAACTAATACATGTGTGCATTACTGCAAGAAACACTCATTTCAGATATATCATTAAGTATTTAGAAGACCTTAAAATAAAACATATTCTGAACTAGTGATGAAATACAGCTATAGCAAAAAAGAACTTAACTACATATAACTACTCTGGCTCAATCAATGAACAATAGACAGAAGTTAAAAACTGAGCAATGAAATCTGGCAAAAGTCCTTTCCGTCAATAACATGTTCAGTACATTAAGAAATCCACCGTCTAAACAGATTAATTTTAAACAGTACCTACCAATACTGCTCTGTCCAGTTTCTTACAACCCTGTGTGTAAGCAGTATCAATATCTACACAATGCAGTCTTGCTTCTGCAGGGGTATCTCGGAAACAATTAACACACAACATGTTCTTCTGAGAATTGGAAAACATGATGTACTGCTCACCATGGACAGCACACTGGAACAAAACAATTACCTATTCACCTTGAATAAAAATGTTTTGCAAAGGAATTTAATTATCAGTTTTGTTTCATGGATGTTTATTTCTTTTTAGTAAATGAAATTTCATACCAATTTTGAACCATTCATTAAGCATTCACTTCATTCTCTGCCAAACAAAAACATTAAAAGTTTTTAACACAACTATTTTAACTGAAGCATATCGTCAACAAGCATAACACTACAATTTCTATTATTATTATTATTTTCTCTCGGGTTTCTACTGATTTTATTTCGTATACATTACAATCAAATTTTCTTGTTTTTACAGTTCTCGGCAGATGGTATTTTTTCATCTATCTCAACCATAAATACTTTGGTAATAAAATAATTAAATATCATTTTCTAATAAAAGAATTTTGCTGAGCCAACAGAAAAATTAAATAAGATATCAATTCAAAGAATTTTCTTATGATTATTTTCAAAATTCAATTATTACTCCATTATTAATAATTATTCACTCAAAAGAAATTATATCAAATATTTCCTCAGGGACCAGTAAAACTTTTTCAAGAGCCAAATGTACCTCAATGCTATATTAATGAAATTTTTACAGCATTGCCATCCAATACAACGCAGGAAGAAAGATTTAATACATAGTTTCATTCCAACATGGAAGATATCTTGCACATAGTACCAGTCTGCGCTACTACTGGCTAAGAGGGAGGGGGAGGCTAATGAATATTCACCCATCCCCCCGCTGTCACGTAAAGCCAACAACACAAATTTCCAATTTTTTCATAGGTTTTGGAAATTTTAAGAATATTTCATTCCATATTTTTCTTGTAATACATTTTATATGATTTCATGAAAAGTCAGAATTCTCCCAATGTAACAAATATGTTATTTTTTGGGGAACTGACTCTTTTGACTCTACACTCGCAAATTACAGATGTCCCGTAAAATATCATGTAACACTGTTTCAAAAGTAAAATTTAAATATTCAAAAATATACATTATATTCACAATGTCCAATTATATTGCAATTTTTGGTATATTTGCCATTTTTGCAAACAATTAAAGTAGTCCTTAACTCAGAAATTAATTTTAAATATTGAAACAGAGTCTACGTGTTGACTACAGCAAGCAAATGTTTACCAAGTACACAGCTGACATTTTTCAAATTGTGAAGTTCTTCCCAAGACAACATAATAATACTTGAACATATGGATATGATAACAAAATATTGATAGACTAATTCATTTGTAATCACTGCAAATTTTAAAATTACTCTATATTTTCTAATAGTCATTATATCAAGAACTTAACATATCCAGTGAAATAATATGTTTATTTATGCAAGGCTATGAAACTTCTAACCAAATTTTCAAGGGGGGGGGACATATCCTCTGCCTCCACTGTGCATACCTACATACATACATCACAAAACATTTTCAATAGTAACAAAAATCATTCACTATTCCACTTAAATATGCTTTAAATAACAATAAATAAATGCAATTATTCTCGCATTTTCAGCCTACAGCTCTCCTGAATACAGACATTTCGGTGGCTCCAAAGTTGTAAAAATGAGAAAATTGCACCTCTAAAGAGAATTAAAATCCAAATAAATTTGTTTGTTTTTTCTTGTGCTTTTATAAATAGATGTATTCTTCTCATTGTGCCTGTAGTATACATACGTTTTGTGGCTTTCATGACCAACCAACCTTAACAAATAAAGTCAAAAGAAAAGTAATTTTACAGAAAAGTGCTGAATAACATTTTCACTTTTTAAATATTAATCTAGTATCTTGGAAAAAAGTGACAATACAAGGCACGCCAAACGCAATTCCACAATGCTAAACAGTCTGTTTCTCAACATCAATGGTGTGTAACTAAAAAATGGTGAGATCTAGGGAATGATGTTTGAAGTCTCACAGTTGTTCCTCCTCACAATGTTATCAACAAAATGCATTTTTTGGGGACCTTTGTATTTCTGTGGGTTCGGCTTATCTAAGTAATCCACTTCATGGTAAGGTTGAGACATAAGGCACTTATTTTCTTCTTCATAAAAATGAATGGAAAATAGGGGTAGTGTTTCAATATGTGACATTTTTCTCACAGGTGAACTGGTTATGTACAATAGGGATCTGATTTTGGTTTAATAACAGCAAATTCTGAAAATCCTGACTTGCATAAATATGTTACTAATGCAACTAGTGTTTGAAGAGCCATAGCAATTATTTGGGGATCATTTTTTCTCTAACTTTGAAACTTCCACAGTGTCTAAGAATTAGAATTTGTTTACAATGCATAATCTGATGAAATGCCCTAGTTGCTCTTCCTCTGCAGAACTGAGTGAGGGTGAATTGTTGAATAAATTGATTGATTATATTGTATTTCAAAGCGAGTCTCCTATAGTAATTAGACCAGTAAGTGTATAATATATTATCTCTCGGGAGGTGGCAGTAATCTCCATTGGAGCAGGAGATCCAGTTCCATTATATGTAAGTTGGTGGGGTTTCCCTCAAGAAAGATATCACCTCGGCTGGAATATGTTGTAAAAGTTTGAATGTGTATGTGTGTGCACGCCTGCGCAGGCGTGCGTGTGTCGGTGTGTGTGTGTGTGTGTGTGTGTGTGCACACTTGTGCTGGCGTGCATGTGTGCAGGCGTGTGCTGGCTGGCGTGTGTGTGTCTGCTGGCTGGCTGGCTGGCTTGTGTGCTGGCTGGCTGGCATGTGTGCTGGCTGGCTGGCTGGCTGGCTGGCGTGCTTGTGTGTGTGTGTGTGTGTGTGTGTGTGCTGACTAGCGTGCTTGTCTGTGTGTGTGTGTGTGTGCTGACTAGCGTGTGTGTGTGTGTGTGCTGGGTGGCATGTGTGTGTGTGTGTGCTGGGTGGCGTGTGTGTGTGTGTGCGGTGGGTGGCGTGTGTGTGTGTGCTGGGTGGCGTGTGTGTGTGTGTGCTGGGTGGCGTGTGTGTGTGTGTGCTGGGTGGCGTGTGTGTGTGTGTGCTGGGTGGCGTGTGTGTGTGTGTGCTGGGTGGCGTGTGTGTGTGTGTGCTGGGTGGCGCGTGTGTGTGTGTGTGTGCTGGGTGGCGTGTGTGTGCTGGGTGGCGTGTGTGTGTGTGTGCTGGGTGGCGTGTGTGTGTGTGTGCTGGGTGGCGTGTGTGTGTGTGTGCTGGGTGGCGTGTGTGTGTGTGTGTGCTGGGTGGCGTGTGTGTGTGTGTGTGCTGGGTGGCGTGTGTGTGTGTGTGTGTGTGTGTGCTGGGTGGCGTGTGTGTGTGTGTGTGTGTGCTGGGTGGCGTGTGTGTGTGTGTGTGTGTGTGCTGGGTGGCGTGTGTGTGTGTGCTGGGTGGCGTGTGTGTGTGTGCTGGGTGGCGTGTGTGTGTGCTGGGTGGCGTGTGTGTGTGTGCTGGGTGGCGTGTGTGTGTGTGTGCTGGGTGGCGTGTGTGTGTGTGTGCTGGGTGGCGTGTGTGTGTGTGTGCTGGGTGGCGTGTGTGTGTGTGTGCTGGGTGGCGTGTGTGTGTGTGTGTGCTGGGTGGCGTGTGTGTGTGTGTGTGCTGGGTGGCGTGTGTGTGCTGGGTGGCGTGTGTGTGTGTGCTGGGTGGCGTGTGTGTGTGTGCTGGGTGGCGTGTGTGTGTGTGTGCTGGGTGGCGTGTGTGCTGGGTGGCGTGTGTGTGTGTGTGCTGGGTGGCGTGTGTGTGTGTGTGCTGGGTGGCGTGTGTGCTGGGTGGCGTGTGTGTGTGTGTGTGCTGGGTGGCGTGTGTGTGTGTGTGCTGGGTGGCGTGTGTGTGTGTGTGTGTGCTGGGTGGCGTGTGTGTGTGTGCTGGGTGGCGTGTGTGTGTGTGCTGGGTGGTGTGTGTGTGTGCGCGCGCGCTGGGTGGTGGTGTGTGTGTGTGTGTGCGCGCGCTGGGTGGCGTGTGTGTGTGTGTGCGCGCGCGCGCTGGGTGGCGTGTGTGTGTGCGCGCGCGCTGGGTGGCGTGTGTGTGTGCGCGCGCGCGCGCGCTGGGTGGCGTGTGTGTGTGCTGGCGTGCGTGCGTGCGCGCGTGTGTGCTGGCGTGCGTGCGCGTGTGTGTGCTGGCGTGCGTGCGTGTGTGTGTGCTGGCTGGCGTGCGTGTGTGTGTGCTGGCTGGCTGGCGTGGGTGCTGGCTGGCTGACTGGCGTGGGTGCTGGCTGGCTGACTGGCGTGGGTGTTGGCTGGCTGGCGTGGGTGTTGGCTGGCTGGCGTGGGTGTTGGCTGGCTGGCGTGGGTGTTGGCTGGCTGGCGTGGATGTTGGCTGGCTGGCGTGGGTGTTGGCTGGCTGGCGTGGGTGTTGGCTGGCTGGCTGGCGTGGGTGTTGGCTGGCTGGCTGGCGTGGGTGTTGGCTGGCTGGCGTGGGTGTTGGCTGGCTGGCGAGGGTGTTGGCTGGCTGGCTAGCGTGGGTGTTGGCTGGCTGGTGTGTGTGTGTGCGCGCGCGCGCTGGGTGGCGTGTGTGTGTGCGCGCGCGCGCGCTGGGTGGCGTGTGTGTGTGCTGGCGTGCGTGCGTGTGCGCGTGTGTGCTGGCGTGCGTGCGCGTGTGTGTGCTGGCGTGCGTGCGTGTGCGTGTGCTGGCGAGCGTGTGCGTGTGTGTGCTGGCGTGCGTGTGCGTGTGTGTGCTGGCGTGCGTGCGTGTGTGTGCTGGCGTGCGTGCGTGTGTGCTGGCTGGCGTGCGTGTGTGTGTGCTGGCTGGCGTGGGTGCTGGCTGGCTGGCTGGCGTGGGTGCTGGCTGGCTGACTGGCGTGGGTGCTGGCTGGCTGACTGGCGTGGGTGTTGGCTGGCTGGCGTGGGTGTTGGCTGACTGGCGTGGGTGTTGGCTGGCTGGCGTGGATGTTGGCTGGCTGGCGTGGGTGTTGGCTGGCTGGCTGGCGTGGGTGTTGGCTGGCTGGCGTGGGTGTTGGCTGGCTGGCGTGGATGTTGGCTGGCTGGCGTGGGTGTTGGCTGACTGGCGAGGGTGTTGGCTGGCTGGCGAGGGTGTTGGCTGGCTGGCTGGCGTGGGCGTTGGCTGGCTGGCGTGGTGTTGGCTGGCTGTGTGCGTTCGTGCTGACTGGCGTGGGGGCTGGCTGGCTGGTGTGCGTTCGAGCTGGCTGGCGTGGGGGCTGGCTGGTGTGCGTTCGTGCTGGCTGGCGTGGGGGTTGGTTGGCTGGCTGGCGTGGGGGTTGGTTGGTTGGCTGGCTGGCTGGCTGGCTGGCTAGCGTGTGTGCGCTGGCTGGCGTGGGTGTTGGCTGGCGTGGGTGTTGGCTGGCGAGCGTGTTGGCTGGCGAGCGTGTTGGCTGGCGAGCGTGTTGGCTGGCGAGCGTGTTGGCTGGCTGGCTGTCTTGCGTGCAGTCATGCGCGTGTGCTGACGTGCGTTCGTGTGCTGTGTGCTGGTGTGCGTGTGTTGGAATGCGTGCGGGTGCTGACGTACGTGTGGGCCTGTGCGTACTGGCGTGCGTGAGGGCCTGTGCGTGCGTGCTAGCGTGCGTGTGGGTCTGTGCGTGCTAGCGTGCGTGTGGGTCTGTGCGTGCTGGCGTACGTGTGTGTTGGCGTACGTGTGTGTGTTGGCGTACGTGTGTGTGCTGGGGTGCGTGTGTGTGCTGGGGTGCGTGTGTGTGCTGGGGTGCGTGTGTGTGCTGGGGTGCGTGTGTGTGTTGGGGTGCGTGTGTGTGCTGGGGTGCGTGTGTGTGCTGGGGTGCGTGTGTGTGCTGGGGTGCGTGTGTGTGCTGGGGTGCGTGTGTGTGCTGGGGTGCGTGTGTGTGCTGGGGTGCGTGTGTGTGCTGGGGTGCGTGTGTGTGCTGGGGTGCGTGTGTGTGCTGGGGTGCGTGTGTGTGCTGGGGTGCGTGTGTGTGCTGGGGTGCGTGTGTGTGCTGGGGTGCGTGTGTGTGCTGGGGTGCTTGTGTGTGCTGGGGTGCTTGTGTGTGCTGGGGTGCGGGGGTCTGAGGAGAGGAGGATCAAGGTTGAGGGAGGACTGATCTCAATGGCCTATGACTCATTTGTTGAGAAACTGCTCAGGCAATCGTCTGACATCGGTCGGAGAAACCATGGAAAACTCCCGAGCAGAGCAAACGGTCGCTATATGTTATGGAGTCGAAAATCCACCACAGTTGAAACTCGAACCTAGGATATCCCAGTCAGCGATGCTGCAGAGGCAACAGCAT
The DNA here is from genome assembly GCA_038098605.1 of Gryllus longicercus. NCBI lineage: Eukaryota > Metazoa > Arthropoda > Insecta > Orthoptera > Gryllidae > Gryllus > Gryllus longicercus. Next base: position 287,572 of record JAZDUA010000751.1, read on the forward strand.
TGCTGCCACTGGGCCAGCCCAGCCTCTCAGCGAGTTGGAGGCTTAACATTGTGAGTAATGGGAGAAACCACATTGCAGATCTTTGAAACATTTTTCATTCCATAATAGTAATTTTCAAGTGAAAGCAAAAATTTCATCATGCAGCTACATAATGTTAGTATTAGTACCTCAGAAGGTCAATTTTACTGCATTTATCAAATTTCAAAATGTTAGAGCAATTTTAAAACACTTTTCCCACGAATTTGTTAGATTTTAAGTATTTTTTGTTCAATTCATTTCTGTCTTAATGGTCTTTCAAAAAAAGCTAAGTGAAAGCCAGTGACTTACAATAATATAGCAAAATAATCTGCTCACTACCCGTTATTACACTTTCCAACAATCTAGCTATGACTTTACAATGTTTAATGTAATTTACAACCTACTAATCTAATCCTAGGAATGTTCTGAAATTGAGCTAACAATAGACACCATATTACCCCTGTTGCATATCAAAACTATGTCTCAATAATACAGCTCTTTTAATAAATATTACAAAATTCTTTATTATATCAGCTGGACACTACACCAAACTCTATATATGTCCTTATTTTTAGTGATAACCATACTTCAGGATTTGAAGAATATAACAAAAAATCTTGAAGACATTGCTTGTGCAAAGTTTATATTAATTGAATTGAATTGAATTTGCCTTGTTTTACGTGGCGAGACTCGAGCCATCAGGCCCGCTCTTCCGTCTGACCACGCAAATTTCGCTACGCTCCTTTCATCAACTAGCAGAGAAAGGAGGTATTTCTTGGGCGAGAAACAGGCGATTTGAATTTAGCTCAGAGGCGTCATTTAGGCTTGAGGATCTTTTACATGCAAGTAAATCTACGAACATGGGACAGCCGGCTTTACTTCCCCTCCGAAGGAAGGCGTACGAAGGATTTTGTCGCCCTAAAAATCCACGGCTTCGATCGGGTTTGAACCCGCGAGCTTGGGTATAACAGTCCGGTACGCTAACCGTCACACCATCGCCGCCGCTAATGTGTGTACTCCATTCATTACACTGACAATTCAAGACTTCAGGTTAAAATAAAATTATATTCAGGCACCCCGAGGGCACATCATTTGGACAAGAACCTTCTCTTCCACTGATTTGCATTCACATTTCAATTGCTCACATATTGCGAGTTGATCCATACACATCTCAAAAGGGGAAAGGAGATATACAAAAATAAGATAAAGATGATGAAGTGAAAAAGGATAAAGAAAGAAATTAGCTTATACATATGAGCTTATCAAAAGAAATGAAGCACATCCATAATAATGAATTACTGTAGATTAGTTATAACCTTTGGTAGGGTGCAATTGATCCAATAGGGACAGCAATTTCTAATCTCCTACTTCCCTTTCTAAATAGCAGAACAGTTTTTGTTGGGTTGAGGAGCTGTTTTTCTTCTAATGACCTTTCAATGTATATCAGTCACTTTGCCTCACATCTTCCAGAGTGAATGTGGCGACACAGTTATCTGTCAGGCACATTTCACCCGATTACAGAAGGTTTTGAAAGAAATACTTCGTTTTATTTTCTCACATACTACATATTGATGTGGTAGAATGATGTAATGCTTGCAGCAGAAAGTGGTGAATTTTCAAGAGAACAATTTGTATTGTGGGTTCCTAATTCCAAAACAACTGGTGCTACAACACCATATACATTATTTCTAATGGTTAAGTAATGTAATACATAATAACCTGCAAAAGGGTTTCAAAACTTCAATTTTGGCCATGCTGGGATTCAAACTCCTGTACTTAGTTAATAACTTAGAACTTTGTTTTCCACCCAGACGCTGCTAAATAGCTCTGATAATGATTGCTACACAATGAAAAAAGAGCCTAGCTCCCACTTTGCGTTAAATGCCCGGCTTCACCAAAACATCAATGTTGTATGCAGGAAAACAGAGACCTGCACTGAAAGAACCACCAGTTAGTGGTGGCCCTAGAGATGGGTTGGCATGAAGACCATGTTCCCTTCCTCCAAAGACCTAGCATTTTTTTTAATGAGAAAAAGATGCAGTATAAAATAAGAAACAAAATAAAAAATTGACAAAGAAGAATTTGAAAGAAATCCCAAAAATGTATCTACTCTACAGTAGCTGTGTTTTATGCCCCGTAAACGTGCAACAGTCAGATTATTGTATTAACATGAAGCAAGATATTTTCTTTTGTTATGCGAGAGCATTGCCTTTTACAGAAACTCTGCCACTTCAGATTTCAGTAATATTTTGTTTCTGCAAGGAACTAAAGGTTCCATATGAAATCAAATTTAAATTGTAGCAAATAATTTATAACTAAGTTATAAAATTTATAACAGTCTAGAATGTTACCAGACTTTGTAACAAGTCTGAAGAGCAGAATATATATTTAGAAATTTTTGACATGAAAAAAACGGGAAATATGTTTTCTTATTACACATATCTGTATTTCTTAATTGTTTGTGAAATTAGGATGCCCACCTATTACCTGAATTCATTTTCCCTGTGTTTTACAATTTTTTCTGTCTTAAATTTGGCAATCTCTGATAGTACTCATTTATAACTATAAAAAATTGATTTAGATTTAAAAGAACACTCCATAGTAGTTTTATATTCCACCATATTATCATACCAGTGAAGAGAATTTCATAACCACTATGGTTTATCTGCAATAACGGCATCTCTGCATTGCCTATATTACACAAATTACGACATATGGCCTTGAAAAGTAACATCACTCTGACTACTACTTGTCAAATATACTTGCATTACATGAACACACACATTATTCCTTCCATTCTCCTGAGTACATTTCACATCAATGTTTTTTTTTTTGTCAAAACATTTCCCTGGAATTTTCTGCCCAATTTCAATAGAAAATACAATGGTTTGTTTAAAATAGTTTGTTTAAAATGGTAGTTTGACATTACAAAAACCTAAGTTCACCACTAAATTTATCACCCAAAATAAATATCATCAGATATGCTTTCTGAAGGGATGCGTATTTCACCATACATTAGACACCAACACACTTGCGGGCTCTTCTGATCCAGGGTCAACAGAAATCAAGGAGGCCCCAGCAACAACACATAAATGAGAGACAAGGAACCAAACAACCATTCCAAAAGCGGGACTTGGACCCGCAACCTTTCAAACAGAAGTGCTGAGTCTGTACACACTCTTAGCCACCTCAACCATCCAGGTCAGCCAACACAGAATTATCATGGCCAAATTTCTTATTTACACATCACTTTGAACACATATGTTTATATACAGCTTGGTAACATAGCATATATACACAGGAGTACCCAAACAAATATTCAAATAAATAACAAAGGTCTCAAAGTATACATCCGTATAAAATTTATGTGCATCACAAAACATGCAAAAACATATCATTCATTCGGCTGCAACTGGAACAATATCCTTCAGTACACACAGGAATATACAATCAGGTCAATTCCCACATGAAGTACAATTTTTGAAACTGGAACACATTGTGTTTGAATATCCATAGGACGTAGCATATTAATTAGCAATTATAGCAAATGTCTAAAAAGTAACTCATATCGTCTGTAAAATATTTGAAATTAGGATGTGCAATGGTACCAAATATTTCATGCCTATTTTCAAATACGCTCCCTTTTCATTTTTGACAAAAGATTCTTCATATTATATAGGGTTCATTAAGAAAAACAAGTGTTCAGAAAATGTAACATTTCTTCAACAAACATCCAGATTTGATTTCCTTTGGTGACATAGTGTCTGATTATAAAGAAGTGCACTACCGATTTCTGGGCACAATGTATATTATCATGTTCACTCTCCTGTGGTCCATATGTGGTTCACAAAACATAACACTCGATGATTTTACTACGTCCCTGAACCACATGTGGATCACAGATGTTTACAACTTCCATGGCAAATATTCCCATGAAGCTCCCCATAACTATACAGATTTTAGTGTGGACTTGCTAGGACAGTCATAACATTTAGAAATACACCGGGATGTGCGAAAAAATATTTTTATTTTTGAGAATATTACAGTAAAACTTTCTGACAGTCAGAAACGTTTGGATGTGGAGAGATATTTTAATGTTTTCATAGGGATAGGGAACGTGTTATATAAGCACATGAACACATGCATACAGAAATGTCACTTAAATTTTGTATACCCGAAAGTAAATCAATGCCCAGATCCATGCTCATGCCCATAGTCACAGAGAGAAGCCAGAGTAACTCTCAATATCTACATTACAGCTTAACCAAACTTTATGAAAAAGTAAATTAAGTGTGCAAACTTACACGGCGATGTCCCTCCTTAGAACACTTGGACATGTGCACTACCTCATGAGTCGAAAACATTTTAGCCCTATGAGTATTCTCCCGGCAATGACTACATAATGCTTGCCCTGTAACAAGAGCCAAAAATGAAGTGTTTCTGAATTAATATTACAGAGGATATGACAAAATTCAACATTCTAAAACAATAAATGATGTCCAAACATATTAGTCACTGTCTATGACAGAAGACTTCATTCAAATAATTTGAATTTTATATACAATATAGTATGAAGAAACAATCATGGCAAATAAACAAAAAAAAAAAATTTCAAATACAATTGAACAATCTTTTGCAAGAACACAGTAACAATGAACTAATTAGACAACAATCAATGCCAGTAAAATAAAATTTAAATATTCTTTCTCGGAAAACAAATTAAGAAATTGATTGCTGCAAAAATATTATATGGTTCTTGAAATTCCATACACTCACCATGGTTATTAGTACAGTTCACTTTTTTCTAAACTGTTGCATGCTCTTTACAATAAATGAAAAAATTCCATTGGAATGTGACAATTCATTTTTACGATTTGACTCAATTGTATTTGGCAGGATCCCAACACAAAGCGTTGCATGCAGCGGTCAGAGTTACATATGCCATGAATTACAATAAAACCAATATGGAGAATTCTGCCCAAAAACATTTTCTGATTTTAAAAACTAAAAATGCAGAAATAATTACAAACATTATATAACATTTCAATGGTATCTCAACTTACCACATGTTGAACAAAAATACATTGAAGCTTTATCTCTTTTGTCACAGTTTGCACAAGGAGGGTTTTCAGCATTGGAGAGTTCTATTAACTGACGCATCAACATATCAGCTGGAGGTAGGGGTGCTCCTTCTTTCAACTGTGTTGTCTGCCTACAATTTTTACAAAAGTATTAACTTAATAGACATTTAATAATAATATTGTTAATACATTCTACTAATCATTACAACTTAAGCCATCTACTCTACAAAAAAACAGCTAGCAACTGATTAAGCGCTCATTTATAGTTTATATTGGATGGAGGTTATCTACATATTATCAATGTTTAAAACAACACAGACGAAAAAGTTCCTCGATAATCACAACTCTCAACTCATGTGGCCTTCTAATGACTATTCAACACTGAAGTCAGCGCTATAACGATCATATAAAACAGATATCAAATAATAATAATAATAATAAATTTGGGTATGTTGGAGATAATGTATATTCCATTCCTAACTCCCAAGCAGTGGCCCAGATTCACATTCATCAAGCTTCCTGAAACTCTTTGAGGTTTGCATGTAATTTGGCATTTTATATTACTGAAGGTATATCATGAATAAAAATTCATCATCATAAATTTAAACAATTTTATACTGGTAATCAGGTGACCCAGCATTTACAAAAGCATTCGTACTATAAATACATTTTTGTGGTTGAAATTTTCACAGGATTTTAATTTTCCATAAAACAGTCATCAGCATGCAGATTTAGAAATTGAGAATCAACGCTTCTGGTTATATTAAATAGAAGAAAAATGAAGTGTTCTATTCAGTAGCAAGTAATACACATTTGTGCATAATATAAACAGCAGGAAATTTAAGTTACAACAAACAACATATTTCAACACAATACCTTAGCTATTTAAAACATTCTCAAATTTTGTAATGCCTCTTAAACCTTCAAAAATATTTGAATAAAACAGCATTACAACTTGACTGGGCAATTTTACTTTACTAACAATTATCAATTTTCAAATACACATTGAAGCACAGCACTTTTGAAGCAAATGCAAAGATTTTCCGCATTTTCCACATGAAATGCAACAGTGATTACAAAATTATTTTTCCTGAATGTTTATTAATTTTATTACATTACTGCAAAACGAAAAAAACCAATTGCAAAATTGCATAAATAAAAACCAAACCCAATATTCTCATGCTCTAAAATTTATAAAACAGAGAAGTTACCAAATCATAATTGGAAATCAATAATCATAATTCCAAGAATAATGGAAATAAACAGAATATTGATTTCAAACAAAATTAGAAGTGCAGGGAAAATCCTTCATTTTCATTAGTAAATAAAACAAAATATGGAAATAAAATGTTACATGAAAAAGTACGCAATGACACTACAAAATTAAACGATTTTTCTGCAACACTATTCTCAACTGCATTTAATAATAAAAAAAGAATCAAGAAAAACACTGTAGGCTCCACATTTCTTTAATTTACTATTTGCCCTAGTTAAAAACTTTACAACAGAGCCAACTTTACACTAAGAGTATTAAGTATGCATAAAAAGTCTCAATAATTGAAATTATGTTGAAGTTTTTTTTTTTTTTTTTTTATGTAATTGAGAATGAAGGGACTTTTAGGTAATTTAAATGAAGGGACTACATTTATATTACAATAGCTATTGTAGTACTATTATTTCACCAGCTTATGCAAATGTAATAGTAATAATCAAAAGCACTCTTGACATTAGGCATGGCAAATAATATAATAAACAGACAACCACAACAATCAAACACTTACCCACAAAGTGGACAGGTTAGTTTTCCATCTACATCTCTTCCCCGAAGGCATCGTGAACAAAATGTGTGATAACAGGAGAGTAAACAAGGCTCAGAGTAGTAATCATCACATAAAAAACACAAAAGAGGGTTCCTGGGCTGAAGGGCTCCATCACTTGGTGCCCCTTCAGCACCTGGGCCATCAGATGAATGAAATGGGCCGGACATTTGGGAACTTTCACATTGACAGAGAGCAAAACGAACTCAGATCATACTTGGAGATCACTGAAATCACATTTAACACACAGCATTTTATAAAAATGCATCACTACCATAATGCATGGTTATTCTACGGCTACTTTTCATTCATATAAACGATGTATATGTCTATTATCTCAATAGCTGTCAAGTCCGCTCAGACCGCGATCACAACCTCACAACGTATACCACTACACATACAAACATTTTCTGGCAGCAGAAGATTCAGACTTAACTGATGAATAAACGAACAATATACATGTACATACACAACTACTTGAAGAATAATTAAGTCCTGAACCTACAAGTACAATTTTCTCCTGAGACGAAATCGCAATTCATTCTTCTTCAAAACGTCACTATTCTTACTACGATTCATAAACAATTCTAAAAACTAACACAACAGAACATGTAACGTCCTCAATATTTCCATCCCCTTCTTACTCACACAAAATAACATGAAAACAAAGTTTCCCAGCAGTTCATGATCGCAAACCCACAGAGTAGTCTGCTCCCCATGTGATAGACCAAGATGGCTTTCGCCATCTGTAGTGATCTGTAGTCATCCATCCACTCCAATCGTAGCCATTTCCTCGCGAGTTCATATTTGTTTGGTTTACTTTACTGTTCACTCATAACTTTAAGGTTCATCCAGCAAGATCCATTTCAATTGTTTTGTAATCAAAAAGTGTTTATTTATCTCCTCTCATTCAAAGATATATGTTTATTACAATAACTAGCCTCTACTTCTCCAGGGAAGCCCCTAGACTAGACACCGAAACACACATGTACTGCCCACAGGCCATATGTCATCTTAACACATATTTCAAGAAATATTTCAACTTTCCCTCTCGTATGGAGAAATTCTTGTAGTTTTTGATGCCTCATCTTGTACACATAATTAAAACATTTGAAATGCTTTTAGCACTATTAGTAAAACGCAAAAGTTGCGAAGTTATTAACGCTTAGTAGCTGTCAATGCGTACCGCCGTACCACGGCTTCAAACGCCAAGAATATGTGTTTTTGAAGTGAATACGGAACACAATTCTTCTTCTTCTTCTTCTTCTTCTTCTTCTTCTTCTTCTTCTTCTTCTTCTTCTTCTTCTTCTTCTTTTCTTCTTCTTCTTTTCTTCTTCTTCTTTTCTTCTTCTTTTCTTCTTCTTTTCTTCTTCTTCTTTTCTTCTTCTTTTCTTCTTCTTTTCTTCTTCTTTTCTTCTTCTTTTCTTCTTCTTCTTTTCTTCTTCTTTTCTTCTTCTTCTTCTTTTCTTCTTCTTCTTTTCTTCTTCTTCTTCTTTTCTTCTTCTTCTTCTTTTCTTCTTCTTCTTTTCTTCTTCTTCTTTTCTTCTTCTTTTCTTCTTCTTTTCTTCTTCTTCTTCTTCTTTTCTTCTTCTTTTCTTCTTCTTCTTCTTTTCTTCTTCTTTTCTTCTTCTTTTCTTCTTCTTTTCTTCTTCTTTTCTTCTTCTTTTCTTCTTCTTTTCTTCTTCTTTTCTTCTTCTTTTCTTCTTCTTTTCTTCTTCTTCTCTTCTTCTTCTTCTTCTTCTTCTTTTCTTCTTCTTTTCTCCTTCTTCTTTTCTTCTTCTTCTTTTCTTCTTCTTCTTCTTCTTCTCTTCTTCTTTTCTTCTTCTTCTTCTCTTCTTCTTTTCTTCTTCTTCTTCTTCTTCTTCTTCTTCTTCTTCTTCTTCTTCTTCTTCTTCTTCTTTCGTTTGCTCAGATTGGCCCACCAAAAAATTTCGTTTGACGATCCACAGAAAAGAGCTTGATGCGAAAACAATATTGGGGCTATCTCCACGGTGGTCGGAAAAAATTCGCTTACCTACGCTGGTTCTACGCTGAAGGAGTAATTATGATATTGTGCATACTATTTGTTAAACAAATTACGTCTGAAATTCCATAGAGAATTTGTTGATGATGTAATAGTTAGCTCAAACATTATTTTTTTAATTCAAGTTTGGTTAAAATCCCAAATTTTTTCCGGCCACGGAGGTAACATCCAGCCATCTTATGGTTGGTCTTCCGACTCAGCGGGTGCGTAAAAGTCAATTCTTCACACACAGTAGATTCCTGCAAGCGTCAGATATGGTCAAGCCACCTTACTCTAGCCAGTTTGATTTCTCTAACAATTGCAATGTATAACTCGTATCTCTCTGTGAGTCGGATTCTCCATTTGCTGCAGTCCTGCACTGGCCCAAAGATTCTTCTCAAGATTTTTCTCTCAAATACACCTAGTACATTTATATAATTTTTATTTAAGGCTAGACATTCAGTTACATCACTATAGGTTTTAGCAAAGTCTTATATAATTTTAGCTTATATTTCTGTTGTAGGGATCGTGAGCCAAAAAGTTATTTTACTCCAAGGAAGCTTCTGTTTTCCATACTTATCCTTGCCAAATTTCAGCTGTTGAAGAGATATCATGCGTCAGAAGTGTTCCAAGATATTTAAAGGTGTTTACCTGATCAAAGGAATATTACCCTATTTCAATTGATTTCGTGTTAGTTTTCTTCTTGGTTAATTCTATATATTTGGTTTTTCAACTATTGACTCTTAGTCCAATCTCTTTTGCCGCATCAGTCAAGCTTAATGCCGCTTCCAGTAACGCCGTTATAGTTCTCCCCAAGATCACTATATCATCTGCGTAGACATAGAGTTGTACCGATTTCTTCATTATCGTATCTGTAACTATGACACCAGAAACACGTATTGCTTTTCTAAAACTACGATAAAGAGTAAGCATGACAATGCATCCCTCTATCTTAATCTCTGTGCGTTGTCAAAAGGATCGGATAACCATCTAGTTACTTTCACTCTGCACTGTACTAGTCGTACCAGTCTGATAAGTTTCTTTAGGATGCCACTCTTCCATGACCTCAATTAGTGTCTTCCTATTAATAATATCATATGCTGCTTTGAATCAATGAACAGGTAAAAAATGCTCAAACTATATTTCCTGGATCTATTTGTTTGTTCGTTCGTTCGTTTATAAATTTATTTATAATAGCTAATTTACTACAACAAACTTTTTCTTAGGCAAAATATCTTCAAGTTGATAGTTTTGAAATTAATTTGCAAATTTTCGAAAAAATCGAGCAATACCCGCAGATGGGACTAGCACCATGTTTCTTACCAGGTCAACGCGTCGTGGTACCATCAAAACTACAAGCTGCTGTTTTGGAGGAACTTCATCGAACTCATATCGGAATTTCAAAAAGGAAACAACTCGCACGCCGGTATGTATACTGGAAGAACATAGACAAGGATATCGAACATATCGTTCGAGCATGTTTTGAATGTGCAAAAGTGAAAAATAATCCAGCAAAAGCTCCTCTACACCCTTGGCAAGAACCAGAAGAAAATTGGCAGCGTATTTACAACGATTATGCAGGACCATACCAAGAACATCATTTTTTAGTTGCCACTGATGCAAAATCGAAATGGGTAGAAATTGAACCATGCTCGTCAACGCCATCTGCAGCATCAACCATCGAATTGCTCAAAGAAATGTTTCAAGACACGGATTTCTAGAAATAATAGTTGCAGATAATGCTACAATATTCACCAACGAACATTTTCAACACTTCTGTAAAACATCAGGCATTTTTTGCAACAGGCAAGTTCATCGCGCCAGGACACCCTGCAACGAATGGATTAGCAGAAAGAAATGTGCAAACATTGAAAAAACGATTAGCAACAATGATCAACGAACCACTTACAATGCGAAAGAAAGTTCGGGAAATTCTTTTCAGGTACAGAGCGACTCCTTTAAACAACCAGAGAACCCCTGCTGAACAGTATCTGAACCGCAACATTCGCATTGAACTAGATGCACTGAAACCCATAAAATTTCAGAACACTCAAACATCAATGAAGAAGACACGTCATTTAAGTGTGGGAGAACGCGTACAAGCGCGCTACTACACGGCCAATAAAAACCAATGGAAGTTCGGAGTAATTATCAAAAAAATTAGGACAATTGCACTATCTAGTGAAATTAGATGACGGTTACATCTTCAAACGGCATATAGACCAACTTCGATTAATGGAAACTCCAGAACCGACTTTAGCAGAAACGCCAAACAAAAAATTAAGGTTTGCGCCGAATCTTGATAATCAAAAACATCAAGTTGACTTGTGGGATTTGGTACACATATTGAACCAGCGTAAAGAAGAACTGCACGTAGATCAACCACAAGTCCCAGTTGACATAGACACACCAGAAATAACTGAAGAAGGGATCGAACAAGGCCATCGCCCGGACCAGACTCTACGTTGATCTACAATACCCCGGCAACTACCAAGACGTCTCAAAGACTTCATACTTGAAATTCAATGTTAACACGTTTTCAAATAAGCATGGGAGAACTGGCATGACAAAAAACATGGACGCATTGGTATCATCTCTTCTTATTCATTGGTGCACAGTGGCGCTATCTCGGAGCTGAGCCATGACTCTAGACTATTACAACGGTGATGCTAGTTTGTTTTCCTACCTGACGCAACTTGTACAGTTTAATTTTAGTTCAAATAAAACCTTGAAACGAATCAGATGGTGCAGTGTTTTTCTATACCTTTTAGCAATCCAATAACAATCAAAGATACAACAACATGGTACTGGGAAAGGTATGTTTTACGAATATAAATACAACCGCTCCAAAAATAGACAATGCGCTTATAGACAACAAGGAATTGATCTTCAAGACTGACCATTTTAACCAGTATAGTGTGAAAATGCTCTTCCAAAATAGACTGAGAAACAAATTAAATTTGGAAAAGGAGGACAATCCCTCAGAAATGTATCAACACTGGAAGGGAAGTATTTTGGAAGCAGCTAAGGAAGCCCTTGGGGAAGAAGAAGAAAGGAAAAGGAAACATACGGAAACGTTTTCTGAGAATTTAGAAGAAATGATCCAAGAGACGAAAAAGGCGTATATAAAATGGTAAGTGATAAAACACCACAGTCAAGAGAGAAATATGGCTTGTTTCGCCAGGAATTTAAATTAGGTGTAAGAATGCAAAAAAATGAACATTGGAACAGATTATGGACGTACATCGATGGAACTGTTGGATACAATAAATCATCTGAAGCCTGGAAAATTATCAAGATAATAAGAAGAAATAATGAGTGTAAAAGCATGGTAGAAAGAATCCCCTCACAAAAATGGATATACCTCCACTAAACGCTTCTACAATGAAGCAGACAGAATGTGAATGAGAAGAAGGAATAAGAGATATAGAGAAAAACAATTTTGAAATAACTGAGGATGATATTAATAAGGCACTACTCTCAGCAAAAACAAATAAAGCCCCAGGACCAAGAAATATAAGAATGGAGCTCCTGAAAATGGCAGAGATATGGTTATGAGATATTTAAAGAAAATGTTCAATAAGATAGAGGCAGGAGAGGATCTACCAGCAGAATAGAACATTCTACATCTCTTCAATATTTAAAAAGGGAGACAAACGTTCATGTGTGAATTACAAGGGAATAAGCGTCATACCATCAACAGCAAGATTGTTTTTTAGTATTGTTTACGCACGCACGTGGTTTGCAACCGCCTGCGCTGCCCCCTCCCCTCTCCGCTCGGCCGCCGGGACAGCGAAGGCACAAATCCGTCTCTTTGACACCGCACCGCCGGCTTTGCCACCCTCTTAGGCCTATTGCCCACGCCGCGGCAGAAGCGCGCGAACGTCAATCATCAGGGCTCTTCGCCGACGACGGACAAAGGGACCGAAGCAGGTACCTGCTGCGGTCCCTTTGTCCGTCGTCGCCGGAGGGTCGACGAAGAGCCCTGATGATTGACGTTCGCGCGCTTCTGTGGCGGCGTGGGCAAGCGGCCTTCGGCGTGCGGTTTCGAAATGAAGTCAAACCGATTTTTTTCGCCAGCCGCGACAAAATGCTCACCCGTGGCAGCAAACGTGGCTGCTAGGAAGGATCCCGCGTCATTGGTCGAAGCCCCGCCCCACCGTGCTCCGCGAAATTCAATCTCGCGTATCGGGAAGATTCTCACTGGACGAGAGGGGGGGCGAGCCTTCATGATTCGGGAGAGCAGCTCTCAGGGGACTTAGGACTTTCAATCTCTGAGCACTTGCTCCAACTCTGCGCATACTCTGAACTGGCGAGCAAATGCACAGAATTGGTATGAAGAAAGGTAAGCGTTTACTCTCTGGAGTGAGTACTTGCTCCAAAATTTCGGAGGGACCTTAGTAGCAGACTCACGTTTGAAAACTAAGGTTAAATTGGCCGATTTTTTACCGTGTGTTGATATACATATGCAGAGGACTAAAAAAGATTCAAGATTAGGCGAAATTCTCGTGATGTAGACTATTAGAATCTTTGCCGATTCGAAAAGTACAATGTATGGTTGGTACGATTTTTATCGACGTTTGCTTTCAGGCGCGTTTTCATATTGCATATCTTCTATGTTAATTGGCCATCGCTCTTTTCTACTTGGAATTTTTCGGGGTACTGTTTTTTGAAACTTTGTAATGTTTTGTTTCGGCCACAGCGTACTTCCGAAAGCTGGCTCTTTTCAAAAATAAGTTTATATTCACTTAGCATTTCGGTAAAAATTAGCTGGGCCACTAGCGCCTGTTTTTCGTTACTGCTATTCATATTCGAATTTAAAGAATGAGACAACAAACCATTGCTCTTTATTCCGCACAAATGTGCGCGACGCGCGTAACATATGTAACATCTTTGTTGCTCAAGAAACCAATTTTTAAAACTCTTAGCCTGCACTATCACTTGTTCACGACAAGCAAATGCTCGCGAGACATGAGTAAGTTCTTCGGAGACATACGAAGTTTTTATTCATACGAAATGGAGCTTCTGCTCAGTGCCGCGGAGTAGACTCACTTTGCTCCGGAGCAAGTACTCGTGAGCAAGTGCTAATTTTTATTCATATGACCCAAAGAGTCTGAGGGCCTCTTGTCTTGTCATCACACTCACTGTAGTCGACCCAATTCTTTTAAGTAGATAAAAACCCCACCACTCGTCTATTTGTTCTGTCATTACGGTAGATGAAAAAATTTGGGATATGTATCAGAGTATCTGTAAAGTTTGATTTTAGTCAAGATTTCGTGATTATCATCATATACGGTTATACGGTGTTAACTTCCTCCAAAAAGTGATCGAATTTTGGCATTAGAGACGATATGATAGTGAATAGAATTTTGAGTTAATTATTGAGTTTATTGTTGCTATTCCTTGCCATTTCCTCTCCCACGACCTCCTTGACGACCCTTTGGTCACCCCTGATATACCTAATAACCAGATATGGATTCGATTTCTGTTTGTCGATCAGTTGTTCCCTAAGGACTTCCAGCGTTTTTCGCTGCAATGGAGTAAGGTCGTTATTGGCTCTAACTCCAGCAGGAAGCTTTCGGTTATTTCTCAGTATGTCTTTGGCTTTGTAGGCGTTTTTCATAAAAACCTTGTTTGATCTGGGGTTGGTGGCGTCTGTGTTTAGTTTACCTAGTTTCGTTGTATCACACGTCTTCAATATTCATGTCCAAATTTCTCAAAATACTTTCTACGGTTATCTCGTCTTCAGCTTGCATTCAGTCCCTTCGCATCGGGTGTGCTTCACTCACTCCGTAGAGGATTACGTTTTCTAATTCAAATTTAGTGCCTCTGTCTCTTTGAGATACCCAAAAACAGATGTTTGGGCTGCACTGGCTATCTTCAGATTTGTAAGTTCCATTGATAGTCGTATATCCTCAACTTGGTCTCTCTCTATAGTGATGATCTATGGTCTCTCTTTGTAGTGATTCCATTCAATCAAACCTGTTTTCAAGGATTTTTTTGATTTTCTTTGCAATTCCTGATACCTCAATAATAACGATTTTTTGACTAATTGTTTAGCAATAATTAGTCGTACACTGTAAAATGCGTTTTTTCTTGCTTTTATATCAATGATAAAGTTTCATGATATCTTCCAATGACTGACATTGCACACCAAATACACTTCCAGGCAGACGTAATCTGTAATTTTCGTTAACATAATATTGCGCGAAAACAAGGGATGTAGTAACTATCTCGACCCAATGGCAATTCTAATGCTTAATAGAAGAGCTGCCAAAAAGCAATATATTAGTGCCTCTCCTTGAGGTACATTGAAAGACTGCCTGAAAGAGGAAAGAGTAACTCTTTCGAACTGTATTAGATAGTTAGGCTTTTACAACGCAAAATATACGTGTTTCCGTGAAATCGCAAGAATCTAAATATGAAAAAAGTACGGTATATGATATAATAAAACGATTTCAAACAAGATACCATTGAGACTCACCGGTAAAGGGGACGTCCTCATAAACTTCCTGGTCAAGAAGGGATCATCCTCATGAGGAAGTCGGAAAATCCCAAATCAAATGCATTGTGCGAAGATTATTGCAGAGGGAGAAAAGGACTGGCGAAGAAAGTGCATGCAGAAACTATTAAAGTGATTATGCGAAAAGCAGAATTTCATGGTCGCAGAGGAACATGAACACAAGGCCATTGGGTGGAATCGAATAATTTTCTCGGGCGAGAGTAAATTCAATGTGTTAGATCTAATAGAAGGACATCCATGTGGAGAAAGGCAAAACAAGCCGAATAAAAGAATCTGCTGGTCTAGGATTCGAGTCCCAACGATGCCAGGATTTTCGATACTAGCTGAATAGCTAGGTCGAATTGAGCCACTGCCTGGAGGAGAATTCTTGCGGCTGGCTGCGCTGATCGGTAGTTTTCCGTGGTTTTCTCTGATCAACATCCGGTGAATGCCAGAGCAGTGCCCTAGTAAAAAGGCCATGAACCGCGCGACATTTTTCCTTCTTCCTTCTTGTTCTACCTTCACCCCTATCTTACACACGCGCGCGCGCGCTCGCATGCACTATTACACTTGTCTGGAGGCCAGTCGGGAGCTTCGAGCTTGTCCAGCTGGGGCAGTGCCCTTCTGGTGGGAGATATTTGGTTGGGGAAAATCCCCGCTAGCCGACATAGGCCGGTGCAGGATTTCAAACACGATATCATTGAGACTCACCGCTAAAGGGGATATCCTCGTTAATTTTCTGGAAGCTCACCGCCATCTCCCAAGATAAAACATGCACCGCACTTACAGGACTAATGATCTTAGTACTTCACGTGCCCGCAATCACTAACACCAGTCTGCTTCAATTTTGATGTCTGGAATATTTTATTTGTTTCTTTATGAGTTATTCACGCTGGTTTCAAATCTGGAATTGGCATTTCCGCATCAACTCCAGTTTTCCTCTACAATCCAATGTATGTTTTTGACATTCGTAGACTTAATTAATTGTTAATGCTAAAACGAGTTTTTTCCTTTTTTAATATTATTTAGATTGTTATAATTACTTGATAATAGGCAATGTTAAAGTTAACTAAACTTCATTGATTAACAGAAATAGTAAATAGAAACAGAATAGAAAATGTAAAAATGACCCAAATATATATGTTCTGCTACATACGTGGTAATGTGATATTACCAGGGCGGCAAAGATCAAACATTACGATTTCAGCATTTGCGAAGGCCAGCTATTACGCTTATTTTGGTATGAAATTGAGAGATCAGGACCAGATCTTTGCTCCATAGCTATGATGTGTTAAGGGGCCCATAAACGCTCAATATTATAATTTACCTTTTGCCCGCCCTTTTACCGCACAGTAAGTTTCCCTCCGCGTCGTCTTCCGTCTTCCTCGCACGGCACCTCACGTCCTCGTCTGCTTCTTTCTTGCTCGTCGTCTCGTTCACGCCCGTGCACGCCGCAATAAATAAACAATGCGAATTTCGGGCGTACGCGTAGCACTCGATCGCACTGTTCTAATTATCGCCTCTGACTAAAATTTACTACTTCTTCACTACATGAACTATTATCCCTCCTTTAGTGTCCTCTGACTCACAGTGAATGGTGGAATTAGAATTAAACACTCCCGTCCTCTTCGATGAAAACTCTCCTCCGGTAAAATTTTTAAAAAAGGTTTGCGAATGACTATCTAGACGCTTCTCTGGCGTCCAATAATAACTCCTACGTAATATCACGTCGAGGTTGGTGCTTGACCGGCGATCGGGAACAAAAGAGTAAGTGTTCGGCGGCTCGCCGTGTATATGTGGCCGCCCTCCTTGTAGGGGTTGCGGCGCGTTATCCCCACTCTGAACACTCTGACCCCTTGCGCGTCACCCGCCCGGTCTACTGCAGACGTTCTCTTGTTTCGTGGGCGTGTGGGACGAACGTGAGCACTCGTGTTCGTACCAATATATAAGCACAAAGATAATATACATTATAAACAAGGTAAATTATATTGTTGATCATAAAATGCTTTTAACAAAATTAAAATATTAAGTTTAATATTTAATGAATACATTACTTTATAGTTTTAAATTAAAATTGTAATAATTTGTTACAGAAATCGTTTAATTCAGAGCTGCAAACCGACGAAGGATTAGGTAATTATATTTTTCATTCTATGGTGCAGATAGAATTTAAATAAAACGCATGATATCGATTTACAAATTAAACATTCACCTACTTACAAACATTACGGTCCAGGACTGAAGAAACTCGACAGGATTTCACAAAATATGTTTCAAGCCTCTTCTACTTTTTCTTTTTCTTAGATTTTTCTATTTTCTTCTTATTCTTATAAAATATTTTCTTTCTCTTCTTAAGTACGTAGTAACCGACCTTGTCTCAAGGCGCATGTAAGCGATCCATGCCCTATTCCTTTCTTTCGGGCACATAGCAATTGCTCGATATGACACAGCGGCCCACGATAACACGCTTGGCACATAGAGAGAGACCTTACTCCGTCAGAACTGTTTCCGGTTGCGTCGGTTACACTTCAATGGGTCATATGAATAAAAATGAGCACTTGCTCAGGAGTCTTGCTCCGGAACAAAGTGAGTCTACTCCGCGGCACTGAGCAGAAGCTCCATTTCGTATGAATAAAAACTTCGTATGTCTCCGAAGAACTTACTCATGTCTCGCGAGCATATGCTCGTTGTGAACAAGTGATAATGCAGGCTAAGAGTTTTAAAAATTGGTTTCTTGAGTAACAAAGAGGTTACATACGTTACGCGCGCCGCGCACATTTGTGCGGAATAAAGAGCAATGGTTTGTTGTCTCGTTCTTTAAATTCGATTAAAAGTAGCAGTAACGAAAAACAGGCGTCAGAGACCCAGCTAGTTTTTACCGAAATGCTAAGCGAATAGAAAATTATTTTTGAAAAGAGCCAGCTTCCGGAGGTACGCCATGGTCGAAACAAAACATTACAAAGTTTGAAAAAGCAGTACCCCGAAAAATTCCAAGTAAAAAAAGAGATGGACAATTAACATAGAAGATATGCAATATGAAAACGCACCTGAAAGCAAACGCCGATAAAAATCGTACCAACCATACATTGTCCTTTTCGAATTGGCAAAGATTCTAATAGTCTACATCACGAGAATTTTGCCTTGTCTTGTAATTTTTTTAGTCCGCTGCATCAGCATATCAACACAATGTAAAAAAACGGCCAATTTAACCTTAGTTTTCAAACGTGAGTCTGCTACTAAGGTCCCTCTGAAATTTTGGAGCAAGTGCTCACTCTAGAGAGTAAACGCTTAACTTTCTTCATACCAATTCTGAGCATTTGCTCGCCAGTTGAAAGTACGCTCAGAGATGGAGCAAGTGCTCAGAGGCTGAGCAATTGCTCACCCACTTTATTCATACGAAACTGAGTAGGATCTCTTAAACTCGGAGCGAAGAGTAATTGCTTACTTTTATTCATACCACCCACTGGGTGTGTGAATATGTGGAAGTCGCCGTAGCACCGCTTGTCAAAACAATGGTCGATGGAGTAAAAGAGATATGAGCTGTCGCACGCCTCTGGAGAACAGTCAAACACATTTTCCGTACGCACCACTGGGCTAAAGTACAGCGACAATCAGAAATCCCATTCATAATTAAAAGGTTAAAGAGAAAACGCGCGTTAATTTTTTTCGATACATTTTAGACTTTCTACAATTTTCTGTTTCTTATATTTATATCTCCTGCACTTTTAACATTTCAATATTTTTCTCTATGTCTTCTTTGCGGGGAGGCATGCCACCCCCTCGATCCGAACCTGCGATTACATCAACAGCTTGAGTTAACGCATCTGAATTTATTTTCATAAAATATTTTACGTCACTTTTCTCTGTTTACAGGGCATTTTAAAAATATTATAAGAGTATTTTATTGCTCATTTTTGACGATGTTTTATGTCATCAAAATCCGCCCCTTCGTTATTATACAGGATGATTAAAACAGGAGCAGATTTCAAATATCCGCTACCAATGTGCGACAATGCATGGAGATACATACATATCACTGATTAGAGAAAAATTCCAAGTTTTAAGCTTTTACCTCTTAATTTCATTCAATGCCTACAGTGGCGCTTTTGTTTGTTTATAAGAAAATAGCAACGCCACGCAAAAATTAGTTTTGTGTGCTGCAGTATGGGAAGAGAGAATGCATTGTTTCGGTGCAGCGTGCATTTTGTGGTAAGTCAAACAAGGAGCCGCCATCAGAAACAGATTTACAATAACAATTATGCCAATAAGATATTTGTAGAAGATGGCTGCACATGCAGAGGGAAATGTACTGTTCGCCCTGGCACGTTAGATGAAAATGTTGAGCGCATCCGATCGGATTACGAACGTAGCCCTGCAAAATCCACAAGAGGAAGCAGAGAACTTCGAATTCCGCAACAAACGGTATAGTGTGTGCTTAAAAAACGTCTGCCTCAGAAGCCGTATAAGTTACAGGTACTTCAGACATTGCATCCTCCAGATTCTGCAAGAAGATTAGAATTTTGCATTGCAATGCTGCAAAATATAAAAAATGACATTTTCGCTGAAAGTTTTCGATTAATCAACATTTAATATCTCTGATAAAGTGAGTTGCCACAATGTCAGAATTGGGAGACTGAAAATTCCAGAATTGTAATCGAACATAAAAGAGATTCTCCAAACTGAATGGGTTTTGCGCCATTAGTATCAAACAAAGTTTTTTAACATTTATTTTTCTATTGAGAGAACCCTTACTGGAATTACATTTCTATACATGCTCCAGAACTGGTTGTTTCCACAAATCCAAGATGATCGGGATAATTTTATCTTCGCGCAAGATGGTGCTCCATCTCACATTCACTTCAAGGTAACTGAACGGCACAATTCCAAAACGACGGATTCGAAGAATGGGGAACATGATAATATTCATCGTAAGTGGCCTCCCAGGACACCAGATCTGACGCTATGCGATTTTTATTTATGGGGGTTCAAAACGACAGGGTGTTCGAGTAAGTACCACCTAAACCTGCCGCTCTTCACTTGAGATAGAGTTGTTACAGCAGTGAACTCTATAACCAGCGACTAGTTACTCGTAATTCGTGCGTGGCAAAAATGGACTATCGATTCGAAATTTGTCACGCAGCAAATGGTGCTCATATTGAATGTACAATATACAACTTTGGATTTCCCTCTATCCAATTATGTGTCTCTATCTATTGACGTTCATTGGCGGTAGACATTTGATATCTACTTCTTTTTGAATTACCTTTTATTTCCCCATCTTAGGGATACTACATAAATGCCCGACTGTGAATCGAGTGTGATCGGCCCGGCAATGATACAGTGAATAAATCTAGTTGCAAAATATATAAACAAAATTCTCTAACACGTGGATAGCCAGAATCCATGTTTTGTAGGTCCTTGATACCGAAAACTCCTTGAAACCGTTTTAGCACCACTAGTAACTTGAACATTTCGTGAGAAGTTAAAATTAATAGTTATTGATTTTTTTGAGGGGGTATTTCCCTCATTCCCCCACCCTCGTGGATTCGCTTCTGAAAATATTTATATCAAAAAGTATTTATTTAGAAAATTCTAATAAAATTATAACACTAAATAATCATTTTTTTCAACTCTTGAAAAGTTGCCCAACTACTATATCCAATGTTCTTCCACGGATGTACTCAATTGTAGTTGTAGGAAGACGACGAAAAAAATTGAATTTTTTTCGTTTTTCTAATCGACCAAAAAAATCAGCGTTTTCGACGAACATGAGACCTGCACCATTCTCTTAAATGTCCTTCATACTATTTAATAACAAAGTCTACTCAAAAACGTTGGAGCCATGTTTTGAAAATTTCCCATGGGCTTCATGTAAAGTACCCCCCCCCAAATTAAAATAAAAGTTCCAAAAGCAAGGGACCGCGACATCAGCCAGATCAATTGAGTAATATCAATTTTGGAGAAAATAGGCTGAATGGTTTAGCTGCTAACATTGTTCACAGACTGAGACTGATGGACGGACAGACAGACATTTTGCCGTCAATCGATTTTTCGGTTTTAAGGACTCACAAAACATGGATTCTGGTTACACCACGTATTAGAGGATTTTTTCTAAATTTAGCAACTGGATTTATCCACTTTTTTGCTACCAGGGTCCTGTAATAACAGTTTTTCTGCCGAAAATTCGCGTTTTTTTTGTGAAGCATTACATAACTTTCTCTCTACCGCGTAAGCGGTTGCGAGAAAGTAGCTAGGAGAAAATTGGGAAATGATATTTGCGGAAATAAAATGTTTTATTGGAAGAAATAAAGTGACTTATTATATAGAGCTCCGAGGCTCTTTCGAAATGATGCCTCCTTGCGCACGCCAAAGGACCTCACTGATCTGTAAATATAGATCAGCGTGTACCTACCCATAGACATGAAATATTACACGACTATGTATCTATGCACACAGTACGTTAAGTTTGGTACCAGAGGTACTCTTAAGGGTACAAGTACTCATTCAGAAGGTATTCTCTTTTGTACCCATTTTGCAATAGTGTGCTCTATTGTACTATGTTCTTTCATATCTCGTATAAAACATTTAACTTTGATGTAAAGTATAATTTCTGGAAAATTATTAAATTAATTTTTCAAATAAATATTTTACAGTTCCATGTATTTGATATTGGGTATTAGTTGTTGACGATTAGTTCTAAATTTTATCATTTATCTTTACAAATTCTTTGACGGATACAAAGGTCTTCCAAATAACAGTCGTTTTTATACGTTTAGTTAGAAAATTATAGCTATCGATGCGTATAACCATTTTTAGTTGTACTATACAACTGTCACTACGTGTGACTGCTGTGTTTAACTTACTGTAATAAATAATAATATTTATTGAGAAACACGCTTTGTTTCTTGCTTGCAAGTCAAAAACTTTTAGACAAAAAATATAAAGTTCGTAGAAAGGGAAAATATTTCTTTAGATCCACACTTTATATAGTACCAATAAATATTTTCTGAATGTTGGACACTGAGCAGAATCTGTAATATAAAAATAATAAAGGCATATTTTCAAAAGGTTTAAAATTTACATTGGCTTCTTAAAACATTTAGCATAAAAGTAAGATATTTTAAACAATGCCATTAACAATTGTTGGGAAGCATACTTGACTCAGAACCCGGAAATATATAGAGTCAAGGACGAATATATATATATATATATATATATATATATATATATATATATATATATATATATATATATATATATATATATAACATAAAATGTAAAATCAAAGGTTGTCGTTTCTGACAAACCACAAAATGTACTCTTTTTTAGTTGAAATGTATGGTATTACCCCCGCTCGATTTCTTGAGCCCTGGAATACCTACTTCCACTCCTGTACTAACTAGTTGAATTATGAATAAGTGATTGCAACGAACATTGTTAAAAAATCTGATAAGTAGAAATGTTTGATCTCATATAATAGAAACGAGCTAAACGAAATCGAGCATCGAAAAACGAGCTACAGATGTGATATTAGAGTCCTGTCAAATAATCCCCCCTCCTCCCACTCCTCTCGCATCTAGCGAAATGAGGTCTCAATGTGCGCGGTTAATATGTACTATTTTTCTATCTTGACGATCTGATAATCCTATATACAGTAAATAGTAATCAATGAACTTAGACGAATAGCAAAGAGCCAATTTCGATATAGTGATTCAGCGAACCGTTATTTAAGATGAACCAGCTCATTTGAACGACTCGTGGCTGCTGCTGTACTCGACCTGCTTATGCTGTATGATGTATGTATGGTCGGTATAATGCTGGGGGATTTCCTTGCATCATGTGTACCCAAACGCTAAGGTTTCATCTTATGC
Organism: Gryllus longicercus; assembly: GCA_038098605.1. Taxonomy (NCBI): domain Eukaryota; kingdom Metazoa; phylum Arthropoda; class Insecta; order Orthoptera; family Gryllidae; genus Gryllus; species Gryllus longicercus. The sequence goes on from JAZDUA010000751.1 coordinate 310,863, forward strand.
AGGAACTCGCAGACTCGTGCAGCGTGCCGGTCGCGTACACAGACTCTGCACTACAGAAAATACACAAACAGGCAGGGAGGCCTGGACCAGCTGTGAACCAAGACTGGCCGAGGCTGAGCCAGGACTGGTCGGAGGGAGAAATAGGGAACGAAGTTATCCTCAGAAGTTGAGAGTGTAGTTCTTGATTCAAATTGAAATACAATTGCCAAAAACACAATGGTGGCGTGGAGTTGCCTTAAGACATTATTTCGGACGAATAATCTTCAGAAATATGTTGTCGCTCAGCGAGGACCGCAAAGTCCAGATATTTTAGGTAAGGTGATGTGAATAGATTCCCAATTACATAAATAAATCGAAAATTTATCCTAGAATTTACATTGTGCTTTAGAAGGTAAATTGACGGTGCATCGTCTTACATCAGTTTTAATAGCCTTATTTCATACAATTTGTACGTTATTGTTAGAGAAATGATAGATACTTTAAGTTAATGGTATCAGAAATTTCATTTTAAGCTTCTGCATGGACGTAGGGGAGTGGTGTTTAAACTTTGGCATCTTATTTAATGAAAAAACATACTATAAAAAAATCTAACAAATTCTTGAATAATGAATGCAATAAATATACCAAGTTTTTCATAAAAACGTAGTTTTCTGCATATGTTCATATTTTTGATCCCTTAAATTTATCGTAGTTTTGTTTGGTAGACAAAAAATAAAAGTATAAGTGTTGTATCATATCTTGCTGTATACTTAATGTGTAACATACATACATACATACAAAACACCAAAATTAATATTTTGAGTTGCTTTTCATTCATTTTATCATTTGAAATTATCTTACTGAAATTTATATGGTTTTGCCAAGTAGGTCTTAATGTTTCAAACTGCTAGTATTTTCATAAATTGAGCTTGAGTATTATTAGCTCAAATATTTAAATTTGTAGCAATATTGGCAATGTGTAAAAGTTTATTAATTCTATTATGTGTAATTTTCTCTTTTATTGGTTTGTCAAGATAAAGAATATTGAAATAATTTTTATGTGTAAAATATCATGTCATACTTAAAATTGTAATGAGCTTCATTCTAAATAGGTTGTCTTAAAAATGAAAGATTAGCATGTACACAAATTCACAGTACTGTGTGTTTAAGTTGTGTTTTTTGTCTTTTTAAATTTAAAAAAAATCTTGTGTTAGAGATGGGCATAGAAATGTTTTTTTTCTTTTTTTTTTTACAGGCCATCGCTTCATGAGTGAACATAGGACAATGACAATCACCCCATCACGTTGGCAATGGCATAAATTTAAGGATCTTCTTCACTACTACCTCATGGTGGGCCTTATTCCTGTGGGATTGATTGTATTTTATGCGAATGTGTTCATTGGACCTGCCCAGTTGGCTGAAATACCCGAGGGCTACGTTCCAAAACATTGGGAATATCATCAGGTTTGAGATTTACTAACCATTTTGTAGGTTACTGAATTATAATGTATTGATTTGTTTCTAACTTATTGAATTTTTCAGCATCCTATTACTCGATTTTTTGCTAGATATGTTACTCGCAACCCACAGCAAGAGTATGAGAAATTCTTACATTTCGTGTATGAAGAACAAGAGAAGAAACAGTTGAGGTAAGTCAGACACCTTGCTGGTTATGTAAATCACATGATTCAAGTAGAAGTATTATTTTGTATTGTTCAAATGTGAAATTTTTGTATCAATGATTGTTTTAAAAGCAAAGGAATTGTGCAAAAGGGTATCAAAGAAAAATTGTATTGCCATGAAAAATCGTAGAATTATAAGGAAATTTTGTTTTGGAATTTTTATTTAGTCTAGATTTTCTGCCCAAGTCTGTAATGTTTGTGGTCATACTATTGGTCTTTTGAATGAATGTGATGAGAAAAGTGTGAGAGCATCAAGGAGGCTTCAGTGTTTTTGAGTTTGCCCTTAACCTCACTAAAGATTTTATAGTGTAAAATGTATATCATTCAAAAATATTATCACGTTCCATATTGCAATTACAATAGTTTCTTATAAAGAAATCATTTAATTGCCAGAAATGTCATGAAAATAAGTTAACATTATATCAGGAATCATTAACTTTATTGGCCACCATGAAATGTATAAGTTTGTATTGTCACAGTTCTTGGTAGCTGTTGTAGTTTCTTTTGCAATTGTGAAAACACATGATTGTACATAAGTGTGAAGGTGGTTAGGGGGAAGATTCAAATGTCTTTAATAAAAACCATGATAGAACAGCAGAAATAACAGTTCATAACATTCTGTTCTAAATTATATCTGATGTAAGATGTAATTTAAAAAGTGTGACAATTGAAAAATTTTAAAAATATGCGGAAGTAACCAACTGGGAATTCTTAAAAAACATTTTAATAGTGGGAGCTGAAACATTTATTTTTCATTAAATATGTTTTTGATTTTTATAGACAAGCTCATATTGTGGGAACTGTAATGAAATAAAATGGTTTAGATGTTTAAAAGTTCTTCCTAATTTCATACAACTTGTTATTGAGAGTTAATGTTTCCTGTAGATATTATAAAAAATATAATCAATATGGAGTATTTTTTTTTAACTCTTCAAAATTCAAGAAATTGTGTAGAAACTGAACAAATGTTAGTCGTGCACTTCAGTAATATTAAGTTCAAATAATGTAATTAATGTACAGTGAGAAAAAATAATAGGAAAATCATTCGGAACATTTCAGTAATTGCAGATCAGAAACCACAACTTTTTGTTATTAAGAACGAACTGAAATGTTCTATTAACCAAAATTTAATGTTGTTAGAAATTTGTTTGATGGCTTGATTGCAGGTTGGTTGAATTTCATTTTAAATTATTAGTGTGTTACAAAAACTTTTGTTTCTTTTCAGGATTCTTGAGAAAGAGATAAAAAGAAAAATGGCCGAAAGGCATGATTACCAAGCATACTATTATCGCCCAGTCACAGGTAAATATTCTCGTGTAGCAAAGGAAAGTGCAGATAAAATTGAAGAATTGACGGGTAATTAGTGTGTAAGAGATAGAAAAATTATTAATACATTGTTGTATAGCATATTGAAATAAAGTTTGTAGTAAAAACTTTATATGTATATTTTTAAAGCGAACTATGTTTACATTTGTTTAATCTGTAAATTGCAATGTTCAGTAAAGTGAAAATGTGTATTTAATGTGTGTATTGTTTGTTCTTACCAATGGATTGCTTGTCCTTTGCTTAATTTCTTTGAGCAGGAGTACAGAACAATCTCCAAGATGCTTTTTATTCAGTTTTTTTAAAAACTGCTCACAAAGCTTAGGATGGAAATTTTTGTTTAAACTTTGTATCAATTTAACAGATTGCAAAGGTTTGTTGAATCTGTTGATCATGAAGTTTCTACCAAAACATTTACAAGTTACATATGTAATTGATCATTACACATCTGCTTAAACCTATGAATGAAAATGTGCAACTATTAATTCTTATGAAATTGTTTTTTCGGTGCAACTTGCATATAAATAATTATTTTATGAAATCTTGCATTAATGTATACAAAAAACTTCATTTGATATTTATTTATTTATTTATTTTTTCATTTTGTTATTTAACTTTCAAACTGCATTTAAAATAAAAATTGCCCACAAATTTCATAAAGATATAAATAATTGATTTTATTAGACAAATTTTGGTTTTCAAACTAGTGCTGGGATAGCACCTACTTTGGGTATTGTTTGTATCTGTTACATATTACAATTATGCAACTTATATCCTACTAATTCTTCAGCAATCTCCTGAAAATCTTCAAAATTAACCTGAGAAAGTTTGCATTAAGGATATTAAATATGCAATATTAAAGGAATTAGATAAAAGTTGAACATAAACAGTTTGATTGAATGAAAGTTGAACTTGTGCAATATTGAGGTTTTAATGAAAATCAGACCTGTATGCCAAAATTATCAGATTACTTTGTGCTATTTGAGCTAAGAATTAATGGGGGGAAATTGAGCCATAATTGAAAAAGATTAAATACAGTAAACCCCCGCTTTTATGTTCCTGCAATTAACGTTTTCTCGGCCTTTGCAACATTTCTTGTCGGTCCTATCACTTCTCATATATTCATGTTATAACTCGCTTTACGATAGTGTAATTTCAATTTTCCCGCAAATTACAACCGTGCTTGCCACAACACTATCTGGAAAGCACTGCGCGTTGCGCAAAATGGGCGCTGCCTCTGCACTTTTCGACCACCTTGCCGCCCAATAAATGGCCATAACAGAAAGACTATTGAAATTGTGCAATATAAAGTGTTATGAAATGTTTTACGAAGACTAGATTTAAAATATAGTGAAAATCAATTTTTAGCCGCTAGACCTGTACAAATTTTCATTTCGTGACATTTCAGAGGTATTTAAAAAGGTAGAAAAAATTGATAATATGCATTGGTAGAAGAACATAAGATTTGTGTGCCACACGAGCGTTACGTTGAGCTGACGCGCGTCACCTAACGCTGCGGTCGCTAACTGCGTCGATGCGTGCACACACGAGTCACTTCGTTGCATGGTAGTTTAACATTATCTTAAGCGAAACGAAATACGAGCACTCAAGGCGACGTGCGTTGCCAATGCTCGTCGCGCGTTGAAAGCTAGACGTTACGTAAACATAACGTTCATGTGATACAGGCCTAGGAGAGGGAGCCTCACGATCGTTTGTATATTTTACATCATCCTTCACAATTTCACACTTTCTCATTCTAAAATAGTCGTAATTTTTTCCCATTCTTTAAAAGCTCATACATCAAAGTATGGAATTCTTCATACGTTTTTAACTGTAAATTAGATTCATGAACACACTTCCTATTATATAAATAAATTGAAAAATTTACTAGTTTGAAATCATTACGAACTACCAAAAGCAAACATTTTATGAGGTTGGGAATATATTAACTAAGCCTTTTTCTTACAGTAGAAATTCTATTTCTCCCTTCATTCAACAATGAGTGCAGTGTTGTGTCGTCAAAGGCTACGATTAGCGGATGACAGGGACTCAAGGAAGTGCCATTGCGACATTTAAAATCCACTGGTTAATACGCCTTCGATTTCCGATGTCAAATTTTTATTTGATCTTGTAAAATTATTATTTAATATTGCATATTAAAGCATATTATAATCCTTATTGATGGTATGTATCTAAATACATTAAACTGTATTCACAGTTTCGAAGAAAAAAATAATTCCCCCTTATTTACACTTCCCGCAATTTACACAATTTTCCCTAGGGTTCCATGAAAAGTGGAAAAGAGGGGGTTTTCTGTATGTCTTACTCTGTAAGTAAATCTTTACATTTAAGCGTGTAATTATATGGTTTAAATTTTAAGTTTATTTTACAGGTGATCAGCTGAGATGCATTTATCATATCGGGACCTTCAATTTTTGAAATTGAAGTTTGATTGGAGATTTTTGTTTTGATTTAAGCTCCCGATTGAATAACCGCGTCCCAGTTGATCATTCGTCAATGTACTTACATTTTAATTGGAGAGTTAATAGGTATTCATTCTTACGATATTAAATAATTTTAAAAATTAAATTTATCATGTAAAACTTTAAGAGGTTGTAAGTTGAAAATAAAGGCGTGCTTTGGAGATTAAGAAATATTTATTCTGTATATGAGGTATGGAAAAGGTCTTTCCTCCTCCTCAGGCAAAAACTTGACTTACCTGAAGCATTTGTTTCCAGCCCTGGTACCGGGGTGGGGGCTCTTGCGCATCGTCTCCGACTTCAGCCAATAAGCTTCAGACACCAGTTTGCGTCACAATATTAGCGAGAATTCTAAATGCAGCCAGATACCGAAATTATCACCTTGTTCCAAGACATTGGAACAGATTTATGAAGCATGTCTTTTAAATATTGCATCTTGTACACCATCGTGTTATTTTTGGTTGATTACCGTTGAAAATTGTCACTTCGTAGGCTACCACTTTCAAAATGCTTCTCAATACAAGCTTGCTCTCCATGCAACGTGGCGGCCAGCGTCTGGTCCGGCCTCTCAAACGAAGTACCCGTGCTGTGGTCACTGGCAAATCCAGGGGGGGGGGGCAAATCCATTGTTTAGTATCATCTACAGTACATAAATAATACATAATAACAAATATGTTTATTAATTAACAAAAATCTACGATGCCCCCTCCCAAATGATCGGATTCGCCCTGACGCTAGCTTTCGTGACGCTAAGTGGTGCTGCGTAGAACGGGCAAAAAATCGGTCCGTCGGTGTAATTCACCCGTATCTTTCCCCCCTGCCTGGTGCGTTTGCGCTGGCTGGAGAGGTCGCGTCCTGAGCGAGACGCTCGCGCTGGTGACATCGATCGGCGCAATGCGCCTCTGCTGGTGAGGTCGTGCGCGATATCATCCGTTGTGGCAAATATACTATGCTGTTATAGTGTTTTGGGTTGTGATTTTTTGACAGGCTGATCATTCCATTCACAAGTTAATTTTTTGACACTGATGTTTCAGATTATTTTTCTTTTCAAATACGTTCATTCCTTAATTATGAAAGGTTCAAAAGTCAAATATTAAATTCTTAGCGTCAGTCATATTTATTGCTACAACAATGAATGATGTAATCAGATGTAATGGCGATATTGAGATGTAGGGTAAAATTAAAATTATTCTCAAATGCACTCGATCCGTGGCAGAGAGAGGTATCCCATTGTAAATATAAATTAACTTATTTTAAATAGGTAATTTATTATTAAGAATTTTCGCTTAGAAGAAGAAAATAAAATCAACAGTGAATTAAATATTTATAATTTAAAAAATGAACCGTTCGTTTTTATGATTTTTTTGTTTACGGCACAAATAATACATAAGAATACATTTTTCTAAATTTAATGGTAGTCTTGTAAAACTTCCAAGATATTCAAATGTTAATTTGTCGCTTAAGGAGGTTGTTACGTTACACTCTAGTCAGCCGAACGAAAAGTTGTAGTTTTGGAACTTGCTTGTTAAAAAATGAAGAACGATTATCAAGTAAATTATTTCTGTATTTTGCATCGATTGGTAAACGAGAATTTTAAATGATGAATTAAAAAGTTAATTATTTTACAAATCCAAGCTAAGAAGCTAATTTGACCTGAAATGCCAACATTAAATACTGAATATACTGGAATAATGTACGTTTCTGTATGACTGCATTTCTCTTCTAATTTCAGTAATCTAATAAGTAGGACATCTCTTACATATTATGTAATTGTTTTTTCCAAGAATAGTATCTTTAGATCGCAATTAACTCCTTCAGAGAACTGATAACTTTCAGGCAATAAACTTGACAACGCTTTATATTTATCATATTGGTACCAATGGTTTACGTTGTGGGGAAGGTGTAGAAAGTACAGAACAGCTGGAGAACAACCATTTTAATACTCTGAGTTCCTACTAAGGTGCTGTAGGCAACTCTCAGGTGTTTTCTTTCTTCATTAAACAAAATACAAAAAGACCACAGCATATTGATCAACACTCATTTCCCTCGCTGTTACGTGGGAGTCCCAAGGTAATTTGGTTAGGGTAAACGCCCAGAAAGCAGTGGAGGATCATCCACGTACACCATTGAAATATTTTATAATTTATCATAAATTACCCCATAAATGCATATCAGCTCACAAAGCAATTCCCACAAACCAGCCTTGCTCAGTTTCTCAATATTTAAAATTCCCGCCAAGAGGTACATCATGCATCGTTGCCGCGCTTTTTGGTTTTTACAAAAAACTGATGACAGTTGTTATTTCCTTTTTGTGTGCTTGTCCAAACTACACAGTAAAATATTTTCATTTCAATTTTTTTTCGCTTTGGAAATGTTTACTCTACATTTATAACATTTCCCCCCTCATGTAATCTTATGTAGAAGTGTTTCGAATTCAATTATTTATGGACGAATAAGATCCTTTTCGTATACTTTGCGTGTTAAAACGCAAGGTTTCAAATGTGATTATCTTTTAAACTACACAGTAGAATTATTTCATAGTTTGAGAAAGCGATTAAAAACATCTAATCTATTGATACATTTCTGTTGCAAAGTTTAATCGTATTTTTGATATAACGTGACAACCTCCTTAACGTTGCGCGCTTAATATTGAAAGGTAGATAGTCTTGCTCACGATTACGCCTGGTGATATCGCGAACTGTGAACAGACTTACGGCAATACCATGGATTCTCAGCTTCTTGACGTGTTCAGTAGCTTATCTGTGTAGTTGAGAGGTGATGTAAACCAGTGTTCAGTGATACAATTGCGTCATCATGTCTAGTGTGAATAAAATTTAATACTCTTTGGCTTTTTAGCTACAAAAGCATAGTAATCGCGTAGATAAATGGAAATGTGTAAGAAATCGCCTAATTCAGTAGTTAGTGATTTGATTTTGATACGTCATTAGTATAGATACAAGGTTTCGAAAACAACTGACACGGATCTTACTCTTCAGAGAGAGGCAGAAAGTAAAAAAAGAAAAATAACCGTTGAAGAATTATATACGTGCTCCCGGGTACTGAAGAATAGGCCCCAATTACTAATTTAAATAATACATTTCACTAGAAACTTTCTGATACTAATAAAATTTATTACTTCAGTGACAGCAGCAGACCGGTACAAAAATAAGAACTTTATGACTTTATTGCAATGTAAGAGAGATTTTCAAATATTAGCCGAATGGCATTCCTTCGCTACGAGCCGTCTTCGCTAACCGAATTCTTTGTCTACGCTCCATCAAGTCACGAAGGTCAAGCAATTCGAGACATCGCGGATTCCGGGTTGGGCGCCTGTCTGAGAACCAAGGGATCTAACGGCGCCGAACTCCTGGCCTTCAAGGGATAAAAGGCAACGACGGACTAGACTGATGATGATTGACTAGAGTAAAGGAGGGTTGCTCCAAACATTCGACGACGGTAAGAGGTTATGTATGTAAAACGTTGCTACGAATTGTAACAAGAAAAAATAAAAAAGTCAAGGCAGAAGCTCCTCTGACGGAAAAGGCGGAAAAAATAAAAGATTTGCCGCGTACTCTAGCATCCAAGGAGTTCAAATCACGAATCTCAAAGAAGAATTCGAATGGGCTACGTTGCAGACATTTACAAGCAGACAAGAACTTGAAGAAGAAACCAATATGTTAAACTGGTTCATAAGGCTAATCAATACGCCAGAAGCTCAATGTGATTCCAATATGGGAAAACAAAATTTCTCTGAAAACGAACACTGTTTTATCTGGAGATCCTAGAGAAATTGTTTTGCAGAGGGCTCTGAGAAAATGTCGTAGAGAAACGCTGAGAGACTTGTTATGAAGGCAATCTGTAGAGTTCGGCGCGGAAGAGTGGTGTGGATGAAGGTGCGATGGACATGGACGAAGACCAGAAGAGAGCGTGGGAAGAAGACGACTGGACGAGAAAGAAGACCGGAAGAGGACGTGGGGAATAAAACGGCTGGACGAGAACAGGCAGAAGGCTCCGCAAGAGGGCTCCCGTGGTAGCAGAGGCCATTCCAGACATCGCACACTGCAGCTTGCGTGTTGTCCGTGCTCACGCGACCTTCACAGGCGGTGCTGTCGTCTGGAAACATCTTTCCTTCGAATGCTATGTACTGCAAAGTTTCGTTCGGGGAATCGAAAGAAAGGACTGTTAACGGGATTGTAGATCTCCGGAACTAGACGGAGGAACTGGGAGGGAACAGAATTAGCGTGTTCAGTCATAAATTTGCTAGAGTTTTCTATTTCTGAAAACTGAGACGCAAAAGGAGAGTCAAAGAGGCTTAGTCATTTTGGATGGGGAACTATTGCGGTTAAATGAACGGGAATATTAATTATGTAAATGTATTTTAATGTGTTAAATGAATGAGGATTTAAAGTGTTATTTTGAATAATCTGAAATAAGGCAATTTCGTTAGTTAAATTTAAATGGTATCCCATCTAACAGTTATGATACGAGCGTGTGCATAGGACTTACATTGAAAAACGTGTATTTGAATAAGTGAATAGCTAGAGTCGAGTTGTTTTTTGTGTTCTATCAAGATTGAATAAATCTACAATTTTACTACATTTCGTAACTGTGTCATTAGCATTCGATCAACAAACCAGAGTTTCTCCCTACCAAGATCCCTGTGCCTCTCAGGTTTCACAAATTTTATTTCACGATATTGTGCACGAAGTACCGTCACATTGCACGCCGGCTTTGATGATGAGTGCGGCGGTTGTGATGTGTTTATTTTAATGATTGTTTCTTCACTTTCCTCCCTTTCATTTCGCGACTTTTCTTCGGCCATATTTTGAAAACCTTGGTACCTATTCTGAATTGGCTCATTGTACAACATTCTTTTAGAACCATTGTTTTCGTCTGGCAGATATACGTGCATACGCTTTAGATCTTTACTCTTTTCATTATAATCACTAGTAGACTGTTGACTAACTGATTTATTGCGGGGTAACACCATACCTGTATTACCTGTACCCATACTACCATAAGCATCGCTTACTGACTGAAGGTTAGTCAGTGTCCTTTGCGTTGCCAGGGGTTGAATATCTTCCATCTGCGATTGGAATGGGGGCACATCTCAATTTGTTCCTGTGAAGTGTACTGTCGTGTCACTATTTAGAACGCTGCTGACCCCAATTGACCACCAACAGTGGGAGAAATTGATGTGAACATACAGCTTTCGCTGCACCACTAATTTTTCACTGAGCAATAAAATATTTCGTTGTTTAAAATAAACAATTCTGTTGCACAAAAAACAACTCTTAGAAAAATGAAGAGCTGCTGGGCGGCGTACTTGCTGTGTACTTGCAACTAACGAGCGGAGCACCGGAGCCCAGCGATACGATGCTCATTCCACGATGTCTAGAACATGACTAGTGCCGTTTTTGAGAATATTTTTAAAATGGTTTTGAGGTTTCACGTGAAGTACCCTGAAAATCAAAATATCCATTTGAAATTTCCAAAGCCACGAGTTTATTTAGATCGATTGGGAATATCAATTTTGAAGAAAATCGGCTGAACGGTTTAGGTGCCAACGTTGAGCACAGACGGACAGACGGACGTTTTGACGTCAAACAATTTTTCGGTATCAATAATCAACAAAACATGGATTTAGGCTACACCATGAGTTAGAGGATTTTTCCCCTAAATTTAGCAAGAGGATTTATCTACTTCTGCGTTACCACAAACCGGCAATATGTTTTTTCTGGCGAAATTGCTGCATTTTCTAACGCACAATTACAAACTTTATCTTGTTACCAAGAATTCGAAATCGAGAAAGTAAAAATTATGTCTCCTCTTGAGGTTAATCGAGAGCGCGAGCCGGTCGACGAAAGGATGGAGTCCTTTCATGGCGGTGACACGGGGTAAAAAATTGGCCTAATCTGTTTCTAATTACGCAGTTTTTATTTTCGTGAAAACTGTCATTGGCAAACATCGTTTATAAAATACATCATTTTTTACTTTCCCGTATACTTACGTATATACTGAGTAATATACTTAGAATAGGGAAATGTATGTAATGCTGCGGGAAATCGATTTCGAGATTTCAACGGAAATACATTTTTTTTTCATAACGACCGTCTGTCCGTCCGTTCATCCGTCTGTCTGGCCGTCCGTTCGTATGGTATCTGTGAACACTACTGGCGCTTGAACCCTGCATAGGATTTTTTCCAAATTGAAGAAACCTTTCCCATCTGGCTAGTCGAAACTTTGAGACTTTGAAAAACATTCTTCAAAATTTGGGGATACTTTAAACAAATACAAAGCCCTCCGGACATTTTCATTTTTTTTTCAAAAACGGCTCTAATTTTTTCTTTAAATTTCTTGTAAGAATAGAGTAACATACACTTATAAACATGGCATAGGTCCAATTTATACGGTTAACTCTGAATTTTTCCAAACTTTTAAAAGTATGCATTTTTCGGTGTTTTTCTACAACTACAAAATTGAAAATAGAGTTTTTCCTTCAAATAAAGTTTGTTTTCCATAGTAAGTTCTTTTATTAAGGTCGTGTACATTTTTTTGAAAATTATAGTAGTTTTCGTGTAATATTGCGTGCAATATGTGCAATTTTAAAAAATACAAAAACAAATTTTCTCAAAAAGAGCTCTAATTTTTTTCTTTAAGCTTTTGCTAGGGTTGCGCTAAATGTACTCTATGAGATGCCATAAACTCCATGTTGCTCTATTATTTCGTTTTTTTCAAAATTTACACAAATATAATTTTTTGTCTTGCCTCTCACGTTGTTAATATTTATATTTGCGGCAATTTGTTCACATTATTATATTTACGAGTACATGTGCTTTAAATAATGTCAGATAAAGGTTCTTGAAAGCTCAAACTTTTTCTTGTGAAAACTAGCTCAATATTCCGCATTTTTAGGAACGCTCAAACGCCATTTTCTCAGACACAGCTCCAAATTTTTTCTTCAAACTTTTTGAATGGATAGTTCTAATTGCACTCTTTAATATGACGCTGATTTGGTGTATTTTATTTTGTTGTTTCAAAAATTACACAAACGTAAGCCCTTAATATGCACATTTTTGGCAGTTTGCAAACACTATCGTATTTGTGAGTTAATGGACTACAAATGACGTTTTTCGAAAACTAAAAAAAATGTCTGTGATAAACAGCTTCAAATTTCAAATTTACAGTAGGGAAATAGAAAAGTAATACGGAAATACTGTCTGTGCCATTCTGTAGCATCACTAGTTTCATTATTTAGGGTGATGTCTAGGCTCTCTACAATTCACGTAGTTTTCCGTTTTGTCCACATCGTGCTTACTTATATGTCCGAAGCCGTGACACTCGTAACACCTAGGTACGTAGTAATGTAACCATGTGCAGTTTATAAAACATAAATAGGTCAATAAGGTGATTGTCAATAAAGTGTTTGGACCTTACCTGCATGTTAAAATTACTAAAGAAATGTAATGACAATCTGTACCGTAATAAATATATCAGATATTAATTCTTTCTCTTCATCGATAATCTATCCATCCAATCTCAATTGTTCTCCACCTTGTTATTGTTCTAGCAGGTCCTGTTAGCACACTTATTCTTGCATTCCTATTGCTGAATCTACCCGGTCTCATTGGCGTAATGTGCTCCTCCGCATCATAGTTATTTGTTTCATCACAGGTAGCAGCCTTTATTTCCTCCACGTGCAGAGATGGGACAATTCCATAAATATGCAAGACAGACTTTCCCTTTTTTAAAATCAACCTCTAAATTTATCACATTTCTCTTAATTTCATCCTGAAGGGCTTTGACTGACTGTATCCCATCTACCTTCATCATTTTATCATCTAATAATTTTAGGTTAACAAATTCCTGTAGTGATTTCACTATGCCTCTAGATCTTACCATATTCTTTGCACACCACTGTTTCCTCAGTATTACTTTTCTTTGACAGTGCCTGATTTCCTTCAAATTTTGTGCCTATAGTTTTGTTTTCCGGGTATCAGAGACCCATGTAAATTCCATTATTTCTACAGAGCCATTCTGTAAAGTTTCTTACATACTCCATATTTAATTCTATTGGAGTATTTATATTTACATTCTTTCGATTCTGCTTAAATAACATATCTTCCCATTGTGTAATTACATTACACAACGGCTCGATATCATTTATTACAATTTTATCCACTCTAAGTAGAATAGCGTAGACATAACAGGATATCCCCTTTCCACCCGCTCTGCTTGTGTGGATATTTCTCAATGTTTTGATTGAATCCACTTTCCCATCCTCTAATTTTTCTGTCAGTGGACAAGATATATCAGAGTATTTCTTTTGTTTCCTTGATTTACCGCAATATTCTCTTCGTCGTTCTGGTTGACCACATCCCAATTTTCCTTAATTATGGCTGGATTTCCAGTCCAGAGGGGCATTGTTAGTTAAAGAGCTTCCGACAGCGCTACCAAGGCTTAAATCGCCCGCGCCGGCCGGATTAAAACTCTCTTTTTCGGCTTCCGTTTGAATGCCCACGTTTGTAAACACTTTCTTGCTCTCCTATTGAGGCATTTCCCTACTCTCTCGCATATGCCTCGCACTCCTTCAATCTACAGAGCAGTGCTTTGCTCACATTACAAACTGTACCGGCACGTTTCGTACCTTTGAATTTGGTGTGTGATTTATTGTCTCTCCTGGGGCTTCACCACACTTTTTCAATTTCTCAATAAGGTAGTGAATTTCGTCAGCATTGGTGTTCACGACTTCTTCCCTGTCAGTGTTACTTTTCTGAGTCATGGCAGTAGTAGTCCTTCCACTGCCCTCCGAGTTTTTACTCATCTCCCTGGCAGACTGCGATTGCTGCAACATTCGGGCCTCGCTGTGAGAACCGTGTTGGTCTGGCAGAAATGATTGCCTCCTATCCGTCGGAGCGCTAGCTTACGCTCAGGTTGTGTGCTGCCATCTCACGAGATTGGGTTCCATACGCCCGCACTTACAAGGCGCCGTAGTTGTATGGCAAGACTGCACGGCGCTAATGTCGCGTAGTGTGGTCTACGTCCCCTTGAGCAGGCTGTTCCAACCCAGCTGCCCGCAGGCGAGATCGCTGGCGCAAAGACATTGGAAATAAACTAGACTCACTGAGAGCGCTGCTGTCGCGGAATAATTAGAAGAGGTTGGCCGTCGCCATTGTCGTGGAAGAAACGTGCTTAGAACGTGGGAAGAGTATCGCTAGTACTCAGTACTGCTAGTAGTTCCTGACGACTGATCCTGACGTCCTGACTACTGCACGAACAAATTCGATAAATTCATGCCAGTGACAATTTGTTTCCTGAAAGACATATTATTTTATTTGTGAAAGCTATAGTGAGTCTATACATGAGAATTAGGTTGCACCATGTAGCAACTTCTTAGTCTAACACTCCACAAAGAAATGTTGAGGCAACACCTTCACAAAAGTGTACTGTTCCTAAATCAGTGATTGATTGTAAATTAAGGATGAAAGACCATTCATTATAATGATGACAAATTAAGTTTTATTCATGTACAATTGTTGTTTTTGTTTCACCCTCAAATTAAGAAGTTTTTAAATTTATTTTAACAGATAGTTACTAGAGATGAATAACGTTCATGAGCTTTCATGCCCAGGTATTTGCTGTTTAGTTTTTAGTATTTACTTCATAATAACATGATTGTTAATTTAAAGTAAGAGATTACTCCCCTGACACCCCCTCCAATAACTCAGTTCAGTCAAACTTGTGAGTGTAGTTGTATTTATTTTAGCATAGAATCAATCATGCTGAAATAAATTTCACCTTTTTTAAAAAATTTCTATGTTATAATTTAAATAATTTCCAACTAAAGAGGAATACTAATATTCTCATTATTCATGTCCTCTTTTTTTGTAGCTAAATAATTTGATAGGGCTCCTCCTCTTCTTGTGAAATGGAATACAGAAATATTAAATATAATATATCTGAATTATATTGTTATAAATGTATAATTAATATTTATCTAGAAAAATTTACATTAAATCCTGATTAAAGTTTGTTTTGTCCCCATCATGTACAGGAGAGTAAGGAATGAGTCATTGTCTGTTCTAGATATCATTCAGTTGCATTCACAACGGTAAAAAAATGAATTTGGACAATTAGTAGGCTATTTTATGTGAAAACATTCATATTGCATTACCTTCTGTCTAACAGGGTTTTAATTAGATTTTTTTGGCCAGTGTTATTTTAGAGAGTCGTATTTGTACTTATTGAAAGCCAAAGGTTATTAAAATAACATTTTTGATTTGGAATTTCATTGAAATGTAGTGTTAAACTTTCTGAAACATTACTATCTCTTGATTTTCGTGGAGCACTTTTCCTCTTCTTCAGGAGTCTATTTGATATAAGCAGATATTCTTGTAAGCTAAATTACAATTTTGTAACATTTAGGACATAAGTAAAACAAATTCACTAAAATAAATTATAATTTTTCTACCTTTTATGTTTTAAGTAAAATTTACACACACATGGAATGACAATAGTTATTAAGTGATCTCATTTATACATTTGTACCTGGTACACACACACACACATACACACGCATATATATATATATATATATGCGTGTCGTCATTCCCATTCCTACTTTAAATCTATTTGCAATTTTTGCAAAAATCTTGCATTCGTTAACACCACCTTCCATGGTGTCAGAAGCCATACTGAACAGAAAAATGGGGGAGGGACAAAATGGTAGATATTTCATTTTGAATAAAGAAATAATTTCTGAGGTGGAATTTTATATACCTTGTCACAAATTATTTGTTGTTTATTTTATGTAGCAATACATAGTATTTATTTTATTAGCAATATATATTCAATAAGTACCCTAAAACAAAACTGGACAAAGAAATCTAAAGAAAATGTTCGTTGTTATAGTATAAAGACGTGTATGAAAACAACAGCTGCAATGTGGTCTTTTGTTCGGGTGTTTCATTGTGTTAATGTTTCTGTTACACCCTCTCAAACCGCGCCTGAAAGAAATGGAAACGCAGCCTTTCCTTTGAAACCCGCGCGCAATTCATCCACTACAATGGCGGCCACAGCTCCCTTCAATTTATCCGGTGTCCTGAACTCTCCGTCAAATACTATAGAGACTCTATAGTATTTGTCTCCGTCCACGGCATTGTGGGGGCTTGCGCTGGCGCATGCGAGCCACCGCGGGCGCTGGCAAGGCTGCCGTCAACACTCTCTGCTGGCGCCTGATATATAAGCCCTTATGATGCGAGTTGGCCTTCTCGATATTACTTCGCTGATACCCAAGCAGGGAGATGTTAGGTCGCATCGGTGCTCGTGCTCAAAGAGAAACCTTTAATTTTAACAGGAAACGAAAAATTATATTCAATTCATCAACAATATTTTGTTAAATTAATTTTAGATATCTCTTTTTCTTACCAAGGGAAGCGATATCTGGTGTCAGTTCTTGGGCTGTTGACCCGAACGTAGGTATAAACTTCACTGCATTGTTATGAAGCGTGGGAAAAGTCTTCCATACGTAAATTCTGATACTTCTGCGACATATTAAGGGATTAAAACATCTGTTCTTTATAAACATGGAACTCTGAAAATCTATTATTTCCTACTGCATGGGTTTGATTAATTAGTGATTCCGGGAGCGTCAACTGCTAACGTCATTAGTCCCGTAAGTGTAGTGCATTGTATGTTGGGATGAGGCGCTTCTCTTCCTCCGCTGGATGGCAAGATCCGGCGCCGACCGACGTCAGTTTGTGGGTATTTTCCCTAACTAAATATTCCACCAGCGTGGCACCACCTCAGCCAGGACAAGCTCTAAGCTCACGACTGGTCTCCCGATATGTGTTGTAGTGTAGGACATGTGAGCGTAAGAGTAAGCAAGGGGTGAGGAAAGGACAAGGAAGAGGAGAGATAGTGCGCTGTTCATGGCCCGTTTGTTAGACTACAGCCCTGGCATTCGCCTGGTGTGATCGGAGAAACCCCGGAAAACTACCGATCAAATCAGCCGGCCCCTAGGATTGTTTTCCAGAGAGCGGCTGGGTTCGACCTAGCTGGCAAGCTAGTGTCGAAAATACTGCCACCGACCGGACTCGAATCCCAGGACCTCCCGGACAGAGGCACTGCAGTGACATCAGCTGATGCCGTGAGACACCTTTACCGGTCCAACTGCATGGGCGATCGCATGGTATCTGGTGAGACAGAAAAGGGGGTGCTAAAAATGTACAATTATTTTTTGATGTGTGTGATTATTTGTGTGAAACGTGTCGAAGCACTAGTGCTTGTTGCAATGTTCTGGAGTCGAACTTAAAGTGTCCTGTGAAAATCAAAGCCAGAATCATGTGCGCGGGAGGTTTATAATATACCGGACACGGACACGACGCATTATGTAAGAAATGTTTTAATATAGACTTTTATTTAACTTAGTTTTAATTAATTTCAATTGCTTACATTTTTATTATATATTCGTTTTTCGAATTTTGGAAATTATATTTCCGTCATTCGATGGAGATGCAACCTCCAGTCTGTTGGGGCAGCAGCCGCCATTGCAGTGCACACGCGAATCATTCAATTGTGTCTGATTTGCAGTTAATGCAAGATAATCGTAATTCGATTATGACTTACAAGAGTAATAATGAGTGACACAAATATTCTTATTTCATTTAACTGAAAAGAATTATACTTCGATTAAAACAAAGTCCGTTGACACTACGTCAGCTGTCATGCTGTCATCCAATCGGGAGCTGGAACGTCACTATAGGAAAATAACTGTAGCTGCCTGAAAACACTTTCGCATGTTTATGTAGTATAATATTGCGGAACACTTAGAAATCATGCGAGAAAGTATATGCTGTTGTAGCCCCACTAGTTATGTATAAATACGGTCGACACCAGAATTCACACAAAACTTAAAATAAATTGTTTTTGAAAATACGGTGATCGGACTCCAGCACTTCGCACAAGTACTATTTTTAAAGCGCGTTTTATTCGAATAAAATTATTTTTTCCGAAAATTTGAGTATATAGTGCTGGTATATAATGCAATAATGAAAGATCTTCCCATACACACTCGTATTTACAACTACTATCGCAGACAGTCGCTGCTGTAGTGACAGGATCCGGTAGTGCCCTAACAGTTGGAGATGCACACACTGTGAGAAAAAGAAAGAGTCTTCCTTTCAGAACGGCCAACTTGACCTAAAGGACTCATCAAATGTAGAGATTAAATCAAAAACCTATCATCAAATGAAAATAAATTCTAGAAACACCATAAACATTGTACTCAATATCGACAATAATTAACTGCATTTGTACACTTTTAACAACACGCGAAATTCATAAAATAAATAGTATCAGACGAAGAAAAATTGCTGCTAGTGACAGAAAATAACGGAAAAAAATTAGTATTCCCCTCGGACGCCGCGCCGCGCTCTGCTACCAAAACCCCACCCACTGGTTACAGCACCGGAGGCCGTTGTTGAAGCACAAAGCCAAAGAGTAAACGCAGTAATATTGACCGAATAATATTTCTGTTAACTTGACAGCTGGGGTGGAGGTAGAGCGATGTGGCCACTAACTCGGGCGGCAGACACGTGGTCGTCTTTGCATCAGATCCCAACAGTAGCAAGAACAAAATCGCAATAAGAGCCTACAACAGTAGACGAAACAGAACCAAACACATTATTCATAACCAAAGAAGTAATGGTGCTCCTCACTTTACTGTTGCTTTGCGATGTAAGATTTCATTTTTTTCTTAATAAGTATCGGCAACTCTGCAGGAACGTCAGCAGAATTTGAAGCCTCTGATTGGATGACAGAACCACCTCTCTCCAGTCAGTCGCTAGCTGTCAAGTAGACAGAAACATTATTTGAACAATAGAACGTGCGTGATGCACTGCCTGGGAGAGCATCAGATGGCGGAGATTGGGTGCTCATTGATTTTAAAATTATTTCATGTACATCGATATTGCTGCAATATCTTGAATATTTGAATTCAAGAAAAGGAAAATGTGTATTCCTAACATATTTTAAGATCTTTTTCCATTATCTGGGGGTTGTGCAACCTTGTAACCTAAGCAGGGGCCTCCCAAAATTTGATGACCTAATTTCAACATGTATAAGCCACGTGCTAAAAAAGTTGTATTTTCTCTAATGACTTTTTTTACATATTCCTTCCGTATCATATTTTGTTTAAATCAACAAGTGCGATTTTCTTCAATGCGAGAGATTTAATGCCGTTTAAAGCTTGAGATTTGAAAGGTTAAATATCGTTAAATAAAAAATGCATTTTATAACTATTTCCAATCAATAATTACTATGAATACTGATTTCCTTTTAGAAAAATTAAAATATTAACATTTTGGTACGATATATCAGGTTAAAAGTTGGACATGTTTGTTTTTGTCCGAATCACCTGCGGACATGTTTGCTTTTACATAAACGTGTTACTATTATCATCACATTTGAGTGGGATAAATTATTTTACTGCAGTGTGTACGCAAATATTTTATTTTCCCAACAGACAAAACTACTATAACAATTTTTGTAGCTAATGTAACCATTCTTTTGGCCACTAAAGAAATTACAAAGCACAAAAAGGAAATTAAAATCCAGCCATCATCATCTTCTGAACAATCACAATTATCTTTCAGTTCTTGGTTATCTGTTACAGGTTGATTTTCAGCCATTAAGAACAAAGGCCTTATTCCAGGTCAGGAGTATCTGAAGAATTCTCTCTCTTTATCTAAAAGTTCAGTCAATAGATATTGCTACATTAGATCGTTTTGCCAAGTGTATACCCCTTTCAAGTGGCAACTGCTGAAGGCTAAATTGTACCATAAATGTTAATGAAAACCACGTTTCTAAAGTGTCAAAGCAGGAACTTCGTCAAATCTCAAATATTGCTGTGGGTTAAGTTTGAATGTATGACTCTTCTTCCCTTTCATTGTTTTCTGAATAATGATTCGCTTCACATTTCTGATGATCTGTACGTTCTTGCAGCATACTACTCAAAGATTTTGTACCCTTGAGATCCCAATCTTCTAATACATAAAATATCACGCTCTTGTGAAGACTTCTCAGACGGAGTGAACCATCACGTGAGTCATGAACAGTCACGTGAGCGTGAATCTTGACATTTTGTTGGTTACACGGACATGTTCTTTATTGCTTGCAACCATGGAAATATTGAATTTTTCTTGAACCGCGTATATTTACCAGAAAAATTATATGGATACATTTATAGTTGCTCCTCCACAGCAGGACAGAAGATGCAGCTGAGGGTCATTAGTAACTGCAATGCCAACTCATTTTTTTCCCTCGACGGACATGTTTGTTTTTGCATGAACGCTCCTCAGTTAATATTTCGAACCATTTATTGTGGAATCATTAGCACATATTATTTGATAATCTTTGTGTCAGAAGTGAACAACTGATTTGGTGAGCTACGTAATATTTGGGATTAGCTTGTGTATGAATGAAGCCCTCAAAGCCCACAAAATGTTAGTGGCTTCTACATATTACAGCGCTGGAATTGTTCAATGCGTTCAGGCAAAGCATGTAAATGACTATTGTGAAATCTATGTTGAAAGACTATTTTAGTGGGTTATTTATATTACTGCAAAAAATGTGGAAAATCTGTATTCGGAGATGACAATCTTGACGTTTGAATTGCGCTTTACGAAGATGGTAGTACATACAATAAGTGTCCACTGTTGACTTTAAATAATCGCATTTTCTCGCTTCAAAACAGACATTCACTTTTGTCTCCTTTATTACGAGGGTACAACTATTTTACTCTCCCCATTTTTTTTAAAGGAAGTAGAGAATCTAAAAGATCTTACTCTCTCTTGTACCCCCTCTTGCCATAGCTCTCTGCCGTACACAACTGTTTTATCGTGAAAATACAACTTTATTTTAGAGAAAAAGATGTTCTCATTTTAAGTAAGTGTAACTACAGAAAAGAAATGGATTTTTAAGTCCATTAAGGCAGAGGAAACCCTCCAACGAAGAAAGACCACAACCCACTAAAAGAAAATCCTCACAGTGCCGTGTGTTAACCATTAGTCCGAGGGCTTCCAGGATCAGACACTCGTCACTCCGAGGCGGTAGTGATGCCCTCGGAAGCCCTCTAAAGCATGGCGCTCACTTGGTCACTAGTGGCGGCCATTTGTCGCCGGCAAATGTGACAAGTCGCGGCCACTTGTGGCGGCCCTTATAGCTCATCTTAACCACACATTGTCGCCTCTTCTTTCTCTATGCGATTAATCTGCTGCAAAACGTCACAACGTAGACGTGCGTATAGGGCAGCGTTTGCCAACTGGAGAAGAAATGACGTCAGAGCAGTCTTCTGATCCGTGAGAAAGCGCTCAGAGGTACAGTACGAGCAAAAGGGGGAGGGAGTGATCGACAGACTGCGGTTGCCGGTGGCGAAAACTTTGGCTGTGGGCCTTTGTCGGTGTTTCAAGCATCATGAGTGGGAGAACATCTAAGCCTGTTCATTTTGTTTCGATATGGGAAAAAAGTTACTTTTGGTAGATACTGGACAATGTCGAAGTAGTTGGTCGTTGATTAGTGCTTCCGGGAGCGTCAAATGCTCCGGACAATAGTCCCGTACGTTTAGTGCATGTTTTATCGCGAGAGGAGGCGGTGATCTCCCGCACGATGGTGAGATCCGGCGCTGACCTACCAGAGGCTACCGGGATTTTCCCAACCAGGCATCTCGCACCAGCGAGACATAGCCCCAGCCGAGCCAGCCCTAAGTTTCCGACCGGTTTCTCGGCATGTGTGGTAGTGTAGTGCGTGTAAGTAAGATGTAGGATAGGACTAGGACTGGGAAGAAAAGATGTGGCCCATGGCCCGTTTGTTAGGGTCTGCTCCGGCATTTGACTGGTATTCATCGAAAAAATCGCGGGGAAACTACCGATCAGAACAGCCGGCCGCAAGAATTCTCCTCCAGACCAGCTCCTCGTAGCTATGCTGCTTCCGTCGGGACTCGAACCTTGGACCTCCTGGTCAGAGGCACCGCTGTGGCATCAGTTAATGCATTGAGCCCCCTCTTCCGGCGAAGTGTTTAGTGTGTTCGCAGAAATTACAGTATATTAAAAGGTTCAGCCTAGGCATCACGCAGTCTTGCGACCCAGAGAAACACGCGAGATAAAATAAATTCTGAGAATTGACAGCGAGCATGCAAACATGTGATGAGTAAAAGATTTGCAGATAGACGATCATGGAAAAGGTATTGGAAATCACGAGGATTTACAACATTCTGAAACAAAACTGTACATGAAATAATCAAACCTGCAGTCGAAATTCTCCAAAGTGGCCCCTCCCGGGTATATATTTGTAATTATTTGTTAACATGTTACCATTTCAATTTAACTTCTCTCCACAGCACGTCACACAGTTTTTAACTGTTTTTGACGTAAATAAATAAATAAATAAACATTATTGTTGTTTCAGGACGAAGTAAAATATTATATATCTTTGTATGAAATTGTATTGTACTAAAATGATTAAACTGTCATCTCCAAAAATATTATGTACTAGAAGAATTGAAATGGAATTACAGTACTGATTATGATAGAATCTGATATTGCTTTCAGTCATGTAGTAATCAATATTCTATTATTTAAGTCATATTGTTACCCTATAAACATTCTAAATAATAATTACTTAAAAATCCGTAATTACCGATTTTCCTAGCGAACCTCCCCCCCCCCTTGGTACCATCATTGAAAAACTGTGCGCCCGTCGCCGCGTCGGGCACATCCGTTGCTCCACGACTCAGTTCGGAGTAGGAGAGCTGATATCTGTGACGGCAATGAGCATTGAGTTGGCAAGCACTGGTACAGTTTTTTTCTTAAATGTTAAATGATTGCAGGGGCTGATTGCAGTGGCATTCGAGATAGTTAAGAGCGGATTCTAATGAAATATCATTTTTACTTTCTCCCTACAGAGTGGAGATAAAGTTATGTAATGCTACGCGAAAAAACGGCGAATTTTAAGCAGAAAACACTTATGACAGGGTCCTGGTAACTTGCTAAAAGTAGAAAAAATAATTTCCTGTTTATAAATTTATAAAAAAATCTCTATCACGTGGTATATCCAGAATCCATCCTTGATACCGAAAAATCGAATGACTGCAAAACGTCTGTCTGTGGTTAAACCGTAAAGCAGATTTTCTCCAAAACTGATATTCCCTAATCAATCTCACTGATGTCGTGGCCTCTTGAATTTGAAATCGATATTTTAATTTTGGGGGAACTTATCATAAAGCCCTTAGATATTTTCCAAATTTTCAAAAAATGTCTCCATCGATTTTCCTACAAATAAAATATTATATATAGAGACTTTTCTCTTAATGAAATCTGTTCCTTAAAGATTTTGAAATAAGATCATGTAATTTTTTTCGAAAATGTGAGTATTTTTTTCGAAAGGAAGAAGCCGCGATACATCAGTAACATATCCAACAGCTTGACTTGTTCATCACAAATTTTTTGTTCAAATTTTTTACTTCATTTTTTTCTTCCATTTTAGGCCATTTTTAAAATAATGTAAGAAAATTTTATTGATCATGTTTGGCGAAGTTTTAGGTCATCAAAATCCACCCCTAGCGATAGTATTCCGCAGACGTGTACAGTAGTATTTCTTAGCGTGGCAGCTAGGATTCGCGAGTAGAGAAGGAGAAAGAGGGGGGAAGACGACGCTTGTTCGCGCCTGGCTCGGCTGCCTATACCAAAACATTAGCTTACCGCACAGCACGCGCCAGCGTACTCACTTGGAAATTAATTTTCTTAAGCGTCTTCGCTCGGTAGTGGAGAAACACCACATTCACATGATGGTCCGGCTCTTCTCTCATCATCCACATTACTTTCACTATCACTGTCCTTGTTTCTTCACTATTGGAACTAGCATAACTATAATTACCATAATTTGCATCATTCCCGATAAAAATATCATGGCCTTCATCAATGAAAACATAATTTTCGAAATAAGTTTTTTCGATTTTTTGAACATGTTCATTTCGTGTTTTCCAGTCTTCAATAGTAATGTTAGCGAATTCTTCCTTAGCAATTGCTTCTGCTTCACCGTTTCAGCTCCAATTGGGGCATGGAGAGACAATTCTCCTGACATCATCTAATAGAAATGTCTTTCTCACTGCAATGTGATTCTTTATTGTTGACCAAATAAGTTCAGTAATGTTAAGATCCGGGTGATAAGGAGGAAGACGCAGTATTGAGAGTTCTGCTTCTTCTAAAATCGCGCCAATTTTGAAGAGTTTCTCTCTTGTACAGTTTAATTAAAGAGTACAAATCGAGGACTCGCGTGTCTTCTGTACGTGGAATAGAATGTTCCAGTAACCAGGTCAGCATTCCATTTTTACGGGAATTGGATGTAGGAGCTGGGGACAATTGGGTATTATGATATGGAGAATGAGTGGAATGAGTCGTTCCTTAACCCATTTTTCAAAGTTCTTATAATTCATATCACCATGGTAGTCGCCCTTTTCTGCTGGGATTTACAACACAAAATACGCGTTCGACACAACCTTGTTCCCCGCCAGCATGAATAATAATGCGCCCCTGTCCTTTAGAAGTTGGAGCGAGAAGGCCTCCGAGAGAATCATCACTCCATCCAAATGGTGGTGGGTGGTTGCTGTGCATAATTGCTCTCATCTATGTACACAATATTTCGACCTTCTTCTCTGTATTTCTTTATTTTCTGAATATAAGAAATTCTTTGAGATCTAATAGCGTGTCTTTCCATCAGAACTTTCCTATTATTTTTCGTTTTCTTCCAAGTAAATGCTATTCTCAGAGGAATTTTCCTTTACGTCGACAGACTTCCTTGACAATTTATTCAATTTCTTAATTTCAATAAAATCTGTTGATAGTTTTATTGAGTCGTTATTTGTCAGTGATATAGAAATCGTTCACTGCGCGGCGAATCGCACGATCATTGAAATTGTCGAGTGCAGGCTTCACATTCTTCCTCTTCCTTTCTTTATTAGGAGTAGAAAATGAATATGGTTCTCCGACTCAATAGAACTCATTTCTTTGTTATTTCTGTGGATTAATCTTTCCGAAACACCCGTAGCAGCAGCCACTCGCTTAAGAACGGCTTTGACATCTTGAACACCTTCGATTGCTTCTCTCTTCATAAATTGATACACTTTTGCAACGACTTCACGCGCCTGTGAAGAACATTTATATGCAACTTGCTCTGAGAAGGAAGCATTGCCATGATCTCAAACACAATATTCACTTAAACAGAACTTCTCATAAATCGCGTGCAAATGCGTCACTCTAATCGTGGAATGCAACTGAATGTTTGGACCTTACGAAGGCGAAAAGGGTCAAAGTTTACACGACTGGAGTAGGGCTGTCAACACGTGCAGGGAAGGAACGCCCTCCCCCTAAACCGATGGGGTTGAGGAATGAACTCTTGTGGCAGTTCTGGGCCCTCGCTCTTCAGCAGCTATGCTAAAAAAATACTATTGTATCTTGGTATTCAGGCGCCCATGGCAAGGATAGAATGTGTACCCCCTGTCAGGTTACTTCAAATTAGGGTTGTTATTGGTTTTAGGGGGTATACTCATGGTGAAAATAATCCATCATGGTTATACTCTAAATAGCGCCCCTTGTGAGTGGCGCCCATGGCACGTGCTATGGCTGCGAAAAAGGTAATATATCACAACTAAAAGTTTAAAAATGTATTTAAATTCTATAGCAGATACGTTATTTGCATTGGCTCGCTGTGTATCAATTTTAAAATTTTACTCCGCTAGAGCTACCTCCTGATGGAAGCGCACCATTCTTCTCTGCCCGTTATGCAATTTATCTTAATCTATCACTCGGTAACGCCTAATCCGTTCAGGCGATTTTCTCCAAAATTCATATTCCCCGATCGATTTGAACGAACTAAAGGACCAATATGTTTGAAATGTGCATTTTGACTTTTTGGGGGTACTTTTCATGAAGCCTCGAAAGCATTTTCATTTTTTTAAAGGCTCCAATTTTTGGATTGATCTTCGTCTACTGATAGCGTAAATGACGCTTAAAAGAATGACGCAGGTCTCATTTTCGATGAAAACCCGTTTCTGTTTCTTTTGATTTTTTCGAAAATTGCAAAAGTTCAACATTTTTTTCGGAGTCGTCCTACATCTACAATATTGAAGATAATTTTCCCTTAACCCGCCATTACTCACTCTGTTGGAAAAATCGAACAATTCCGGATTTATTTAAATGTTACTCACATCTTTCAACACACGAAGATATCTCTCCAGCAATAGGGAGTTTGTGCCAGCCTTTGTATCAGCCATATCAATCTTCTGCGCATGCGCAGATGTACTAAAATGGTGCGAACTGCGCATGAGCCGAAGATCGAATGTGCTTTAACGTTCGAGGTGGCACAAACTCCCTAATGCCTTCCTGCACGGTTCAACTCTACATCCGTTCAGCGTTCTTAACTCTTCTGCGAAGGGAAACCACGTGAGAAGGTGAATATTAACGCGGTGCGTCGTGTTAGATATTTTCTCACCCGCGAGCAACCGCTTTGTATTTCGATGTATCGACACATCCCCTCTTCCGACAGCTACAGAAAATGAATTGAGATATATTCAGTTACGGTGTAGGTCTACCGCAAGCATTTATATCGCACTTCTTGAACAGTTAATCTAAATTTATCAGTTCTTAAATACAGATTTACTATTCGTACCCATTCTAAACACAAACTAGTGGTGCGAAAACAGCACGTACTTTCTCGCCCGTATTTTCACGCAAAATTATGCGAAAAGTACTCCAATTTCCGAAAAATTGTACATGACCTTATTTCACGATCTATCTATAAGGAACAGATTTCAGTGAAGAACATATTCTCTATTATCAATATTTTAGTTTTAGGAAGACTCCGAAAAATTTTGAACTTTTACAATTTTCAAAGAATCAGGCTTTTCAACGAAAATGAGACCAGCACCATTCTCTAAACCGCTCTTAATACAATCCAATAATGAAATTTAATAAAAAACGTTGGAGTAATTTCTTTGAAAATTTTGAGAATATCCCAAGGTTCATGAGAAGTACCCCAAAAATTAAAATGTCGGTTTCAAATTTAAGGGGCCGCGACATCAGCCAGATTGATTGGGGAATATCAATTTTGGAAAAAATCGGCTGATCGGTTTAGCCGCTCGCTGCTAATCCATTCGTTGCAGGGTGTTCTGGCGCGATGAACTTGCAAAAAATGCCTGATGTTTTACAGAAGTGTTGAAAATTTTCACTGGTGAATAGTGTAGCATTATCTGCAACTATTACTTCTGGAAATACGTGTCTTGAAACATTTCTTGGAGAAATTCGATGGTTGATGCTGCAGATGGCGTTGACGAGCATGGTTCAATTTCTGCCCATTTCGATTTTGCATCAATGGCAACTAAAAAATTATGTTCTTGGTATGGTCCTGCATAATCGAAGTGAATACGCTGCCAATTTTCTTCTGGTTCTTGCCATGGGTGTAGAGGAGCTTTTGCTGGGCTATTTTTCACTTTTGCACATTCAAAACATGCTCGAACGATATGTTCGATATCCTTGTCTATGTTCTTCCAGTATACATACCGGCGTGCGAGTTGTTTCCTTTTTGAAATTCCGATATGAGTTCGATGAAGTTCCTCTAAATCAGCAGCTTGTAGTTTTGATGATACCACGACGCGTTGACCTCTAAGAAGTATGTCTTGGTCCATGGTAAATTCTACATCAGTTGTTTCGTCTTCTTGGAGTTGTCGGAGGATGCCAGAAAGTTGATCATCAGCTTCGGTCTCTTTCTGAATTGATTCGAATGTGATTTTCTGAGTGTAAATTCTGTTGATGGTTTCTTCATACAGAAAATGGACTTCCTCGATGATAGCTGTTTCTGTGTGTGATTTAAGTTCTTCATTCAGTGGTATCCACGATAAACAGTCATCATTGGTATTCTCAGATCCTCTTCTGAATATAACTTTATAATCGAATCCTGATAGAAAAGCTGCGTAACGTTGTAGACGGGCTGAAGTCATCCGTGGCAATTTTGCATGTTGATGAAAAATCCTAGACAGAGGTTGATTGTC
This sequence comes from Gryllus longicercus, assembly GCA_038098605.1. Classification (NCBI taxonomy): domain Eukaryota; kingdom Metazoa; phylum Arthropoda; class Insecta; order Orthoptera; family Gryllidae; genus Gryllus; species Gryllus longicercus. The sequence goes on from JAZDUA010000751.1 coordinate 339,425, forward strand.
TGTGACAAGTTGAAATTGATGTCCGAATAATATGAAAAAAATCTGTCCGTTCCAAAAACAATTGCTAGAGCTTCTCTATTCAGTTGAGAATAATTTTGTTCTGCTGGGCTATTGGCTTTTCCTGATCATTGATAATGTGTGATAACACTGCTCCTATACCTGTGGGACTTGCATCACAAGCGAGTCGAACATGCAATTCGGGATTGAATGGCATGACTACGCGATCGCTTATGATTTCCCGTTTCAAGCGAATAAAAGCTGCCTCACATTCTGTTGTCCATTTGAAGATCGTATTTTTCTTCAGCAAATTCCGAAGTGGTGCTGTAATTGTTGAAGCGTTTGGAATACATCTGCTATAAAATGTGACTAATCTTAAAAACGATTTTGTTTCATCTTTTGATTTTGTTTTTGGCATTTATATGATGGCTTTGATTTTTTCTGGTGACATTGAAATTTTATTATATTCGATGACGTGTCCTAGAAACTCGATGCATTGTTGAAAAAATGAGCATTTCCGGCGATTGAAATGTAGATCATATTTCCTCAGCTGTTCAAGGCACAAGATCAAGTTAGTCTCACATTCTTCTTTTGTTGATCCATGTACAATAATGTCGAAATATTTTTCATTCTTTAGTATGTTTTTCAAAATTTGGTCAATAATCCGATTAAATTATGATGGCGCTGTTTTGAGAGGCGATTCATTCTGTAAGTCCCTCAATGCGTTGATATTGTTTGAAGTTTACTCGATTGTTCTTCCACTGGAATATGTAGATACCCTTCATACAGGTCCAATCAACAAAAGTAGCGGGAATCATGGAGACTACTCAAAATTTCGTCGATTTTTCGAATGGGGTAATGTGCGTCCATAAGTTGCTCGTTCACACCAACTTTGTAATCGACACACAGTCGAACTCCTCCATCAGCTTTTGGAATGACAAGTGGAGATCCCCAGTCGCTGGTTTCAGTTTTTGTAATTATCCCTGCTTCTTCGAATGAATTCAGCTCCTTCTCGACTCGATTGAACAGTGAATACGGAATTTCTCTTTCACGGTGAAATCTTGGTTTTGCTTTCTCTCGAAGATTTAATGCAACATTGAAATGTGGCAGATGTCCAATCTTTTCTTCGAAAATGCCTGAAAATTGTGTCATAATTTCATTGGTTTCATCGATATCACTTACAGTGTTTGTTTCGGGTGATACTTGGCTTTGTTGATCGAGTTCTTGTAAATTGATGTTTAATTTTCTGATCCAAACTCGGCCTAAAAGAGCGATGTATTCTTCCGGAACAATGTAGATTTAATCTTGGATGGTTTTCCCGTTGAATTAGATGTTGATATTAATTTTACCATCTGGAACGAAGACATCATGCGTGTACGATCGGAATCGCAGAGGTGTTGGCTCAAGTGCGACATTGAATTTGAAATCGGCGAACTTGTTTCGAGGCAACATCGTGCACCTGAATCAACTTCGAATTTGATTAATTTTTCTTCAACTTTAACCTGGGTTTCAAATTATCGTTTGAGGGTCGATTTTGGTAGATGTCGACAATTTGAAATGATCCATACTCGTTGGGTATTGTATCCAGTTGAATTGAATTAGCCGGTTCTTCCTGTACAGAATGAGTTTGTTTTTATTTTCGATCTAATAAGGATCGGATACATACCTTAGAAATATGACCGGTTTTCTTGCACTCAGAAAATTTGAGAGTTGATTTTAGTGATGATTAGTGCGACAGTCATTTACAAGGTGATTATTTCTTCCACGCCTCACACATAGTCCATCGATGCCCAATGTAGCGTAGTCAATTCTTGATTCCCGTTTCCTCGAACTTGATCTATTGCGCGATGGGCTGCGTTGATGTTGGTCGTGTTGATGTTTTGTGTGGTTATTTTTCTTCGAAATTTTGACTTTGTTGACATTAGTTGTTGATATCGATGCAGAGGTCGTTTGAGCGAGTTCCTTTGAGTTGATTTTTGAAGCTTCAAGGGTTACTGCTTTAGTCACAATATCTTCAAAACTTTTCGTTTCCGCAATTGCTCCCTGATGGAGTTGTCCTTTATTCCTCGAATAAACTGTGCTCGAAGAAAAATGTCTTCAACTGAAGTTTCTCATGAACATTCTGAAATAAAATGACAATCTCCGATGTCCGCTCTCAAGTTTGCAACGAACTCTGCAATATATTGATATTTTGATAAAAATTGATGCTGAGCCACAAGATTGTACATTTCTGGTTTCTGTTTTTCTAAAAGTTTGATTAATTCATTGTATGTTTGTTCTTTTGGCATTTTTGGTGCTGACAATGCTGATATCATGTTGAAATATTTTGCACCGTTAGAATTTAAAAGTAACTTTGCACAGTAATGTTTGTTATTTATTACATTCTTCATTTCTAAATAATTTTCGAAACGATTCTCTTGTTGGATCGAAATATTCAAAATTTGGCAAAAGAGCAGTATTTACCGATATTTCTTGATTGGTTCTCACTGGTTGATCAGTGTTTATTTCTAATATTTTTTCGAGCATTTACTGTTGAAATTTCATAAATTCAGAAAATTGTGTCGCATCCATTGTGCTGTCTGTTGTTGAATTAAGGTGATCTTACAAGCAGTGATGCGAGCTACTCGATCCACCCACGATCACCCCTTGTTGGCAATGTAACATATAGATAAATAGATTTATTAAAGTTCGCTTTGAGCTAATGCTCAGTGGCAAACATATATTTCCTCTATTAAAAAATGCTCGAAATAAAAAAATATTGAAATTTGTCAGCTCTCGAAATATTGTATGTGATTGTTACCTGAGATCCTATGCACGCTTATGGAGTTGAGGTTAAGTTCTTGTCGCATTCTTTAGTGTAGATATTTTCTTCGATTATCCTGGTCGAATTGAATTTGTTTCAATTTTCATTTTTTTCTTCACCTCGTCGCCAATTTTTTGTATCCTTGAGTGTTATTGGATTGCTAAAGGTATAGAAAAACACTGCACCATCCGATTCGTTTCATGGTTTTATTTGAACTAAATTAAACTGTACAAGTTGCGTCAGGTAGGAAAACAAACTAGCATCACCGTTGTAATAAAGTGGAGAGTTGATGCTCAGCTCCGAGATGGCGCCACTTTACACCAATGAATATGATGAAATGATGCCAATTCGTGTCCATGTGTGTTTTTTTGTCATGACAGATACTTTTGCCGTCATTCGATTTTTCGGTTTCAAGGACCCACAAAACAAGGATTTTGGCTACACCACATGTTAGAGTTTTTAATTTCTAAATTTAGCAACTGGATTTATCCACATTTTCGGTACCAGGGCCCTATAATAGGAGTGTCTCTGCTAAAAATTCGCCGTTATTTCGCACAGCATTACATAACTTTCACAATACTACGTTGTGAGAAAGTAAAAAAAAAAAAAAAAAAAAAAACGAAAAATACAGCATAAAGCACCACCACTATATCATATGTTCGTCAGAGCTTTAAAAATCATGTAAAGGTACAAAACGGAGGAAGAGACTGCCTCTCCTGCGGCCCTTTCTCCCAATATTGAGACAAATAAACACCGGCAGAGTTGCCAGATGCTTCGTACAAAGATCCGCCGTTGGATGGATGTAAATCCGCCCAATTGCGCACAATAAGAAAAAAATCAACATTTCAATTTGAATTTTGTAGGCATTTTGAATTTGCATTAAAATAATTCTATTAGAAGCTTTTTTTTTTTGAGATAGTGCCCCTATGAAATTGCTTGATTAGTTTTATTAACAACAGTTTGTGAATTTTGTAATTAATTTTTATTTTTTATTTAAATTATATTTTTGTAAAAATACTGTCAGTTATAAAATAATTTCCCCCCTTTCACATTTTCACTCCTACCTTCTTTTAAATATCCACGCATAAAAATATTATCACAGAAGTAGTTACAGATGTATGTTTTGTGCTTAATCCCTGTCTTAACGGAATGTACTGGCAGTGAAACTGTACTTTAAAAAAACAACTAATTTTAAATTGTGTGTTCTAAAATTAACTCCAAGAACTGCCAATGTTATATAATATATGCTCATGTTGTACCCGACAAATGAATATGACTTTTAGAACACACCTTGTACTAGAGATCTAAAAACTAACATTACTCCCTTTTCAAAGTAAATTTGAACAAATTAACAAATAATTAATAAAAATCTCGTATAATATAAAAAAGTCAAACTCACTGTCAATGTTGTGGTTGTTTTTTGAAAATTTCTTCGTAATATGAGAATCCGCCCAAAATCGCACATGTTTTGATGCATTTCCGCCCATTGGGCGGTATTTCGCGAAATCAATTTTTGTCCCGCGAGAGAGAGCCGTTTTCCAGCCCAAAAAGCGGAATTCCGCCCAATCTGGCAACCCTGAACACCGGAGGAAGCGAAATAAACTATGACCATACTTCGCTGCAAGCAGCAGTCTGGCAGTCTCAGGGAGGGAAATGGAATCGCAGGAGAACTCGGTGGAAGCTTTTCGCAAGTTACACACGCACCAACACTGGGCTATATTGATCATGAAATTGAATGAAATACTATTTCGCATATTTTATTTTAATATCAAAAAGAAATTAAATAATTCTGAAACGTACTGGTCTGCAGCTCACCTCATACTGTTCATAAATGTCCCTCCGTTTTAATGTGGTGAAGTTATATTGTTTATTGCATTAATTGTATTCTATGATTTGTCTTTCTTAAATTTACTTTACATAATACTTAATTTCATGACTGTGATTTTGATTCGAGTGTTTATAATAAACAAAAATTATGAGCCTGCGCGTCGTCTTTTCGCATTGTTACATCTGGGCAAGTTATACATCTCAATAACATATAAATAGGAATATTAATGTACGAATTTGATTCATAATAAAACAATAAACACAACATAAACAGTTGTTAGATGAAGTCTAACACGCGAGTAATAGCATAACAAAAATATGCGCGAGTAATGGCAAATTAATGAAACATGTTGACAGATTTTAAAATAAGGTAATGCACAATTTTTCGAAAATACGAGTAGTTTGCACGTAATTTTGCGTGAAATGTAGAAAATTTAAAAATAATTTTCTAAAAAGACGCCAATTCTTTTTAAATTTTCTCGTATATATAGAGGATTTTATAAAAAGCTGCCTCTTAAGGCCCGTCTTCACAGTGACATTGTCACTGGATATCCCGTCTTTCTCGGTCGTCCTGCTAGATGTCGACGATCACGTCCGTATCAAGCACTTCTTGATCATGCATCATCTAGCGGCACGGCCGAGAAAGACGCAAAATGTAGTGACATAATGCCACTGAAAACGGGCCTTGAGGCAGCTCTATACAAAATCGGACTATTAAAAGAAAATTAAAAAATGGTGGTAGTGCCATTTCTGATGACCACTATTTTCGAAATGTCCAAAGTTACAATTGCAAAACTGCAAATTTGAAGATGAGATTTTTTACCAAAACGTTCCAAAAAATAATCTTTGAAAAAAGTCAAATACAATTTTAGGAAAAAACTAGTAGTTTTCGCACAATTCCTGATTTTTACTTAATGCAATTTATAAAAGAAATTCTCCAAAACCGCTTAAAATCTTTTCCACAGATAGAGCTACGGACGCTTAAAAATTGCACAGGTTTTATTTTCCTTAGAAAATTGCAAAAGTTAGAAATAATACAAGCAATTATGTGCCATTTCAGCACCACTAGTTTTATAAGAAATTGTTTTCACTTCGGTTTTATTGCAACCTTTCGGTAAAATTTCAGCTAAAATTAAATTTTGATTCAATGAATAGGAATGACTAGTTACAGTTAAATTACATTATTAACCGACCCTATAATTGAAGAACATTTCTGAAAAGCTTCTTTGGCCCCGTAACCAGTACGCTGCTGTAGGTTTCGCTGCACTCTGGACGATGAGGACATGATTCCAATTTTGGTGATTGGTTGCTAGGTCTCTGACATTGCTGATGTCGAGACTGCTCTTCAGATCATCTTCGTTCAACCAAATTCTCTTTTGGGTCGTTCGCTGCTTCTTCCACTGGGTTGATCATTGTCGCCATAGGGGTTGATGCGGTTCGACAGACATGACTTAATCATTGCAATCGCAGTTTTTGAATGCGGTCTTTGATGGGCAACTGGACACGACGGACCTTTTCGAACACGGCCACGGATGGAAATGCCCAATATCTAGCGTAGGCATCACATTTGGAAAATCTCGAGGTTGTTGAGGACGGACTTGAGAAGCACCTAGTACGTCTCAGATCACGGAGAAATAATGAAAGGTTGAGTGTCCGAAAGAGGCGGATTTTGGTCTTGCTCAAGTTATTCTCCTTCCATAGGCACTACTTACGTGAGGCGAACGACGCTTCTGCCTACCCAATTCTGCTGTGGATATCTACCGAGGACGCCACTTTCTTCTCTTGAACCAGCAGTTGCCATTGTTTGGATTTTTCTAAATGATTTTGAGCATTGCGCGGTTTGGGCAATGTCGTATAGGATGTCAGTGGCTTCCGCATCAGTGCTAGCGAATAATGCTATCGTCGGCAAACACGAGATCTGCCAGATATTAGTTCTCAGCATACTGAATTCCACACCGACCCGCAAATCCCTTTCTCATGATTGCATCTACGACACTGGAGAGTAATGGGGAGACCACGTCCCGCTGGCGGACTCCAGATGGGATAATTCATTTCGGATCTGCACACTACTTCTGCCGTCATAGGTTTCCTGGAGGAGTCATGACTTTTTATGGTAGGTGCTCGGTCCCCAATGCTTTCCAGAGGGCAGAGCTAGTGAATGCAATCAAACGCAGACTTGAAATCAATGAAGACAACTGTTTTCCACAGCGAATCCATTCTTCCATCAGCTGCCAGAGTGCAAAGACCTGGTTGCAGCAACTTTGGTTTGGTCGAAATACTACCTGGTCAGTTCACAGTTCAGCAACCTTGACTGGATGACTTTCATGAATACCTTGCCAATGATGGAAAGCAATGTAGTTCTTATAACGCTGCTGTTACCTTTCTTGTGGGTCGGCATAATGACGACGTGTTTCGAAGTGACTGGGATCTGTTTGGACCAGCAATGCATGAAGTCTATGAAGCAGGACTTCACCTTTCAAGGGCTTCAATTAGGTAGAATGTTAAGAAAAAAAAAAAATAGTTACAAACGTTATTGAACATGAGAAAAAATAATTCCTGTCTGGTGGTAAGAACTTCACTTCACTAGCACAAAATATACTTGTCACAGGATAACAACCTTAATGCCATTGTGATAGTTATTATAAATTGGGTTATTATTAGCTAAATGAATCTGTGGTACTGGACTGTAAGGCCATCAGGATTCACACAATAAAATAATTGTGATAAGAAAATGGTGTAAAATTATATTTATTTTATGTCTTTAATCCAAATATGTTCATTTTTAAATTTTCTTATTATGAATTTTCAAAATTATTAGACTAGTTCATCAAATGCTTGGACAAAGTTTTAAAATCTGGCAGTGTCAACAAACATTTTTTATAACAGAAAGTAACTTTCCTATACAAACATTATTCAACAGGTATCACTATTTTTGTAAGCAGATTTCATAATTTAACAATGAAAAAATTTATTATACATAGTGAATATAGGTACAAATTTCTTTCTTTTATAAAAGGTATATCTTCACATATTGACATTATCCTATATATGTATACCTATGTACAAGGCAAATATTTACACAAGGAAGCTGTATTTTGTGCACATCACTTACAGCAGGCAAAACATGTATCTTGCCTGTCACATCAGTCAGCATTTAACATCCAAAATATACATGTACTCTCAAACCCTGCATAAAAATATCAGGAAATGCTGACTGGCATTAAAATATAGTTTAAATACATTATGGCAAAACACTGCAAAATATATTCAAAATGCTTTGGTAACTGATTTCATCATGAGGAAAATTGCATTCAATATCAAAGCATACTACAACACAAATTTTGAATAACACCAAATTTTGTACTTATAGATATTTTTCTTATTACTACAAATGTAACACCAAACAATGAAACAAAAATCATTATTATTCCTATAAAACTAAAGTACAAATTGTAAAAATGGTGCCACTGAAATAATATTTAATTTTCAAACAAAAACATGAAGTTACTCAATCTAAATTAAATCAGGCATATGTACTCACTGTAGAAGAAATGACAAGCCACAAGTCCTGTTTCATCTATTGTTCAACAATTAAAAACTTCAATTTATGGACAGGAAGCAAAAATAACATTAATAGCAATAAATAAATAAATAAAGTTAATATTGAAATTTAAATTGATACATTTTTAAATGATTACATATGTTTCACTGAAGTTGTGCTAAACATCAGTAATAAAAATTGCCTAAAGAAAAAATATACAAGTAAACATTGTGGTTTGTCTATGATTTTTCCAATTCTTCAGTGCACTTGGTTGCCAATATGTTCCAAAATAACTGTCGAGACAAATTTTCTTAAAATAAATTGATCTTGAATAGAAGAAAATACACCGAAGATATCAAAAGGCACAAATATTTTAAAACAGGCCTTTAATGTGTGCGTTCAGCTCAACAGCATATTTTAAAAAATAACAAGCTTAAAAATATCTCCATTAAATGACTTCTGTCACAATTCTTGCCTTATTTGCTTCACTGCCACGTGAGTAACCTTTCATTTACACAAAAATGTATTAAGACATGCCACTAATTTATTCTGCATGTGGCATAATGCACTCATGTCATAAGAATTAAAGAATGTTTACTGACGTTGAACAGTCAGATTTGTAGTACTGACAAATGAGCATATATTAAACCAGTTATACTGGTTAAAAGAGAGGGGGAGGGATGTCTGAACTATTCAGACAGTGTATTAGAAAATTACATCTTTCAAAGACTGTCATTCAGCATTAATATGTACATCATTTTATCAGTACATTCATATAATAATCGTACAGATTTAAAATATATAAATCAAGAATTGGGAACCACATACAAAAAAATTTAGGATATACTTAACTATTTGTGAACTACAAATCAAATTGCTATGCAGTAATTTTTACCTTTGTAATTAACTTGTACTGGCCATAAATGTTAATATTATTTATTCAGAAATGATATGCTTATGAATTGATCTTGGATTCTTGGTGAATCAATTCCTGTACCCACATAAACCAATACACCACAAACATTTCCAAACTTGTGCAATGAATAGCAAATTATGTAACCATACAAGAGATTATTGAGTGGAAAATGCAATATAAAATAATGCTAAAATAACAAATTAATCATCAGAAACAGCAAAATATTGTTGCACAGTAAGCCACCAATAATATAATGAATTCAATTTAAAACTATTTCATAAGACAAAACATCAAGAATTAATTTCTCATTAGAAAGAGGGAAATGGCAATAGAAAGAGAAACAATCAATTGTGTCCCTGTTATTGAGTAGAGCATACCGTTTCAGTTATTCAAATTATGTCCAAATTAATTAACCACAGTATAATTCATTTGTTTTAATACTTTAATCTAATTGGTAAGCATAAATAAAGGAAAAACCTATTAAAAGAATTTACAATATCAGTTTTTACCAACAAAAGCATCAGTTTGACTTGGAAAAATTCCAACAGTAGTACACAAAATATTGCATTGTGTTGCAAAAGCCATCCAACTATTAACGTATATTTATGAACAATAAAACATTCAAATTGGTATTTTAGAATTTGAATCTACACTGAAAGATGATTTCAATAGAAAATTATTTGAAGAATAAACAATCCAAGATCTGATATGGGAGCAAGCACTAGCAACACTTTTGGCATGAGCAATTCACTAACAACACTTCTGAATGAAAATAAATGTAATATAATAAATATCCCAATTTCGTACTTTAATTCTTTGGACAATACATACATTTTAAGGAAAAAGAATCGTTGAATAATTACTGAAATTAAAAACTTGCATACCTACAATTGGGAAGAAAAATCAAAAAAATTCAACTGAAATTATTTTGTTCTCATGGCTCAAGTACAACTGTTCTATGGCACAGTGATTTGCTGCAAATCTCTCCACAAGTAGATCCTTCAAACTGGAAAATGAGTTTCCCCCCTATAAGACACTATCACAATTCATGGCACATTCTGTTCATTTCTAGAAAAACAAATAATTTGGGCCCAGCAATGAGTTTAAAACATTATATGAAGATTGATTCTCTGGGAATAAATTTGAACACACCAAAATACTTTAGCAACTCAACGACTAGGCTTCCCAAGTCTGAGCATCTGTACAAGTTCAAAATAAATCATTCAAACACTTTTATTTGATAAACTGACTAGACATGAACAGTCTAAATTTATCTAACAATTTTTATAGAAATGGCAAGTACAACTGCCCATTAAATGTCAATGCAGTTTTCATTACTGAAGGAAAAAATTAAATCTCCTTAGAGCACAATCCTAATAAGATTTTCCCTTTTAAATAAGACACTGAAGTGTACCATACTTATAAGTAAAATTATTAAAAACAATGAAGAAGGAAATAAAATTTTCTATTTCATAATTCATTGAAAATGAAAATTGTACTTAATAAAAAAGCATTGCTAAGAACTACATCACAATTGAAATCTACAAAACTGTGATCTCAACATATTGGATTTCATAAAATATTAAACTGCTTTAAACTGTTGATAAATGTCTGAAATGTAATTACACACTAAACAAATTACTGTACACACATCATGTATTGTAAGAAAATTTCAAAATCTTAAATAGAAGCTATTATGAATGAAATATTTTCTGTACGATTAAAAAATTCATAAATAATCTTATGAAGCTGTAGATCTCAGAACTCTTATAACTTTTCTTTTTTAACTTAGGGGACAAATAAATCCTAATAAAAAGTAACTGTGCTGAAAGTTTTGACCTGATTTGTATTTCATTACACATTTTCTTAAACAATTCACATGTTCTGTCACGGCACTACCCTTCACATAAAGAACAAGGTGGCAGATAACAAAAAAGAAATCTGAATTATGAACGGAACAAGAAAATAAGATATTTAAAAGAAGAGAAACCTTTAAAACCAAATAGTCGCTTAAGAATAATACCTTAGATAAAGGCAAATATTAGTACTCAGTGTTTAGAAGTTGTAGAAAGAAAATCTCAAAATCATTACTAATTATCTCTATTCTGTGAATCTCTTAATAATAATAATAATAATAATAATAATAATATGAGAAGAAAAACAATTAGAGGGAAAGAGAAATTAAAAATAAATAAAATAAAGTATATCATATTTTCTAGTAAGTTGAAAAAAGAAAAAAAAAAAGATTCATAATAAAAAATAATTATTAATTAAACAAACTTAAATCACAAATTAATTCCATAAGTTATATATGTTATATATATACTGAAGTTTACTGTGTTCCACAATCCACATTTTAACCTATGAGAGGAAGATTAATAATTTTTTAGAAATATTCATATTAACATCAAAACTACAAACAGAAAATGTAAAAAAACACGCTGCACATTGAGTTTCTGGCAAATATGTTTCATTATTGATTGAACAAGTTTTAAGATGCACTAATAAAAATAAAACCTATTGAATGTGTTTCTTAGTTTCATTGCCGAACTGCAAAAATTTAAACAAAAGCATGAAATAAAGTACTGAACCATCTTGTGTTTAAACTGGATAACTGATTTTAAACAATTATCTTTCTGGAGAGGAAAAGGGAACAGAAAAGATCACCTAAGCAAGGCCTACCTCCAGGGTCAACATTAGAATGCCATCTGAACTCAAAGAACACTAATTTTAACTCTGAACAATATTTATCCTTTGTCATGAACCAACAAGTTAAAATGGATACAAATCTCATTTGAAATAAAACTCATGGTATCAGTATAAATTTCAAAACATTACAAAAAAAGCAAAAGAATCTTCAGATAAGCACATTAACTTGAAATTCGTAAAAACAAATCAAATTTCAAATTTAAAGTTAAGACACAAAAGGACTCGGATCATAACCCTGTCAGTATCATTTCTAACATATTTTATAACCACATAGATTTATACATGCATTACTCAATTTGTGGCAATGGATGAGGCTTAGTAATGTCCCATTTGTAAGGCTGAAATCTAGACTTGCGGGGAGGGGACGACTGAAAGATTGGATGTTTATAAAATGTGGGTATGGTGTAGAAAGCAAAGAATGATGTGGGAGAAGAAAGTGGGAAATTAAGTACTGAAAACAAGAAAGCAATACATGCAATAAAATGGAGGACCTTTTCACATCATAGCCTGTAATAATGACTACTCAGGGATGACATGGAAGGTACACTGGCAGTGAAAAATCCAAAGGGGCAGAAGGCAACAGTTGATAGATAATGTAAGGGTTGATGTGCTATATTGGGGCACAAAAATATTGAGGACTGGATAGTGAGGACACTGTCATAGTAAAAACCTGTCAAAATGGCATAACACAAATGACATTTTCAAGATGGGAGGGCAGGAGGGAGGAAAACAGAAAAAGCCAAATCAGTCTCCAAGTATTTTCCCACAATATTTCTATTGCAGCCTTCTAAGAGAATAAATGTAAAACAGATACCATATCTACCCGAATATAAGATGAGGTTTTTTCAGAAATATCTCAGTCAAAAAATATCGTCTTATATTCGGAGATTAAGCCGAGTCGGTTAGGATTGAAGTTTTTACAGTGCCATTCCATGTCATGAAACTCATAAATGTTGACGTAACAATGAACTGCGAAGACAATAAAAATATCGCATGTAACAATACGTAATTATGTTCACGTTCGTATTCTCGGCATCTACTGCGAATTCGTCGGGCAATTCAGACCGATGTTTTTGAATGGATCGATAAAGAGAATCTCTAACCCAATGACATTGTATCAAATGAAACAACGTGAAAATGAATGCCGAGAGATTGTTACACGATGCGTAACCTCTGTTCGACGCCCGGCAAATACGAATCTGCGTTTCGAACAGGAGGCCATCAAGTGCGGGACGGATAAAAAATCTGGCGACAGAAGGGAATGATCTTAGATGGCTTCTGAAGAAAGATCAGAAAAACGCAAAATTTAGTCCGCAAAACTTTCAAGAGGGACCTAAAAAGTTAGAAAATTTCAGTATGGAAGGAAGACCAAAAAGAAAGAAACCTTGATACATGTGAAGATGAGGGTAGTGACAAAACCCATGAATATATTAAAGAACAAGAAAAGAATAGTCTAGCAATAGTCTTTAACATTCTCATTAACAAGGGAATTTTCTGGTCAAAAAGACATTTTGTAAATTTATTTTGACTAAATAATAAGAATTAGTTAAAAATTTAAACAATTCTCAAGAGGTCACTTCAAAATTCGGGAGTTGTCTTATATTGGAGGAAAACTTATATTAGAGTAAATACGATAATTAATGTTCATTCAAGAAAAAAATGAAAGCAATTCTTGTAAGTGCACCTAGTATTAAGCTGGTAAAAAATATATCTAAATGCTGAAGCAAACAGAAATATTAATAAGTAGTGATACTGACATGCGTACAAGCATACATTTTCACATTTTTAGATACAATTCAGCAAGTCAAGTAAAAATTGGGAAAATATTTACAATAAATGCAATTCAAGTAATTTGTTAATTCAACATAATTCCTTTGTTCACTAATCTAATTAACTACCCAATGTTACAAAAGAAAGAGGAAAAAATAAAAGAAAAAAATGAAACAATGCAAACAAGAAAGTAGAGATGGATAATCGTAATGTAAATAGAAACCTTTTTCAAAGCTGCAGACAGTCCATTCAACATGTAGGAAACTCCTTTCCTCTCCAATTGGAAAATTAACATGAACTATGGGGCTGGGAATATGGCACAAAAATACTTTGATTATATACAAAACTACAGTAATAAACAAAGTAACAATATAGATTGAAGAAAATCAGTGCAGATATTTATAATAATAATTAGATCATAAAAATTCATCAATCTCATCACTTTCTGCATTTGTGACAAATGTGAAGCTAACTGGATATTGAAACCAGAATAACTGAATGAGAATATTTACATTACATCTTATACTGGAAGATGGTATTTATTTTTTCCATTATAAATAGAATAATCCAGACAAACGATATGACTGGTGGCTTGATGAATGTTGAAACTTGCTTAATCATGACTAAGTAAATAAAAATTTCAAGTTTCTAAACAATCACATTCAATTAAATTATGAATGTGGCATAATTCCTGTCACTATATATTGATGAGTAAAAGGTTTGAGCAGCTATGAAACTAACTTCCACAAAAAATATGGATAAAAGATACAAAACTAGGTAGGAACCTTATTTGAAACTGCATGTATGCTTTGGAAGTAAACCATTCTGCTGAAATTAAATGGTGTTCACAGTGTATATTTTAAAATAATGCAAGCAAGGACAAGATCAACAAAAAGAAAACCGACTTAAGCCTAGGTGGAGGAGTTGATGTGAAATTAGGAAGTCAATGGTTTAAGAAATATCTCCATTCTAAGTCTCCTAAACCATTATTAATTTTATCTTGTGTTGGGCACTTAAAGGTTTCCACAGGATCGTCAAAATTTGCTAGGGTTAAATTAACGTCTAACCATTTTTTACTGCTTAGAAATTCTTCTTGAAGTTAATTGCAACATATAACTTTTCTACATATTTTACTAAACAAACAAGTCATCACCAAAAAGTTATTCGTAAATCAACCACTGAACCAAAATTATGTATTACACATAATAGTATTAATATTTACATCCATCAATTTTTATAAAATGTTGATCAACAATTAGCAAATATTACACCGCATATTATAAAATAAAGGACAGAAGTTTCTCATTGGAAATATTTTGTTAATCTTGATATCTTGCCTAATGAACTTCAATAATTAATAAAAATCTTTTAAAATTTTTAATGAACTGCACATAAAAGACCAACAACAAAAAACATGTAACATGTAGCTAAGTAATATTTTCCTAATTTGGTAGGTGTTTCAGTGAAGCAAACTAGCACATGACTTCTCATAACATGCAGCCTTTTGGCTTGTGTCATGAAATTAAATAATGATTTACGAGTACTTGTCTTCTCTTCTCATCGAGCATAAGTACATCTACCACAAATGCTAACTTGAGCTAACAGCACACACATCATTGTAAGACAAATCTAATTGTGTTCACCTGATACATTCCAGACAGTCATGAAATTTTTTTCTTGAGCTCTAATAAATCAGTCCTTTGCTACAATATTATTCATTTACCATCATGCATACTAACAATTACTCTTCAATTTTACTTGCACACTATTTTTACATACAAATACAAGCCTCACTCAAACCTGTAAAACAAATGACTGACTTCTCTTCCTCTCTTCCATTTCATCGGAATTACATAAACATACAAACACAATTAAAGAACAATTTAACATTAAAAACGATGCAACATGGCAACAATAGTTCTTGATTCATCTTAACATAACTCAATCTCTCAAATTTATGAGTATAGTTACTTTCTTAACAAACTAATATATTTCTCATTCATACATCAATATTCAATCACACACTCACTCTTTTCTTGGCTTTTAAGGAGGAATTTGGTGGAATGTTATTACATTTTTGACTCTTACATTTTATACAAATAAATACATCAGGTATATTATTCTTCTTAATTTTTGCACAGGAGAGGTGAATCCACGTTAAACACTTGCTGCATTCAATCATAGGACGGCCAGCAAAAGGCTTGGCACAGTAGCATGTCACTAAATCATAAGAGTCTTCATCTGCAAAAAGAAAAGTCACACTATTACCAAATAATTCCATATGAATGAATAGGTAAATAAATCGTACGTGGGAAAGGATGCAAATATTTAAAATTGAATAAATCAGAGAAGGACACCAACATTTTTTATGATTGTTCATCACATAATAATTACAAACATCACATTTATGGTATATAAATGGCCAAGTTATGCTACATTTCAAGAAAGACTAAGAAATAAATATTGAATATTAATGTGTATGCATTAAGTAAGCCTTGATAAAAATTGGCTAAATAGGAAAACTGTTATTAACTTAAAACCCAATTTCCAATGCTTCCTGGTAACATTAATTCAACAAATTATTTCTTTCCAACCGAATGCTACAAGATGTTCAGATACACAAACAGAGCTGTTACAGTTTGCCAAACAAATTCTCATTTGTTTATAACTAATGACATAACTTGGGTTGGTGACACGGGCTAATATTGAATCCCATTCCCCATACAATTCAACATAAAAATGTGCTTTGTGGAAGAGATTATAAATGTTTTTATTAAAACCAAAAACATTAATGTTTACCACTTGTTAAAATGATTAAGTACTTAAATTGAGCTATTACAGGTTATGTCAATGAATGGCTAAATTTATAGTATTATTATTATTAGTAATAATTTATAATCAAAAGTCTATTTCAAATCAGTGAGTTGCTCTCATTACCTTTTGTAATACCACAAGTTGAAAAATCTTAAATTAAATCAATCGAATTTTAAAATTTTTAAGTAAATATTTAGATGTCACCCAGAGTAGACCATCCTCACCTTTTTTATGATAACATGCAAACAATATTTCACTGCAAATAAAATGATACAACTTTTTTGGATTTTGTATCATTCTAATTAATTTGGAGCCTAAGTGATACATGTACTGTAAAAATTGAATCAATGTGTTCCCAGTGTGACATTCTCTTTGTGTTATAAAAAAATAGGAATTTTGAAGATCTGAAGATGGGAGTACACCTGAGCTTCCAAAAGACATGCCTCTAAGACAAAAACCAAAATTCATATGTAAAAATGTTTGTTTAAATGATATTCTAAAAAGCAAGGGTTCTTATGTAATTACTTTTCAAAGAAAATGAAACATTTTACCTTAATTCTTTTGACCTGACAAACATTTCTATTTTTGCGTAATAAGAAAAATATAGTCATTGTTGAAACTTACGTCTCAATTAACTTTCATAAAATAAGCACTTCATGTGCCCAAAGAAAGTTATATTTTAGTTTATTAATTCAATTTAATTAATATTAACATCAAATAAATATCAAAGAACATCATTCATAGAGGAATTATCTGTAAAAAGACGAATTTCTGACTAAAACAACTAGCATATTTCACGCTTAGCACCCATTCCATTGGTCAAGTGCCGACGCCATTGGCATCGTCCTTATGCTCCTGCCACCGCCAGCATCGCGCTGGTCAGCGATTTCATTGAAAATTTTTTAAAGGTTAGCGACTGTCAACGGAAAACTTCGAATATGACAATTCTACACATGGGTAACACACAAAGTAATTTTCCACCACTTATGTAAACTCCTTTTGCAATGCCAGAGGACAACAAAATGTTGTTTATGTCAAAAAATCAGCACTATTTCCAGCAGCATTACATAACTTTCTCGACACTACGTAGTATACAAAAAAGTAAGGCTACATTTATGCCATGATAAATTCAAATTTCATAATTTATGAGGAAGTGTATCTGATAATGAAAGTGAAAGTTATAAATTAAATGTTCCTTAATAATCCACACGACCAGCAAGACTATAAAAGCAGAATGTGTTAGGATTTTGAAGTTCATGACAATTAGAATAGTAGCAAATTTAAATAATGATAATTCAAATATGTCCATTGATGAAATAAATTTCAATAGTTTAATGAAGCGGCTAAGAACTTTCATATCAATGTAGTTACAATTTTCTATAAACCCAAACAAAAGATAAAAGTTAGCCTTATTAATATTGTACACTTGTTACCTGTTATGATCTTAAAATGTAATAGAAAATATAATGTAAATGTAACAGACGAAATGATAAATACTGAAAAACAAGGTTTAAATACGTTGACTAAACTATGTTCTTTTAGACTTGGAATACCAATTTTTGCACACTCAAATGTAAAAATCTTAAATATTACTTGGTAGGATCTATTTCTTACTACAAATTATACTATTAAATAATTCATTATAAAAAGAATATACACATACATAAATAAAAGAGCTTGTAAACCAAGGTCTAATCTTTTGAGGCTTATTTTACATTTATTAGATTTATCTACAATGGATAAATGTTATCTCAATGTTTAAAACGTGTTTGGCACAAGTAACAGTAAGTGAAAAATGACAAAGCTTTCAGAATGATCTGCATTCAAGATTGCTGAACAAATTGCAGTATACTCTAACTGAAGTATGCACGAAGAACACCCCTGGAAGTTGCCACACAATACACACACACACAAATTGAGGAGAAAACTTGAACTTAAAACACCGAAGGAAATGGATTGAATTACTGCTGATGTAAAAGAACATTTGCAAGTTGTAAAGCATCAACATTATTGCAAGTTCAAATCCAAGTCTCCTGTCTTAGATTTGACTGCCATATCCTAATTTTTTAATCAATATGCTTCAATCAATAAAATAATCGACAGCCATTATTTGATGTTAGAGAACAATGAAGTTATGAGACCAAGTCAGATAACCGACACGATGCAGTTTATTGGGTCAAGTACATCATAAAATACCTTTAAAAATGTATATGTAAATTTATAATTAATAATATAAAATTTACATAGTTTTAAGGTTTTGTAACATACTTGATGCAATAACTAGGTTGAATTGGTTATCCAAACTTGTGGCATTGTTAATTTAAATCTTCTTCACAGTTCTCCAGAATCTAGTACTGACTATCTAATAATGAGTATACTGAACCAAGAAGGATGATTAATAAATCCATTTCACTAGCACAATAACAAATTTTTGAAAATCAAAAGTTTGAAGAATAAACTTAACACAATTTTCTTTATATGTAACCTAAGATCAAATAACTGTCTTATCAAACAATTAGTGAATTTCTGAATTAAAAAAGTGCTCAAAAGTCCTGTGGTACTGGTATACATGGTTTATTATCAATTTCTTCCCCTTTCTGTTTTATGAAACAAACGTGAACAACAACAAATTTTGGGAAAAGTATACAAAACAATTTTATTAACCTTTGAACTATTTCACAATATGTTAGGAACATACAGGAGCCATGGCAAGGCATTCATTAACAATTGATGCAATTGTTAGAATAAAAAATTTAATGTATTGTCTATGATTCTTTTTGCGTCATTGTTTGAAATTTAAGATGCTACATACTTTTATTCATATAATATGATGCAAATTTTGAAGTATTTTACAGCACTTTATGTCTTTGTTTTAAGTAATCTGTGGAAAACAAAGCAACAATTACAGTTCACAGAAATCTTTGATTTTCTTCTGAAAATTTTAAATTTCTCTTTGACAGGCAACTGTAAACCAAAGTTTCTACAAACAAAACTGTCTTCTTTCCTGCTTGTCACCAAGGGAAAAATTATTCATATTATTAAAGTTTCTGAGATTCAAACAATTACCAAATTACCTCGTATTTAGATAACATCCATCCATCCAGGGTTTCATTTCAGACATACTGAATGCTTCTTCAAAGTATTAATAAATAAATAAATAATTTTTTATACGGCATATCTTCCAATAACTCCAATTATTCCTCTTCAGCATGACAATGAGTTGAATTCATACAATACACTCCTGTTTTAAGCTTCTTTTATATTAACCTTGAAATATGGTTTATTAAGAGGTACAAGTTTGCAGGACAATTTGTTGTTTGTGGACAATTTGTAACCGATGTTGGTTCTGGATAAACATAAGGTTGTACGAGCTCCAGTCCACTGAAAATTACTTATTATGACAGTTCATGACATCAAAATTATTTTTGGCATCTTCATATCAAAGCTACAGAGAACTTATGAAAACAGTAGACAACACAATTTTTTCTTCAAAGACTGCACAATGAACATGGAATTTTCTTACTGTACTTCCCACTAACAAATGATCTGATTTCAAAATTGATATGGCTTATAAAGTAATAAGCTTTAAGTGAAATGTGCCCGAGACCATTTAACCCACTGTTGTATCAAGCGGCAGTTGAATACGTTTACATTTACATGGCCTTGGAGGCCCACCATAGCTGAGACGTACGTAGAGAAATAAATAATGTGCAAGACGTGAATTTGTAGTATTCTTCACTTAAAAAACAACTTTTACAGTTCATGAAAATTTAATATTTAATCTAATTATTTTAACAAAATTTTCAGCTTTTCGTATGGAGAATGCTTTGCATTCACTTGGTTGGCACTTGGAATTCACTTGGTTGGCATGCAAAGAGATCACACCACTGGCTGAGGACAAGTTCGCAAGTACAAACATTCAATAATTTTTGCACTCTCCCAGAAATAATATGTGCAAATGATGATTTCACATTTTTTTCTTCATAAGTCAATATATCAAATGCCTTCCACTATAGATATCAAAACATTACAAGTTGTTCTAGAGACAAATTTCAAAAAATATTTCACTGTAGATCAGAAACAGAGGGATGATATTTGACACTTTAAAAGCCATTTCTTCCTCAGAAAAAAATAAACAAAAACATTGCAGTGTAATAAACCATCAACATACAAGTCCCTGCCAATGGATTGCTAGATTTAGACTTTCTGGATTCTGGCAATCTTGGACATTCCTCAGGTTCCACCTTAACATCCCTAGAAGTATTCAATAATATCCAAATAATTTAACTTTCAGTCCTAAAACATGTACTGGCAAATAATAGTTCTCTTCAGGATCATTGAATGTTCTCCATATTCTGGAGACTGGTGTGTACCGAGAAGACAAATAATGGAAAGGCACCAACAGTACCGCAGTGTAACAGCTGTCAAGAAGCAGTTATTTTCAACAACTTTGCTTTGTTATAGGTGGAAAGAATGTTTTCCTACAAAAAAAAAAAACATTCCCATGCCCAACACAAGTACATTTTTACAAGAGAATACTAATACTGAACCACTTCCCTGCTCATCCGATTTGGTAAATAGAGTTTCATTTTTTTTGGAGATATTGCAATTTTGTAATGCATCTTCATTTCTATAGGTTGGTGGAAGAGTGCCTCATGGCCCAAATCTCACCATCAGTTAAAAAAAATAAAATTATTAATCACAAATCAAGATGTACTTGAAACCTACAAAATATTCCGAAGAGTATTAATTCTGATGTGCCCAGCAGGTCCATATTGTGCAAAGATGGTTGAAAAGAAAGAAAATCCAAGTTATCACACTCTAAATAGCTTAATTCATTAATACTTTCAGGTGTACATAGCTGAAGGAAATACATGAATTAACTAAACCCTAGGTCCATCACTTTCACCAGGAACTGAAAACATGCTCCACGGCCCCACTTTTTGCATCAAAAAGTTTATTAACTTTATAATCTCTTACAGAAATTGAAACAAAATTAGAAAGTAGAGCGTGTTCTTCGAAAATGATGACAAATACACTATTTGCAGTGAATAAAAAACGTGTGTAACTGGAAACTTAAACTATCTGAATATTAAAATCATGAAGGCAGCAACCAATCAGCTAAACGACTATATCCTTGAAATGAAAAATTCAAATATGACATGCACATACTATCTATTGCAAAATCTCAGTCCATGAAGTAAAAATTTTTACTTTTGTAGAAATTACAAACAAAATTTTAAACAGATTGAAGTATAATCCAATAGTGTTTATATAAAACCAACATATTACACCCTAACTTGGACTAATTGTCAGTTGAATTGAAAATAAATTTAAAAAAATATTAACAGTGCTTTTGAAATTTTGGAAGATCATTCTTTTAGTTTGTAGCACTCGTTGAGCTTCCTGGCCTTGAAGAAAGTGAAGTATATATTAAAAAACATGAAGTTTTATTCCATCATAACAAACATTACCCCATATATCAGTAGCTTCTGTAATTTTTTGGAAATTCTTCCAGGTCAAAATTATTTCGTAACACATCTTGACTTAAGCACATTTTAAATATCACAATCATAATTCATAGAAACTTGCATAAGATTTGATGTTGAAACCAAATGAAATGAACTGATGACATTCCAATTTGAACAATAGCAAAATAAAGTTTAAAAATATTATATTTTTAGTGGACAAGTCTTCAAAATTCTTACCACTTTTCACTGTCAGTCAATAGAAATTTTCCTCAAGCATCGTCAAATAACACTCAAATATTGTCTTCGTTGTAGTAATTTCTTACGATTCAAACTTGTTTTGATTTGGGCTTCAATATATTTTTTCAAATAAAAAGCATACAGAAATTATGAAATTTCCATATATTCATATTTCTCATTCATTCTTCATGAGCTTCTGGATTTACTTAAAAGAGAGAATACTGCAGATTAAGAACCTTTCAAAGCAAATTTGCTTAAACTTTCATTTTCTTTTGCATAAGTGAAGTCCATGCAAAGTTTTCAATTGTTCTTTGTTCACATTTATAATTCCATCATTTTTAAATTTTTTATTTTCTTTTCACAGTAATCATTTTGTTTCACTACGTCCCTTTCCTTCAAATCACAAAATAGAGTTTTAATGCTACTGATTCACTACAGTATACTACTGTCTTACCAGAGAAGTGCATGCCGTTCCAGTTCCAATCTTGGGTAGCAGTAGCCTTGGCTGAAAGTGGGACAGTGAAACATATATCAATACCACACAATTTCAAACAGTACTGTAGCTTACTCCAATTCGTGTACATCATATTTTCAGGTAAATAGAGGAGCCACTTCTTAGAAATAAATGAATGTAAGTTCTGGACACATGAGATATTTATAAAATATTGATGAATTTGCAACTTAAAATTGGATTAGTACGCCAGTAAAAATATTTTATCAATTTAATCATAACAGCAGACACATATTTCAAGATGGACAGAACAATGTGCCTTCAAAACACATGTCACAGCTCCTTTTAATTCTATTAATGTCTCACTGGGGTGGTCTTTGGTAAATTTATACAATTCACAATATTTTTAATTTTAAAAAATCTGAATTTGCACAAGTAAGTGACACACTACAGTATTCTTCTTCTTCTCAACATAGATGGCGTTCTAAACAGGAACACCTCCTTAATATCCAAAGGTATTGGATTGTTGAATAAATTCCATAGAATGGAATCATTATCACTTACTTAAGAAATGACAAAGTTTCAATTGTCAATAAGCATTTAGTAAAACATGTGCAGCTGTCATATACGAATACTTCTTTAATGATTTAAATTACTCTTCCGATCATGACAGGACAACTTGACAGTAATGATATTTAAAGATTTTATAATAGTATGTTTTCACTTCAGAGACAATTAAGCTGTATTTTTAGCAATAAGGATCATTAGAAAACTTATTTCCAAAGATTTTCAATATATATACAATAAAAACCTGCATACAACGTGTCAGTATCCTTTGAATTACCCTTACGGTTTCATTTCTTGTAGAAAAAGTGATTTCTGGTACTAGCAGAAGTGTTGAGAAAATAGTTATCATGAACAATTCAATAAACTGACAACTTACCACTTAAAAACACAACTTCACACACTCTTTTTGAAATGTGTCAAGCAGCAAGTTTCTTTAGAATTTGTGTCCTTTAAATTTAGGCTAGTAAAGAAGACTTTTTGTGGTAGCAACAAACAAAACCCTTTTCCTCATTTTGAAATGAATAAAACAATCTTCAGTAATACAACTGACCTTGCATACAAATTCAAAATACAAATATATGAAAACAATAAAAGCAACAAAAAAATTGCAAAGAGAAAGACTGATTGGCATCTATTGTGATTTTGTATAAATAGGGTGACCAGGTCTCCCATATTGCCTGGGAACTCCTATATTTGAGCTAAATACTTTGAGGTTCTCCCAGCTTCCATATTGGTCTTCTAATCCTCCAGTATTTTTGGTAAACCTTTGTGGGTACTAATTTTCAAAGTTGTAATTTCCTTCAAGTTCATTTTATATACACACTGACTGTATTTATTAATTTTGATTATAATAGTAAAAAGTTTTCCCAGTCTGCACAAGATCCTCTCTCATTTTAGTTTGCCAGTCAAAACAATTTCCTGTACAAATTTTCTGCCCAAAACAGTACAAAAAAGCTATATAGGTCAGAATTAGATTTTTATTCTCCACAAAAAATTGACTTTTATTATACCATTGTTTTTTTTTAACATACTTCCATAATTGCTGAATTAATATAAAATACAAGACCTCATATTGTGGATAAAGGAATTTGCATTTAAAAAACTTCTTAGCAAAAATAGAAAAGGTCAAGAAAGTAAAAAGAAAAGAAAAACATACTTGTTAGAAAAATAAAATGAAGATTTGCTAACTGTTTATTTGTCCAAGAGCTGTCACAATTACAAATAGTTGACAAACAAATATGTCATAAAATTATGTTCATGTTGATACAATAAAAGAATTATCGTTTTCGTATAATGGACGTTTCCGGGAAAACATTTGAATTGTGAAAATGTGCAATTATTGAAAGTAAGAAGAACCCTAGCAGGTAATTCTTAAGAGCCTTCATCATCTTCACATTTTTCTCAAAACAAATTTCCTTTTATTTTTTGAAAGAGAGAGATACTAAAGACACAGAGACAAAATTATACTTTATTAGTAAGATAAAGAACCTCAAGTATTTAAAGTATTCAGTGTTCAAGGGCACAAAGGACATTCTGAATTGAGGATCCTTCTCCAAGCTGTACGATTTTAATTTTGGTTCTTTCATATTATAATATTTTTTTCTATTACTTCTCCACGCAACCCTCTCACAATTACTGAAAGGCAGGGTATTGAATAAATTAGAACAAATGTTCAAAGCAAATACTAAATGAATGACAAGTAGTAAATTAATTAATAAATAAAATTGGCACACCAAGTAATGGTTCAAAGCAAAGCAAGTTAAGAGTTTCTTCATACAGTGGAAAATTAGTGTTCCAGAACAATTCAACATTATTACAAGAATCTGTTTTGCCTGATGGAAGATAAAGGTACAGTTATTTCTTGTATACCTGGTTAAACAAATGTCGATTATTCTCTAGTAGAAATGCATTAAATATAAATAAATGGTCACAGACCATTAATAGAAATTGTGTCTCGAAATGCAACTGAGGAGAGAGGAATACAACCTTACAGCATGTGTGAATTTGAACAGAAATGAAAGAATAAGCGAGTTCTTAAAAATGCACAAGTTCGGTTTTCTTGTTAATACATTGTCAACTTAAGTTCTGAAATTTTGCCCCCAACAATTTCATAAAATCTACAGTTCACACAGTCATAATGTGATCGATTAATTTTACAGATATTTAAATAAATAACCATGATTTCCAAAGAAAATTGAGCAAGAAGACTAGAAAAGCAGGTCATGTCAATCATGACCATGTGCTTAAATTGCCTCTTATTTTTTAATTCCCTTGAATGGATAGTTAATGAAAATTCCATTACACAAGGTAATTTGGAACAAACTATATTTACATGTGTATTTGTACTTTATTCTGTGTAAATTGGTCTACTGAAAGGTTTTTAAATACCTAAAAGGTTTATATATTTATATATATATATATATATATATATATATATATATATATATATATATATATATATATATATAAAACTCTTGGTTAAAAAAAAATTGAACATTTTTTCAGTGTAGTTCACTTATCTCTTGGATAAGTCGTAAATCTACAACTGTTTAATTTTGGACACTGGTTTACAATAGCAATATTAACTTAGTAAATTTCTGTGAACTGGCACTATAGCAAGCTCGACAATAAGCTTTATGCAAGGAATACCCCGGTAAACAAATTAGTGTAAAATTTGTCATGAGATTATTAAGAAGGATTTTCTTAACAGAAGTACTGAAAATATATTATTCTCCTGCGTAAAGAAAAGGATGAATCATGAAGTGAAAACAATAACAGGAAATAAAGAGGTGAATGAAAAAAACCTTCTATTCATGCAAGTTGCTTATACTTTCTCTTCAAACCTCCCAGACACTCCCTCCATAATCAAATTTTGACTTCAAAATTTTCAAACAAATGCCCATATTCCAGCAAACAATTTTGTACTCGACATTAAATAACTAGTTTTTCTAAGCATTAATACAAAAATAATTATGATGTACTTTCCTAGACCCTTGAATTTTAGCAAACAATATTTACATCTATCATAACTTAGTTGTCATCTGAAGATGCAAGTTTCTGTTGAAAATAAATTAAATAGCACACAACTTGTGATGAAAAGTAAAATTAAAATAAGTACTTACCATTAATAGGCATCAACATGCCTTCAAATGCAATAGATAATTCCTCACATACAAAACGACAGCAAACTTTTAAGTCTAATCACAATAGTTATGAAGATGACCACATTAAAGTTTAAATTTTCTTCAGTCTCATTTTCAACATTTTTTTCTAGCTGCTGTTGTCATCATTTAATCTTTTCATACCTGTCTCTCTATATCATTTTCTTTTCTCACAGTAATATTTACTTAATTCTTTCACAACACAACAATTACAGTCTGACAAGTTAATGTAGAAGAATGAATAGCCAAAACTGTAATTTTCGAATTAACTCAAACTAACGATTCAAATTAATTATTCACATCCTGTAACTACTCAAATAGTCAACTATCAACACCCAACCATTGTTCTACTAGAATGAATATTTAATTTTAAAATCCTGAGTAAAAATAAATTTAATTAAAGTTGAGAGTACATAAAATAAATCACTCAAAATAAATAATGTATTGCTGACAATTAATTGTTCTTTCTGGATTTTAAGAGAATTCATTATTATCAGCAGAACTTCATAAGAACTATTTAAACTTATTGGTCATTATTAAATACTTACAATGCATTACTATTGTAAAATTCCATTGTAATAGAATTAATGAATTGAAAAAAATGTTCATTGAATACAAAAACACAAATTTCTTTATAAAGTAATAGAGAGTTTGTTATTCTAACGATCATCTGAGGTAATTACTATTTAAAGAGAAACAAAAACACCATGTTTTAATCTTTCTGAATACTCTAGTTCAAAATAAAATTTCATAATGTAAATTACCTAACCTCCTTCTGTAGATACTAGTCACACATTAATACATGCGCATGTACATACATAATCTCAAACAGATATAGATTGTGAACAGCAGCTTTGATTACAATAGAGACATCTCCATGCAACATACTTGCAACGTATTACAATCACGAAAAATTACAATTCATAGGCATTAAAAATAAAAGAAATAGTTCATACCTGAATCTAGGTCAGATTTCACATCTTCATGACTCTCACTGCTGCTGCTATTGCCATCAACACCATTTGCACTCACATTTTCAGTCTTTATATTGTCTGACAGGCTTTGTGTTGGACTATTAACAATACTATCACCCAAGCTATCAGCAATGCTATCTGCTGCACTACCTGTACTTCCCAAAGGGCTGTCTACCTTATCACCAACTTCCTGCAAAGTCAATTTAATGTGCTTTAAAACTAAAATTAAAAGAATACATGTAACACAATACTTAGTAAATGTTGTTAATACAAATATATAAGCCATTCCAGGACCAATTTTTATTCTTATACAAAAATGTATCTTAAAGCCTAATGTTTCTGTAGCATTTACTATGTGATTCTAGGAGGCCTACAGTACCAAGCACAGTACAACATAACCACATTAAAGGAATAATACATAATGAAGTCACTAATGGCATAATATAATGAACCTACCCATTTTTGTGTAGTTTCATTTCAAAAACAATGACACGGACAATGAATGCATATAAACGATTTTAACACTCAAAGAATTTGAAGGAGACATTATTTTTAACTAATGAGAAGAGGCAAATGACACTGAACATGTATACTGAGCAATGTACAATACAATATGAAATTTAAAAAAAAAACAACAATTTAATTCAATAATCTGTCCTTTGATTGGCAGTTTTCTTGGCTGCATTATTACCACAAAATATGATGGTGTGTAGATTGTGCTAAAAATATAATTATCTTTTGCCTCATTGCCTGGAAACAGGTAGTACTTTCTGGAGTCTTGAGTGTGTTGACTGCCATGGCTAAACATGTGCCTAATGACTTGCATAACAAAAACAATGTAAATGTAATTAAATGGTGAATAACAACACAAGCCCACAATTGAAGGCAGTGTTTCACTATGTGATTTTGCAGTATTTGACTGAGCATGTCTAGCAGCTCAGGTAGAAGCACAATAAGGTTTCCTAAACATTGAAGAATTCCCCATGTTAATAGTATATGTACACAATCACACAACCTTATTAAGATAATTTTGCTATAAAGAAAAGGTATGAGTCAGACATACACAATTCTCACAAGTCAAACAATTATTTATACAAACTATACATAGTATAATAAATGAACGGTTCAAAAAAATCTGAAATAGTACTTACAAAAACAGAGCAACAGAAATACCCATGTTCTTTTACAGATCATACTAACCATTCACCCTTAACATACCCCATCAATTCAAAATGACAACTAAAAAGTCACTTACTTTTTTTATTACAATGACTAATAAAAATGTTACGGTAACCACAAATTTTAAAAGAGAAAATAAGACATTTACCTCTCTTTTAAGTACATCATATTTTTCATACTCCAAGATAAAGGAACAGAACAAGTAGAAGTCTTCTGCAGTTCTGGGTCGTTTCGATGTGGATGCCAATACCTTAAAAATAAAATAATATCACTACAGGGTCCACACATACCAATTATTCTGTAACTGTCACTGTCTCCTATCAAAGTAAAAATTATTCTGATTCCTTGTGAAAAGTCACAATAGGTAACCCCTACCCACCCCACACAAAAGAAAAAAAACAATATTCGAACTCCTTAAATGATTCGTGGAAAAATACTTCAACTTTTTATAACTGTTAGGCAAAAAAACTACTCGCAAAAGCAGTGGTGTCCTTTGGGGTACTTCTCACATCCCTCCTCCTTTCACCATGTTTTGGGGCCAACCTTTGACTATTGGACCCAAATCAACAGGACACTGACCACCCTTTGATGCCACCTTACATTGCATCAGCTTTATTACGCCTTCCACCTCACCAATTTATTAAGATCAAAATATTTTTGCTTCACAATTAATTTTATATACATTTACATCATGATCTTTAAAGGTTTCCTTTATCATTTAAAAATGTATCATTAATTTTGTAAGGTAATTACCATAATTAATATCTTATTATCTTTTGTTCTTACCACAGTATGGGCAAGTCTACAACCACAGCACAGATTAAGACTTAAAATAAACACTGATTAATATGAATTGAATTCTTCAAATATATTGTACTGTATACCCAAAAATATTGTTCATGATACATCCTGTAGTTGTTATTATTGTTATTGTTATTGTTGTTATTATTATTATTATTATTATTATTATTATTATTATTCCAGAGTAGCTACACAAAAATATATATTTTGAATTAAAACAGCGTTCTTTACATCTATAGCAAGTTCTTTTAAATCTCCACCCCACCGGAAAACTAGTGTTTCACATTGTTAGTTAAAAACAATTAACAACGTATAATCTACTAACTACTGCCATTTATCATCTATAACCTCTATTGTTCCCTAACAGTGACTACAAATGCAAAACTGCATCCTAAGTGAAAAACCTAAACAAAATATTTTATGTAGGGTCACCACATAAGATAGATCTAAAGCAAAGAAAATTACTGAAAAGAAATAACAGATGCTGATGGTAATCTACTTCATCGTAGCCCCTTTACCTTCTCAAGTCAAGATAAAGACTCAACTTTGTCATAAGAGATCCAAAGCATTATGGGCTAGTATCCCAATGGAAAGTATACAATTGATACACAAGGGTACATGATTTTCATATTAATGATAAAATGCAATACAGAACCATTACAATAAAATAGTTAATGACCCAAGATCACCAAAGCAGCAAACACGACAGACCTCATGACATTTAGCTTAAAATGGAAAAAAACTAGCAAAGAGAAAAAGCATTAAAATTGAAAACAGAGGGCTCTACAAAATCTTCCTTGCAAAGAAAAATACGAGTAGGCAATGAAACAGAAACCCTACTGAATAGGGGAGGCCACTCACAATGCATGACAAAGCCATACTAATAAAAGCAAAATAAATTTTGCTATACTCAAAGAATTAAAAAAATCTAGAAAACAAACAGGGAAAGACAGCATTTAAATAATAGATATATGATTGATACTGAAGAAAACATGAAATTCAATATCACAGAAACAATTGTTCAAAGAGAAGCCAAACTATAAATCTTTACGAACAAAGATTGAAAATTTCTAATTCTAGAAAAGGAAGTGATAATAACTAGAGCACATGAAAAGTTGTTTAATGTAGACCTGAAGGTCAAGAACAAAGTAAATGAAAAAAATAATGCACCAGCCTTTTCTGAAATCATGCTGGAAACCAGTATTTAAAATTTTCTTTCACTCAAAATCATTTCATTTCCACATCTTCTAATTTACATAAGGATATTTAATTGAATACAGGGAATAATTTTATAACACCAGTGAATAATAAACAGGCAGAAAATGAGTAGTCATATTCACTGTTCTAATATCATACAGTGACAAAAATGTGGGCTTTGCTTTTAAATTTATTCATAAGTGTCGAATCTACTTCAAAAAATTTAATAATAATTTACTGGTAAGAAGTTGATATTGGAATAAGAGCAATAATAAAAGATGTCTTTATAAACATTTTGATTATAACCTATAAAATAATAGCAGTTTTCGATGCCTTAACCATTATCACAGAATTGACTCCTAAGTTCTTGTTAACATTTTCACAAAAAGTAATTCTTAGTCCACCAAAAATAAATAAATTATACTTACATCATCATCATCATCTGTGGGGCTTTTTCTTCCCTTGGAAGCTGAACAGAAAGAGAAATTGAAATTAATACAAGTGTAGTCTTTACACCAATATTCAAATTATGAAAATTCATTCCACAACCATTTCTAAACTATTGATCAGCATACAAACTGACATCTTTTTTTGTTAGACATGTTCACAGTTTTGCCAAGTCATTGAAATAAATCCTCAAATTATAGCAACAACTGCTATTGTTGATAATCAATAAGCAACAAAATTAGTATGTGTCCTGTTCACCACAAGTAGAAAATACAAGATCTGAAATGTACATGTCTCACTCCATGTTCTACACGCTCAACACCTCTTCACGTCATTTTGAATATATGGCAAAGAAAAACACTTCATAAAGAAATGCTTTTCACAAATCCAAATTCATAATTTATATGACCACTTCTTTTACATCATGCAGTCATCCATTAGGATGGCAGTGGTTACAACAAATGTCAATTTGTATACCCATAAATAATAAAAAATTATTACAACACACTACAGCAAATTTAAAGCTATTTCTCAACAACTCGCTTGCATGACATGCAATTGCAATAGCTAGTAATTAATTTCAAAATTCTGATTTTCTATCTTACAACAGTTAATCTGAAAATAGTAAACAAATTTTCATCAACGAATCCAGGTTCGAAGATGTTTAAAGAGTCTAGAAAAGTGTCATTGCAGGATATCTCTGACAGTTTAATGTTCATTATGCATGAAAGTTGAATTAAATTTTCAAGTACAAAAAACGTACAAAAATGTAATCATAAAACAATAGCAGTTCTCAAATCCTTCATACTTATTACAAACAACCACAATTTTGTTCTTAAGCATCATGAATGGACATCTTGCATACTAGGTGACATTGTGTCTAGGCAAGCATACTGATTTCTACAATTAAGGCAATGCAGACATTGTATAAATAATTTCTAAGAAACGAAAGAAATCAAAAGTAATTTCGAAAATGTGAATTATCTCCCAGCGCACGAGGAAGTATCACATTACAGTGTCTAACATCGTATGTGCGTTTTACTAAAAATTTCGGATAATTAATTTAGGAACTTGCAAACAAATAAATAAAACTCGCACAAAACCTCGAACATTCAGACAGTAATTTGTTCATAAACAATGGCCCTGGATACGTCACACTTCCACAAAAGACAAAACAATACCATACAAATGTACCTACAAGCAAATTGCACTAAACGATTTGAAAACCAATGACTACTACCACATCAATTACGGTTTACCAAACAGAACTCCACAAAAGTAACACCAAAAATGAGACTACGAGATTTATAACAAGATTCAGATTGTTGCTTTACCTTTTAAGCTAGTTTCTGTCATCTTACTTGGGCTAACACGCACTAAACGACCAAGTTACAGTATTGCAATTAAGACACATAACGCCAGTGCCAAGCAAACTTCAAATACACAAATCCCAAGACTTGTTTTCTTCTTAACCGCTACTCTGCCTTCACTCAAAATTGCACTCTGATCGCACTTGATCCAGTGGCTCACGTTCCCTTCTCGGCTACTCGAGGGAAAGTACACCGAAGTACACTAAACAGAGCTATATTCCGTACAGTCTGACACTGTTGTATACTGTGAACATCCAGACAGTACCATTTGGTCAAGAAGCCGAAGAATATGACAAAACCATGGAATAACTATATGGGTATGCTTCTGCTCCCTCTTGCCGGATTCCAACCAATACGAGTAACGCCACGTTATGACGTTTCATTGAGAGGGAATTATAAATGCAGCCAGACGTGAGGGTTTCGGTACGTAAATTACAATTAATTATAAAACAGAGTCTGAGAAGTATTTATTATCTCACACAAGAACAAATGTATTAAAAATACCTACTGTTTCCTTTCACGCTAGTAAAAAAAGACAAATGTCAGTCATATTCTACATCTTATTATAGAAAAATATTAAACGATACACACACACACACACACACACACACACACACACACAGATATATATATATATATATATATATATATATATATATATATATATATATATATATATATATATATATATATATATATATATATATATATATATATATAAATTATTGTATATTCTATTCCAAATTTAATCATTTTAATCCTATAAGATTTTAGAATACTCTGATAATGAGTTATATTGAGTAAATTTGTGGGCCTCAACTTGTGATTAAAACATTCTTAGAAAATGGAACCACTTACAAACCAAGGATTTTCAGAAAATTATGTATCAACGAATAAATAAATCAACAATACTTTAGTAGTTTTAATGTTGATTAATTTTCTCTACTACCTGTTAATAATTTCTTAATCTGATAGTCAAGATTTATGATAATAATAATAATAATAATAATAATAATAATAATAATAATAATAATAATAATAATAATAATAATAATAATAACAACTTGTTAAGTTCTTTAGCGACTCTATTTGCATGAAGTTTGGCATTGATAAATGCGCTGCAGTGCACGTGAAAAGAGGGAAAATCCTTGATCCTGACAAACTGATCCTGATGTGTGGCACAAATATTCAAGAACTTGGGCAAGAGGATACCTATAAATATTTAGGCCTGCACCAACTTTTGAGCACAAGTGAATCACAGATGAGGTGTGATATTAAAAATAAAGTTATTCAAAGAGTGTCAAGAATCTGTAAACCTCTTTTAAATGGAAAGGACCTCATATCAGCTATCAACACTAGGGCAGTATATGTCGCTGTGTATTCATTTGGTGTTCTTCATTGGACAACAACTGCACTGCAGGAGCTTAATCGAAAAGTTAGGACCACTCTTACCAAGTATCGAATGCACCATCCCAACAGTTCAATGGCAAGACTATACTTACCTCGGAACTACTAAGGAGGTAGAGGTCTTCTGGATTTTGAGTACTTGTGTGTGAAGCAAATCAACAATCTTTGCAAATACTTCCTTCAGAAAACGACGGTCATGCATGAAGAAATTTGTGCCACGGACAAGAATTTTACTCCACTGAACCTGAATCAAGCGGACTCTGAAAGACCATGTATCACGAAAGAAGATAGACTGAGTGAGTGGACCCAGAAACGTTTGCACGGCAGGTATCCTGCTAAACTCAAAGGAAACGCCGTGAATATGGGATCGTCAGTCTCCTGGCTAACAAAATCTGGCCTCTTTGCTGAGTCAGAAGGCATCGTCATTTCTATTCAGGACGAAGTAACCTCCACTCGCAATTACCAAAGATATGTAATTGGGGATATGAGTGTAGAGGACCGCTGCCGCCTTTGCAATCAACCCGGCGAAACCCTCCAACACATCATGGGCGGGTGTTCTGCTTTGGCGCAAACAGAATACCTGAGTCGGCACAACGACGTTGCTGCGGTTGTCCATCAGGCCCTGGCTGCAAAGTCGGAGATGATACAGATAGAGGTCCCATACTACAAGTTCAAACCGGATGCAGTTTTGGAGTCGAAACGGTGGAAGCTCTTTTGGAATGTAGCAGGGTCACTCCACTGATCGCAGGGTCGAAGCCAACAGACCTGACATAATATGGATTGACAAGGCTTCACGGAAAGGGATTGTAGTCGACATAGCTATCCCTATAGATCGAAATATAGTTGCCTCTGTTGCCGAGAAGAAGCGAAAATATCAGGCCTTGGCTATTGAACTGGGCGACATGTAGCGCTTAGTATCTGTTGAAGTAGTCCCTGCGGTCATCTCTGCAAATGGACTGATCTCCGAAGAACTAATTTCATCTTCTGCAAATCTTGGCCTTAAGAACTGGCACATTCAAACAATGCAAAAGGCTGTTCTCCTGAGTACTGCACGCATCGTTAGGAAGTTTCTATTGATATAACTGACCGCCCGAGTTTGCAAGCGAAGCAGGCACCTTGGTTCTATAAAGGTCCCGGTGTCCGCGCACCTCGCTAAGCGAGAGACTTGAATAAATAATAATAATAATAATAATAATAATAATAATAATAATGTCTCCCAAAGTCCAGCCCTACGTCCGAGCAATTGAGAACTTAGCCACGTGGGAGACGGGCAACGTCAGAAAATTTGGCGGTAAACAGGGCGATGGCACACCCATATAGATATGGAGACACGGAATATGCGTCGTAAGGCCTCGGAAAAGCAGCCGCTGCCTGGGGAGCGCCGGGGCACCTTCGGAGCCACCGCTGGAGGTGACAGCATGCGAGCCGGTGGTGATCAGGAGCTGAACAGGCGGGCCCTGATCGGGGATGACCCCGAATATACTACAGCCGAACATAGCAGCACCCATCCAACTCCACTTACAGCTGCACCTGCCGCAAGAGCTTCCCAGAGAAGCAATTTATTGCTTCTAGAGACCACTGCCGCAGGCAGGCAACGCAGAAGGATGAAGTGGACTACAGAAATAAATACCTTCATCATGCGTGAATGCTACACCATTACCAAAATGGAGACTGACACCACGGCCTACCGACAAAAGTTACATCAAAGATTTCTTCACCGTTTCCCTGATTCTCAAGTTAGTGAGCAAAGAATAGCGGACCAGCGTCGAGCAATTGTTCAGAAAAATCTCCTCTCTGCACCAGTTTTGGAAGCAATCAAGGAAGAAGTGAGAAAAATGCTTAACTCCTCAGAACCTAGTAATCTGAGAGCAATGGAGCTGTGCAAACTCAGGATGACAATGGGACAAGCATGTCAGAAAGTATGGATGATAAGAGTAGTGAAGAGGTGCAAATTCGCAATGAATTTGCAGTCGCACTTGCAGAATTTGAGGGAACTGGCCCACTGAACCGCTATCTCATTCCCAGACAAAATTGCTCGAAGAAATTAGCAAGAGCAATCAGCGTCTTGAATGAGAAAGTACTGCCATAACATCTACAACAAAGACCATCTTTCGAAGAAGTACACACAGCAATTTATTGTGCTGCGGTTGTGGCTTCAAGATGTAACGGTTCCAAGCTTTTCAGCCGCGTAGCAACTGCCCACAATGATCGAAGTGAAAAAAGAATGTCACCTTGGGAAAGACGGCTGGTGAATCGTATAGAAAGCACTAGGAGAGATATTGGGAGACTCACGCAATTTAAAAAAGGAAATACCTCAGAAAAACTGAGAAGAAAGGTGAATAACATCCTTATCAATACAAAAATACATATGAAGACGAGCCCTTGAATTCAACAATAACAGAACATCTTGACACCCTACGAGAAAAGCTTTTGGCGTTAGCAAAACGCCTTCAACGCTACAGGAATTACACTACGAGGAAGCAACAGAATTCTCTTTTTAACAGAAACCAGAAAGCATTCTACAGGAATATGTCAAAGGGTAAAGGGCTTGTAAATGATATGAAAGAGTCAAAGCTTCCCTCAAAGGCACAAATAGAGGACTTTTGGAAGCCTATCTGGTCATCTGCTGTGTCCCACAACCCAGATATGATGTGGATTGAAATTGAATATGACAGACACCGAGATATTCCTCTAATGGACGAACCAATCATCACCGTGGAAATTGGTCCAAGCAGCTTTAAACAAAGCACATAACTGGAAGGCACCAGGCAGTGATGGCCTGCACAATTATTGGCTGAAAAAATTTACCAGCACTCACCATCATATAGCTAATATAATTCAATATTTTCTTCACAATCCAGAAAATCTACCTTACTTCCTCACTGAAGGTAGAACACTCATGTTTCCAAAGGAGGGTGACACTAAAGACCTCTCGATGTACAGGCCTATAACCTGCCTCAAACTTTCTACAAACTCATAATATCTTGTGTTTCACAAATGATGATGACACACATTGAGGAACAGAACATCTTAGCAAATGAACAGAAAGGATGTAGACCTGGATCTCAGGGATGCAAGGAGCAACTCATTATACACTCTGTAATTATGGGGCAAGTGCTTGCAAAACAAAGAAACTTGTACGCATGCTACATAGATTACGCTAAAGCATTCGACACCGTGCCCCATTCTTGGCTCCTTCAATGTTTGGATGTATACAAGGTCCACCCGTTTATCCAAAACTTCCTGAAAACCGCGATGAGTCGATGGAATACAAAACTGTATCTCTCTAATGGAAAACAATCCGTCCACACAGATACTACACACACATCCGCCGAGGGATTTTCCAGGGTGACTCTTTAAGCCCTTTATTGTTCTGCTTAGCCTTGAATCCCCTGTCTACTCAACTTAATTCATCTAATTATGGAATCGCTCTTAAAAAGGGGAACTCAACTCTTCTCTGTGTCTCACATCTTCTTTACATGGACGACCTGAAGCTCTATGCAGACACTGAGAGTCATATGCGGCAACTAATAAACGTGACGGAGAAGTTCACTGACGACATCAAGATGAAATTCGGTTTGGATAAGTGCAGGAGAGTGAATATCATTCGGGGTCATATGCAAGTTATAAATTTGGAAACTGATAATGAACCAAAGATTACCTTCATGGCACCCCATGAAACGTACAAATACTTGGGTTTCCAACAGTCACTCCGAATCAAACACACTGTTACTAAGAACATACTAACAACTGAAGTGTGTAAACGATTGCATGGACTCTTAAAAACTCAACTCTCTGCTAGAAACCTTGTGCAGGCCATCAATTCATTTGTTATTCCAGTGCTGACATACTCCTTTGGCGTTATTAAATGGAGCAATACCGACCTCGACAACCTCCAGAGGACAATTCGAACCGCTATGACTCAACACCGAAAACATCATCCCCATTCAAGTACTGAGCGTTTTACCCTTCCAAGATCGCAAGGAGGGCGAGGTATTGTACATCTCATAAATCTACACAGCTCTCAAATTGCTTCACTCAGAAGATACTTCTTGGAACATTGTGGGAGAGTTCAGCAAGCAGTGAGTGCAGTTGATAATAACTATAGTCCTCTGAACTTGAAAAAGCTTAATCCGCCTGTTCAACCAATCATTGAAACGGAAGAGAAGATATCCTTATGGAAAGCGAAGGCACTGCATGGAAGGTACCCTCACGAGCTGAGTAAACCAGAAGTCGACATCTCTGCGTCGCACGCATGGCTCCAGCACGGGGATCTCTTTACGGAGACAGAAGCCTTCATGATAGCTATCCAGGACCAAGTGGTACCAACATTGAACTACAGAAAACACATTCTGAGAGATTCTACCATTCATTCCTACTCGTGTAGAAGATGTGAGGCTGCAAGCGAAACTATCCAACACGTGACAAGTGGATGTAGCAGCCACGCACAATTGGAATAAAAAAAGAGGCATGATGAAGCAGGTCCACCAATTATCGGCATTGAGAACGGGCTTACTCGCCACTTCCGTGCCGTATTATAAATATGTGCCTCAGAATGTGCTTGAAAGTAGTGAGCACACACTCTTCTGGGATCGCTCCATTATCACTGACACATGTCGGCGGCAATAGATCCGATATAACGTACATTGATAGAAACCATCATTAGGTTTTCCTTATCGATATATCAATACCCAATACCCACAACATATCGGGAAAATATCAAGAGAAGATCCAAAAGTATACCGATCTAGCCCATGAAGTCGCATCTCAGTGGAACTTCAGTAAAGTGACAACTGTGCCTATAATAATATCAGCTACAGGAGTGATCCCAAAAATGACACTTCGGGCACTGGAGTGTCTTCACTTGGATGCCAGGAATGTATATAATATGCAAAAGTGTAATTTTGAATACATGCCGTATTGTCCGAAGCCATCTGAACCTTCAGTAAAGCAACCATACACCTGGTCATCATTCCTGTGTGTGGTTGACATACCGACCAGTAGATACTGTGAATAATGTATAATAATAATAATAATAATAATAATAATAATAATAATAATAATAATAATAATAATAATAATAATAATAATAATAATAATAATAATAATAATAATAATAATAATAATAATAATAATAATAACATAATGATAAAGACGGCCCCGTGGCGCAGACGGTTGCGACAGCCGTCGTTGTCTGTACCGAGGGAGGCTGCAGGTTCGAGTCCTGCATAGGCATGGTCACATTTATGATTGTCCCTTCACCCCTCATCATTATCCTGTCACCTTATTATTCATAATTCAAGGCATTACATCCTTGTCTTATCAAGGGTTACAGCCTAAAGCTGATCCCCAGAATTATACATGTAGGGTAGACATAAATGGCCTGTACGCAAATAATCATAATTATTATTGTACTAAATGTTGTAATTTACTCAATAGGTACCTCATGTTATGTTGTAAAACTTATCATAACCCTGAAATTTTTGTGACGAATAAATACCATTCAGTTCAGTTAATCATATAATTCACGATTAAAGATGTTATGAGTCAGTTGACTATAAAATATATTCCAGGTTGCAACCAGATTCATAAGGAGCAGATCTAAGGATTATAGGTGCCTCTATAAACATGGCGCAAAATGTGTCCTGTTCTAAATACAGCAATTTCCTGCACTTTCCAGTCTTTTGAATGACCTAGGAGTTAAGCCAAGTTCTAACCAAATTTTGCGGAACAAATACCCGAGCTCCGATAGCTGTCGGGACCACCTGTGCTTTTACGCCCTATATATGGATGATCGCTGTTTCCAAACTCTTATATTTAAGACGTTTCTCTGCCTCCATGGTTACGACGTTTTGTTCGCATGGCACAGCCACATCTTCAAGTAGACACGTTTTCCCCTTCAAATCCCAGATAACAATATACGGTTTGTTAGCCACAGTCGTGCAATCAGTTCAAATTTGTTGGTCGTACAGTATGGTACACAGTCCAACAGATGTCACCGGTTTTGGTGAGAGTTCGTACTACTTGGTGCATGTGTTTGGAACTTCGCGGGCGGTAGAGATTTGCCTGTGGAGGTACCTACACACCATGTTGTATCTTTTGAAGTCTTTGGTCTTTGCTAGAATAGGAGAAACTGAGGCGATATCATCAATGGTTTCTACTTGTTCATGGAAAATGCGGCATTTATCATCTTTGGGAATTTTGGGAAACGCTTTATCGTAATGTCGTGTTCTCCACGCTTGATCTTGGGCAGCTATTAGAACTGCTTCCGGTTGTGGCTTCATTCCCCCTTTACGCCACTTAAATGATTGACCTTTATTGATCTGCACTTTGCTCATTCTTTTTAGATATTATCCATGGAGTGCTTTGTCTCTCCACGATTTCTTTCACGTTTTTTGTGTTTCACGTTTCAAGTCCAGTGGCATCAGAAGGTCAGTGTGTGGATTACTCTGTGCGTGTTTTAGATTTTTCGCAATGCTCCTTGCTACTATAACATTGCCCCTGTTTCCCATTCTTCGGATGAATTTAATGAAGTGCCTCATTAGTGGGTCATCTTGATGACTGACTACACACTTTCCCAACCCAACCATTGCATTGTGCCAGGAGGCGTCAATTTGTCAGAAGCCTCTTCTTTCTTCTTTATGTGACACATACAATGAAAAGTAGGTCGTATTCGGGCTGTCGTGCCAAGAACAGGACAGGACAGGCGCGTGCACCTTTTGCAGCTAAAGATACAAGAATGATTTTCACTGATGTATTGGATCTGTGAATTTTTCAATTATAAATAAAAGATTGCCTAATTGTTAACGGAATTCGTAGAAGGCACAACAATGGAGAGTTCCTTCTAAGAAAGCTACGATGCTACATGCATTCTCGTTTTTCTTTAGTGGCTGTAATCACATTATTGCATTGGGTCGTTAAAGACCCCGTAGGCATACGGAATGGGTTAATGTCACACACCTACATACATTTGTTCTCTACACGTAACGACGTACCCTCCTATCTTCTTAGAATTTGGCCACCGTTTGTATGTGCTCCACTTTCTCGCATTTGAAACACCATTCAGTAACCTGCACTCCTTTCTGTCGTGCGATATAAAGCATTTTCGGCACTACCTCAGTCTGCTACACTCCCTACTTTCACCTGCTTCACTACATGTTTCGCTGTCCGTGGCAACGGCTCACTGTGCCTGTTTTGTATATTTCCGAACTTGCATTACCGTCCGACCCCACTCCATCTGTGTGCTGTGACCTCATGAACCGACGCCAATTTATGTACAGTAAAACCTGTGAAGTTGGATATCTTGGCCACCTCCTTATTCTTTGAAGTAGGAGTGAGTACCTCTTTCACTCTCTGGAACGTGTAGATGACCTGTTGACATCTTCAGCCAGGAAGAAGGCTTTCAGATCTTCTTCAGTTTTTGAAGGGAAGTCCTCGTGATTCATCCCTTGCAGAAGTTTAAGGTGGGATTGGTGAACACACGTATCTAGAGGCCGGTAATTTCCTTTTATTCAGTCAGTTTTCGTATGGGGTCGTCAGTGCGGCATTCGAAGAGGATTGTGCCATTCCTCTGGCGAATCACCGCCTGAAAGTTGATAAACTTGTCAATTATCCTGGCCTGTTTTATGGCCCTGCAGCTTTTCATGTTTTTTCCTCATCATTACAGGACATGGTTAGGAAACGTAGCTTAGTCGGTTTATCGGAATCCTTGTAGAAAAAACTTTGCGGGTCGACTGTTTCACACACCAAACTCCTCTTCTTTACGGAATAAGAATGTTACGGGGAATGTTTAGTATCCTTGAAGAGGATATCAGTTTCATCCCCGTGTTCCCCACCCATCACAGAGCCCAACAAGGGAGAGCTCTATCGGAGGACCAGGATTGCCACGGGGATATAGTGGGGGTATGACACATCGCTGTCCCGCTATGGTTTCCCCCGCTCATTCTCGAGTTCAGTATTAGACCTAGTCCGAGCCGGGAGTGGGTTAGCTCCCGACTGCCCGTCTAGAAGAGTCCGAGGCCGAACAAGTGTGTTGAAACCTACAAGGAATGTTCCCCAAAATACGTAAGTAACGTATCCCTAGGTGAGATACTGCATTGTAGCACAAGGGGAGTAGTTGGGAACAAACAGGCCCCTCAACCGCCAGGACACATTCCCTCCGACACGGGTCGCCACGCACGGCAAACAAATAGATGGGTTAGACGTTTCCGGGTTTGTAGGCCAAGGTCTAACGGAGACTGGACCATGGCCCATGGTCCATGGACCAGTCTCCGTTAGACCGCGGCCTACAAACCCGGAAACGACTAATTATGTAGAAACCGGCCGTGAAAGCCCTCATTGTATGTTAACTTGGATTGGTGTTCAGAGTACAGGGGACCAGTGAGATAGAAGGGGAAGAAGAAAGAGACAAGATGTTCTAAAAGTCCGAGAGTGAACTATGCGGGAGAAGAAAGATGGCTGGTGAAATAAAAGAATACTTGAGAGCTCTCCCTGCATCCCCCGTCAGGACGTACACCGATACACCTCGCCGGGATAGATTATTCCTCCGCAAAGCTTCATACCTGACTTTCTGCTGCCATGTGTGCCACCATCATATCCCTGACAAGGCTCCTCTCACTCCCATTTGAAACTGCAGTGTCTGGCTAAAGACTTCAGATGAACTTCTCATTCATCGTGCAATTATCCAGCCCGCAATTTATTCTGATAAAACGTATACCAGGCACTTATTACGTGAGACTCCGTGTTATAAAACTCTCTATGATTTCACTGAACATAATATACCTTATCGCTTGATACGGGCTCAGCTTCTGCAACAACTCGGATAGCTCGCTATTAGAAATGCTTAAGAAAAATCCCTCTGGCTGGCAGCGCCCGTTACCTTGGGGTAGGCGAGGTGCTACTGCAACCTCTACCACCACAACCTCGCTGCGTACGGGCACCACTTCCCTTTGCGCTCGTCAGCACTCGGGAAGAACGGCATTGACTGCCGCTGGATCGCGGCGCGGCAAGGGACGTGAACGATTGCAGCAAAGTAGTGTGTTGTTCCTGCTGTAGTTGCTGTTGTTTCTCTTGTCGCTGCAACGTTGCGGTGTATTGTTCTTGCTACCATTGCTGCTATTCATCCTGCCACTGCAACAAACG
This sequence comes from Gryllus longicercus, assembly GCA_038098605.1. Classification (NCBI taxonomy): domain Eukaryota; kingdom Metazoa; phylum Arthropoda; class Insecta; order Orthoptera; family Gryllidae; genus Gryllus; species Gryllus longicercus. The sequence continues at coordinate 382,205 of JAZDUA010000751.1, forward strand.
CACTACTACACCCATAAGCTGCTGTGATGCCTCATTGCCCACAGCGTTCCTCGGCGCCAGTAAACATTGTTGTTGACTAAATAAAAGAAAGGATTCGAAGTTCCAGAACAACAGTTTTATTTTCCACTAAATATAAAGAATGAACCGTAAACGTAACCCAACGTCACAAAATCCTGGAGAGCAGAGTTGTAGCAGAGTCGTCGTATAGACAATCAACCTAAAGTCAAAGATAATAGCCGATTTACAATGCCAACAGCGGACAATACTATGTGAAATAAGCTCGCAGATTGAACATAGAATTCTGGCTGGCCGAATACTACAGAAATATTGTTTTTTCTAACAATTTCCTTACCAAATGCATCCCGAGAAAGATTATTTTCAGTTTTCAAGAGAGTAAAAAGTTACACTGGTCTGCAAATTTTAACTTTTTGGCTGTTTTTATTTTAATAGGTGAATAGCTTTGACTTGATCATGTTGAATATAAATTTGAAATCCTTGTCAGTTTTATACAATATAAGAAATAATAAAAGTATAGCTTTACTTTCGACTCAAATACATTCATTTTTTAGAATACAACAAATCAACAAAACTATTTAATAGAAACAATGTTTGAGCACGGTGATCATGTAATCTCGTTTATTTGAACATAACATTTTGTAATTCATTTTTTGAAAAGAAACCTTCTTTGATTTCCTTGTGAGGAAAATTTTTTTCTCTCTTCTCGGTGACCTGCAATAGTCCGCTCACACACTCATATTCCACCTTCCCTGATAAAGTTGTTCCATTTCTTTAATGTCTTTCACCCTGCTCCTCACTGACACAACCAAGATTTTCTGGACGAAATCCAAGTGAGAGTCTAGGAAATGTACTTCATATTTCACCCTTTCTGTCTAAAATTTTCAAGCATACTTTTTAGAATATTTTTATAATTTGGATCCTTGTAATTTCTTAGGAAGTTTTTAATTACTTCCTTGAAAGTTGTCCATGCTTTTTTTTTCGGTTTTGTTATTGTGTCTTCAAATATGGCATCTTCTTCCAACTTCCTTATCTGTGGTTAAACAAATATTCCCTCTTTAATCTTTGGATCAGATATTCCTGGAAATGTCTTAAAGATATATTTGAAACAGTTATCATCTTTGTTTAAAGACTTAACAAATTGCTTTATAAGTCCCAATTTTATGTGTAAAGGAGAAAGGAGAACATTTTTGGGGTTTACAAGACTGTCATAAGTATATTTTTGGTTGCCAGAACAAGATTCTCTCTCTGTTTCAAATATTTTTTAGTTTAGTGGTCAGATCGTGCTTTTCTGTCCCATTCTAATAAGATACATGGCATCTTCGTATACCCGGAGTGTTGACCAAGAAGCATGCCAATAACTTAAATATCTTCGCACACCTGCTACTTATGCTCTTCGTATTTCACTTTCTCTTTAACTAATTTCATGTTCTCGTATATTTTCTTGAGAAGAACTGAATGGGCAATTGAAACTGATGAATATGTGTACCCATTACATAAGAGAAGAGCTTTCATATTCACTTTTGAAGAGTCTAAAAAAAGTCTCCAATCACTTGTACTGTACCATTCAGCTACCAAAGAATTCACTAAACCAGAATTATCATGGCAGTATGTACGATTCTCTTCTTGACTTGGCATCTTAAGTACGGGACAAATTGCTCTTCATGGTGTCTATTCCAAGCAAATGTTGTTCCTAGAGTTAAGAGGTTCTTTTCTTTTAGTCTTGATCCCAGGATTTGAGCAGCAGCCTTAGAAAGACCTAAGTCCCTTACCAAATCATTCAGTTCATTTTTTGTGAACTGTTGAAACTGCTTTACGTCCTGATGTTGAACTGGATCTGAATCACTACAATTGTCTTCAGAGTTTGTTTCAGAGTCTGAAGAAGATTTGTTTTCAAATGTTTCTGATGGAAAAGGCACAGGAAAACCTCATTGATGAGCGATGGGCCTTTTTGCTGACAAGAGATTTGGATAAATTATATTTTTAATGTTTTTTAATTGTAAACTGCAACGTCTCATACTACACAAAAATAACAATCAATTTCGAGGCTTATGCCAAATCATTGGAACAACAAAAGGCTTGCTAATTTTCTTCCTTTGGCTCCATTTCCTTAACTGTTCAACAAGTACGACACACTTCTTTTAGAGCTTTTTTTCTCTTAGTTTCATACCAAAGTAGGTATGGTATGCCTTTTTAACAAAGTTTGTGATGTTCCGTCTTCTTTTTCTTGCTACAACCCTCCCACAAATGTAAAAAAAATATGTCAGGATTATTTTTACATTTTCTGGAAGGCATATTGTTTCAAAACATACACATCGAGCAAATTAAGCGTCCACACAGAAATGTAACTGCTTACCAACTGAAAACTGGTAGTATACTCAACATAAACCGATGCAAATGGAGAGAAGTGTTGTTGAGTGCTACAGTGTTGCCAAAAGTAACAATTTCAACAACGAATTTCATGACATTTACTTGCTTTCAACAGAAGTACGATACTAAGTATGTTTAATACATTGATCATAAGAGTAGTATTTTGGGGGAAATTGTACATGATAGAGAAAAACCGTTTGTATTTTAAAAATCGGAATGATATACTTTATAAAGAAGACGTATTTTGAAGAAAACCCTAAAATCATGCAGATCAGTGTTATTTAAGGAATATCATGGCAGAAGAAATACTACATAGCTTGCCAATTTTGTATATAGAGCAGGACATTTTAAATCGCATTCACGCGGCCAAAATAACTGATGATTTTGCAAGAAAAAAAGGAAGATGCAAGTTAATATAAAATGTATTCTAAATAAGTTATAATTATTTATGCACTAAGGGCCTTATAGGAGTTCTAATGATCGAGCGGTGATAAAAACACCGAGGGCCTTTTATATTTTGTCCCGAGGGTATTTTGTCACCCCAGATCATTAGAACCAACTAACGCCCGTGGTACATAAATGTTTACCTCATCTTAATGATTCAGATTTGCTCATTTAATAAGTAACTAAATGTTAACTTGACTCTGTTTGTCTTTTCATATTTCTCTATCGTAATTCCCTGCACAAAGAAGTGTCACGTTATTCAGTTTTCATATTTTCCTTGTAATCACAGTCCTCTCGGTCCAGGTTAGTTCTGCAGTGTATACCGAGCTCCGTATCCAAAGTAATAGCAGGTAATAACGTATCTGTTAAAAATAAAATTTATTTTACGTCTACAAGTCTCGAATTTTTTACTAATCTTTTCTTTTTTTTTTTGTTAATAAGTTTATGAGAGTTTTCTTGCACCTGCTATTCCTGTCTTGAGATTGAGGGCTCCAGACTTCTTATCACTTACCGTCTCCACTTGACTTGAGCTGACAATGAGTGGTAGAACTACATTTTTTACTTTATCGTACACTACTTACGTATAAAAGAAATTTATGAAATGCTGCGGAAAATCGATTTAGAAATTTTGCCGGAAAACGTTTCGGAGGCCGCTGATGCCGAAAAAGGTATTCTTTTAATAACACGTCCGTTCATCTGTCTGTCCATCTTTCTGTCCGTCACTAGCGCTTAAAACATTCGTGGGATTTTTAACTTTCTCGCCTACTGCTTACGCAGCATAGTAAAATAATTGTTAGCAAGTTAAATTTAAGTCAAAAAATACATCTGACGTAGTATATATAGTACTGAACCATATATATTGGTTCATTAATAAATATATATTTAAAAAATGAAAAGAATTGTGATTCTGCCGGGCGGGAGGCAGAAACGGCGATTTCACGCCAGACTAATTGCTGGGGCTTGTGAACTAAAAAGTAGATAAATCTTGTTCCTACATGTAGTAAATTACTTCCCCGAACATGTTCAGTACTCAGAATCCAAGTTTTGGGAGACCTTAAACCGAAAAATCGATTGACGGCAAAACGTCTTTCTGTCCGTCGGTCAGTCCGTTTGTGGTTAACGCTTGCGCCTAAACCGCCGTTTCAGTCGTTTTCAGCCATTTAACAGATTTTCTCCAAACTTGATATCCCCCGCTGAAGGCCCTGCGAGTTTTATACGAATATTTTGATTTCGGGGGGTACTTTACATGAAGCCACGCCGTTTTTAAGCTTTAAAAAGAGGCTCCAATTTTTTCTTTAATTTTGTTCCTTCTGATAGAGCAGAAGACGCATAAATGAATGGCGTAAGTCGTATTTTCGTTCCACTCCCTAAATTTTCGAAAATTCCAAAAGTTGTGTAAGTAAGGGAAAATTAATTTTTCCCTTAATGAAATTGGTTCTTCAAAGATAAACCTTAATGTAAGGTCATGAACAATTTTTCGAAAATATGAGTAGTATATAAGTTAGTTTTCGCCTAACTTAGCGTTTATCATAGACAATTTAAAAAAAGATTTTCTCAAAACAACTCCGGTTTTAACTTTAAAATTTTCTGGAATAAAGTATACTTATAAAATGGAGCAATGTCGATAAACTTATTATTTTCGAAAACTGAAAATGTTTAAAATTGCCAAACCACAATATTGATGATACAGGGTTTTCCGTAATAAAAACTGATCTTCATAATTAGATCTTTGAATAAAGTAATGTAACTTTTTTGAAAATATGCGTAGTTTTGGTGAATTTTGTGTATAAAAGGCGAATAGGGGCGGATTTTGATGATCTAAAACATCGTCAAAAATGATCAATAAAATGTTCTTAAAATGTTTTTAAAATGCCCTAAAAGTAAAGAAATATGTCTTATAAAATTTATCAAAACCAGATCACATAAATAACTCAGGCAGTTGTATATGTTACTGATGTAATCGAGGCTTCTTTCTTGCGTTCAAGTGAACGCAGCTTGCAAACAATTTGTTTGGACTGTTCTTTATCACGAAATATGTGTTTAGATATTGCAAATTCGGCCGAACCGTCAATGGCGCTGATAGGCGTCACGGGAACTTAAATTACTTACTCACAACGCCTGACATAACAACTTCTGAGCGAAGAAATCGAAAAGGACAATTCTATGGAGAACATTTGTTTCTTCGCGTAAATATTATTTGATGCAAGTGCCATTAAGATTATATTAAACTCAATAAAATTGCCGAAAATGCTTAAAAAAATGACGGGAAAAGTAAAAATTGTTTTGTTAGTCGAAATGGACGAAGAATGCCAAAAAAAAATCATGTAAAAATTGTAATTTCCATTTGTCATAAGTTAACATTAATGTCTGTACTAAAAGATATGTTTCTGAAGTGAAAAGAAAGAAAAAAATGAAATTTCATTAAAATACGCTCCCTAATGATGTTAAATATTATGTTATATAAAATGTTCTTCGAACCGTACATACGTCCACTGTATTAAAGCTAGATATTTTTACTAACAAGGGAATGGTCATAGGCGTCATGACGAAAATGCAGTTTTTATACCGGTGCATGTGAAGGGAAGTATAGACGCAAAATTTGAGTTGCTCAAATGCTTTCGAAGTGCCTTTGAAGAAATCTTTTATGTAATGAATTTTCTTTATGGCACAGTAGCTGGTAGATTGTTCGCCCTAGAAACAATAGCGCGCTGACCTCGCTCATCTCGAACTCTTATCGCTTAAATGCAATTAGTACCTGATTGAGGTCCACATCGCTTAACTGTGCGAAATAAAGGAAGGAGTTCAAATGCAGTCCCTACGCTTTAGTTGTTTAAAAATCTTGGGGTTATATTTATTTCAAGGATTTATAACCGGTTTTACGAAGTTAGTACCTGCTTTAAAAATAGAGCAAGAACGCCCACTTCAGTACATAGTTCACTAATAGACTATTATTATTATTATTATTATTATTATTATTATTATTATTATTATTATTATTATTATTATTATTATTATTATTATTATTATTATTATTATCATTATTATCATAATCAGTATTATTGTTCCTCAAATTCCGACTAAAGATATTATGGGTCAGTTGAATACAGTGGCAATTGGTACCTTTAATTAATGGGGGTGGGGGCAAAAATAGAAAATGAATTGATATATGTTCAGAACCGGTGTAGGTCTATCGCTAGCGCTTATATCTCACTTCATGAAGAGTTGAGATTCTAAATTTCACAGTTTTTAAATATTGAACAGAATTACTATTCGTACCCTTTCTAAACACGAATTAGTGGGGCTAAAAGAGCATGTACTTTCAAGCCCAACTTTCACGCAAAATTACGCGAAAAGTACTCAAATTTTCGAAAAATTGTACAAGACACCTTCTTTCAAAACCTATCTTTAAGGAAAATATTTCAGTAAGGAAAAAATCACTATCATCAATTTTAGGAAGACTCCGAAAAAATTTTGAACTTTTGCAATTTTCTAAAACTCACATGTCAACAAACACGAGACCAGCACCATTCCCTTAAACGCAGTAACGCTATCCAATAAAGAAATTTAATAAAAAACAATGGAACCATTCTTTGTTTGAAAATTTTGAGAATGTCCCAGGGGCTTCATGCGAAGAACCCCCCACAATTAATATATCGGTTTCAATTTCAAGGGGCCGCGGCATCAGCCAGATCAATTGGGGAATATCAATTTTGGAGAAAATCGGCTGAACGTATTAGCCGCTAGCGTTGTTCACAGACACATAGTTGATTTCGCTTCGCTGTTTATGTATCTCAATATTGGGACTCGAGGGGCTGCAGGAAAGGCAGTCCCTGGCAGTCTCGCCCTCAGTTTCTCGCTTCAAGCAGCAGAGACTGGCAGTCCCAGGGAGGGAAATGGAATCGCAGCAGAACATCGGCGGAAGTTACACACGCACTAGCAATGGGTTGTATTGGTCATTAATTGATTGAAATACTATTTTGCATATTTTATTTTAATATCAAAGAGAAATTAAATAATTGTGACAAGAACTGGAGAGGCTACCGTCCCGCAACCCTCCCCCACCAGCCGCCACTGGTTGAATATAAAATCTACTCCGAGTTGCAACCAGCTTCCTACGGTACAGATAAAGGGACTTTCGATACAATACTTCTCTACAATACTTTGCGCACAACTCCAGGAATATTCCCAATACAGCAATGTCTTGCACTTCTCAGTCTTTTGAATAACCTTGTAGTTTATACAAGTTCTTGAACAAATTTTCGAAACAAAGCACAGAGCTCAAAGCACAGAGCTCCGATAACTATCGGGACGACCTCTGCTTTTTCGCCCGATAATCGGCTAATCTCAATTTCCAAACTATTGCCTTAAGTTGTTTCTCTGCCTCCTTGGTTACGTTTTGATCGCACGGCACAGCAATATCGACTAGTCGACAGTTTATTTCCAAATCTCGCATAACAATATCCGGTCGTTGGATCATTTTGAATTTGTTGGTCGTACAATTATTAGCCTGATTTGTTGGTCGATATTATTAGCCTGATCATAATTTCATACTAGCATTGCAGAATTCAGTAAGTCTAGGATGAAACCGAAATAACTCCAGGGTCTTCAAAATCCAATGGTGAGGTTTCCTGTCAAAGGACTACTGGTAAACATTCCAAACCATACTTAGATTACGTTTTCATTTCCTTACATCATTCAAGATGACTTAGTTTACAACCATAGGAACCTTTACAACATCCTTTCTGTTCAACTGGCAACATATGGTCTTCTTTAGGTGTCTGTAGGTTCTGTTACTTATGGCTACAGTTATAACTTAGTACATTACTGTCAGAGAAGTGATTGGCTTGTAGTTCTTCACTGAAGAACTGTTTTCCACCTCGGGTAGCATATTTGTGATGCCACATGAGAGCATTTTTTTAAGTTCCTTTGTATTTTCTAAAATGTTATTCACAGCCTTAGCTCGATAAGAATGTAATGCTATAAATTTCTTAATCCAACATTTCTGGATCTTATTAGTCCTGAAGTATTTCCAGTTTTCCGTGTTCTTAATTGCTTGGAAGAAGTCCTCTTCTGAGAATTCGTGAACATGTCCCACTGTTTTTACAAGTTCATCGGCAACATCAAGTAAGATTGGAGCCAAGACGCGTCTTTGTTGTAGGATCTGCTTTCTTTCCCAGATTCCTACCCAAAATGTTTCCGACGTCGTCTTTTGCAGAAGTGAAAGCATTGCCCTTTAGTTTTTGAGTCAGATTACGATAGAATCTCTCCGGATATGTTTAAAAACAACCGTTTCTGTTCACGAAAATCTGCTCTATGTTGGTAACGTCTAATGCGTTGAGTTTATGGCCGACTTTTCTCTTTTAGTTTCTCAGCTACCATTAGCCCAGTTGTAATCACTTTGAATTTGGTATTTTTTTCAACACGAAGTATTTTTCTTTGATCTTTAGGGGTGTGCGTTTGTTTAGAAGATGCCTCGGCAGAGTGATATTTCACGTCGAGTGTCGGCTATCCGTTTCATAATTCTTTTCGTCCATGGCGGAACAGAGCTGTTTACCTCTGCTTGGCTGTTGGCCGTTTGTGTTCTTGGCTGGTTCCAAAATGATCTGAGATACCAGAGATCCAGTTGCATACACGATGTGATTGAGTTATTATAAATAATAATTATTGGTATATTTTAAGCCTCTCGCCTAGCGATGTGTTCTACAGCAGTCACCGGGACCATTTCAGAACCAAGATGCCTGCTTCGCTTGCCAACTCGGGCGGTCAGCGCTCAGGAATACGCCTTTTTGCATTGTCTTATATTGCCAGGTTTTAAGAGCAAGCCTTACAGACGCTGTAGTAAGTTCTGTAGAGATCAGTTCATTTTCAGAGATGACCATAGGGACTTCATCTACAGATACCAACCACCACATGTCGCTCAATTCAAGACCTGATATTTTCGTTTCTTCTCGGGAATGGAGACAGCTATATTTCGGACTAAATTGAGAGCTATGTCCACAATTATCCCTTTCATGAAAACTTGTCGACGCATATTATGTCTGGTCTGTTTACCTCTGACATCTTCTTTGGTGATGCCTGGTTTCTCAAAGTTTGATTGATTCAGATTCAATGGAGTAAAATTCTTGTTCTTGGCACAAATTGCTTCATTCACAGCCATTGGTTATTGAAGGAAGTATTTACGAAGATTATTGATTTGTTTCGCGCACAAGGTCTCAAAATCAAGAAGAACTCTACCTCCTTTATTGCTAAGTAACTATAGTCTGTTTGTTATACTATTGGGATGGTGCATGCGATTCTTGGTATGAGTAGTCCAGGCTTATCGATTAAGCTCGTGCAGAGCAGTTGTCCAATGAAGAACGCCAAATGTAGACAGACACAGGTTCTGCCGAAGTGTTGATGGCTGATATGAGATTAAAATTAAAAAAATTGTACTCATTTTCACGCCTCATCTTTACACGCCTCAACTTTGGTTCACTTATGTTAAAAGTTAATTCATGTATTATCTTGCCCAAAGTTTTGGATATTTGCGGCACAGATCAAAATTATTATTGTATTAATAATAATTTATCATTATTAAAATTATTATTTGCGTGTCGGCCTTTCCGACCACATTAAACGTTCTCTTCCGGGGCCGAGGCATATTCTGTCCCGGAGAGAGATTAACGTGTGTCATTATAAAAATCAGCTTTTTGGCTGTATCACTTGGTAAGACAAGGTTTTAAACGTTGAATTATGAATTACGCGAAGATAGGATGACGATGAGAGATGGTCGTAGCATTTTGGAACCATCCCAGGATTCGCCTGTATGACCAAGGGAATACATGAATACTCCGATCAGGTTTGGCCGGCCCGGGGATCGAACCCACGCCTCCCGAATACAAAAGTCAGCGCGCTACAAATTGAGCCTTTTAGCACGTTATAAAAATTTGATTATTATTTTTTACCAGTTAATTATATTTTCACAAAAAATAGTCGGGCAACATAATACAAAATGTCTTTGTTACCTTTTGGAAGCATCAAATAAAAAGTATTTTCAAGCTTTACCACTTTTGTACCCCATCAGTTAGAAACATCGAAAAATAATGTAAATAAATATTAATAGCGTATTAAAAGACAATGCACAAACCTTCGAATTTGTAGAAAAAGAAAGTAAATTCAGCGCACTTAAAATATAATGTTATTGTCCAATGAACTGGCTTCGGATTGATTGATTGTTAGTGATTCCGGGCGTGTCAACTACTAAGGTTATTAGTCCCGTACGTGTAGTGCATGTTTTTGTTCGGGAGGTGGCGGTGGTCTTCCCCCGCTGTATGGTGAGAGTCGGCACCGGCCAACCGCCGGCTAGCGGGGCTTTCCCAAACCAGGTATCTCCCACCAGCGGGACACCGCCCCAACCAAGCCAAGGTCTAAACTTCCGACCGATCTCCAGGTATGAGTGGTATTGTAGTGCGTGTTAGGGCCAGTATGTGTAAGTAAGGGGAGAGGATGTGACAAGGAAGAGAAAGGAAAGATTGCGCGCGGTCCACGGCCCGTTTGTTAGGATACTTCATCGGCATTCACTGGTGTTGATCGGAGAAACCACGGAAAACTACCGATCAGAACGGCCGACCGCTAGAATTCTCCTTCAAACAGCGACTGAATTCGATCTAGCTGACAAGATAGTGTCGAAAATCCGTCTGGGCTCTCACCTAGGACCTTTTGGACAGAGGCACCTGCAGTTACATCAGTTGATGCCCTGTGCCACCTCTCCCGCTGGTTTTGAATTGAAAACAACACAACGGAGCTTCTGACAGTAATAACTCCTCTATCTACTCATAAAGCAAAGTCAATTCTGCTGTTGATTTTCAAGAAACCAGGCGGCATGAGGAGCACGACGCACCGCTCCTTACGCGACTAGGGCTGTACAAACCCGCGATTCAAGACGTTTGGCGAGGCAATAACCGATACTTTTCGGGACGTTTTTAAAAATACTTGTGCACTCTCCTTCCCGTATATACATTCCGCTAAAAAAAATCCAGAGCATGTTTCCGACATGTCGCCCCTCTGGCCTTTCCCTTGGCATTGCAATATATTTCTCAATAATACTGGATAATTAAATAATTTCATGTATAGCTTTTTTCTAAATACGGGCAGCTATCGTTATTTAGGGGAAAAGTTTTTGAAATGTCTATTTGAACAAAGCAATACGATTGCCGGCAATACAAAGGAACATATTTTTCACAACAGACTTTCCGCAAGTAGAGCAAAGTACGCTTACAAATATGACAAATGACCGATTATCATTGAAACATATGGACTTTTTAAGGGCGAAGGAAATCTTTAGGATTTAGAAAACCAAAATAAACGGAAACCAATATTTCCTTTTCTTAAAGAAGCCGCTTCACCAATGGATCAAAATGAAGCATCTTTTGGAATAATTTTAGATCTTTCAAAAGCATTTGACGTCATTGATCAAAACATTTTACTTTCACATTTACCTTCGCATGGAGTTCGTGGTACACCTCTAGATTGGTTATGTTCGTACCGTAAACAAAAATATCAGAGAGTAAAAATACCGTTCTGGAATGATAGGACATTGTATACATACCTTTCTGATGCATTGCCAATTGGGCATTGTGTCCCGCAGGGTTCGAGTTTAGGCCCTATTCTCTTCCTAATACACGTAAACGATACGCCCTCGGCGATTCGATACAGAATAATAAAGAAACCATAAATAGAACAATATAAGATTTTCAAATTGGTTCCGTAGTAACAAATTATAGTAAATGAAGGAAAACTGTTTCAATGCAGTTTTACATTTCAAATAAATAATTGCATACTCCATTCAAAATGAACGATGTACAATTGCTTGTGGTATGTAAAAGAACCCTGGCAGGTAGCCGGCAAAATTAAATACTTCCCTCCGCGACTTTCCGTCCTAACGAGATCTTGTATTCTCCCAACTTGAGAGTTCGGATTAGTATTTGCAAAAGCCTTGAAATAATACTAATAAATTAATTATAATAAAAAGAACAATTTCGACCCATTGATTACCTTATTGAAAAGTAAAAATGAATCGATTAACAAACAACCTTCTGGCAGGATGGCACAACTTTGATGTTGAAGTATAAGTGGCGTATTTTTATCTCATTTTTTCCAGTTTTACCCCGAACTAAATCATTCACAAGCTTGGTAAAACTCACCCATACCTTACTTTTTCCTGGAGCCATTACAATTTAAATGATGAACTATAAACCGAAACACGTCAGCTATTAAAACACATAACACGTTTCTAACACGTTAACACATAAATGAAATAATGCAAATTGTCCAGAGCCGTGATATAAACTACTGGTATTACAACAGCAAATAATTTCTGGCATTACTTCTACCTTTGCACTTTTCTAATATTCCGAAACTACAATGATGATATCTGCGCAATTTTTAAGCGTCCTCTATCCGATATAAAGAAAGTAAAGAAAACTTTTGAAGCCGTTTCGGGGTCGTGTAAAACACACGGGGAAAAGGACGTGAACAATCCGGCAGTCGGCCTTCTCTTTCAACCAACACTTAACGAGAATTGTAATTGATCTCAGACAGACCAGCGAGCAAGGAATAGAAATTCATTTTTAGGAATTATATTTTGTATTTTATTAATGGTCTCGTAGAACACTTGGATATTGATCTTACTGAGGCAACGAACTCTCTGTTTAGGGCGCTGAAACAAAAGTTGAAATACCATCAACATTATGCCATTGGCAAATGAACTTTGGGGATGGGAACTATTTCATTCATTAGTAGTTTCTTACATACTGGGTGAATTTTCAAACTCTGATTCTCTCATACACCCCCCCGCATATGAACATATTGCAGCTGGGATCTGGAGGTACTCTCCACCCGATGTGAAGCAATTTCTTATCAGTATTTCCACAGTGTTTTACGTCTCTGCCGTGTTCTCCATACTTTTATTTGCAATCCCTGCCCTATTACATTAATATTACTCTGTTTGAAGTCTTTTTATTTATCGTAACAATAACTAATGCGTAATAAATATTCTTTATTATTTTAGTTCTTCTAGAACCCATTAATGTCAAATTTCCTATCTCATCTTCTAAATAGCGTTGTAAAATCACATGAACATCACACGTCTGCATTGCTTTATATCAGATAAAGCTCTTTTATTAAAAGCAATTTGGTACATTCATTATGTTTTGCTAATTACCGTGAAATAGCATTAACATTCACAAAATTTATTTGCTCCGATGATTGGAGCTGTTGTGGCCACATTTCTGAACGTGATGATCTTCGCTGAAAAAAAAAATATTTTTTCTTTGACCATTTAAATACGAGCCATTATTGTCATAGTAGTTGCGTAGATTTTATTAAAATAATTAAGAAACACGATGTAGTCGTACAAAAAAAACTTTTTGAGTGGTGACATCAGAGTGCAAAAATGACTTCTGCACGACCTCAATGTCCGTCCTTACCATACACCATCACACATTACCACCAGTTAAATACCTATGTGCCTATCCTACATTCCTTCACAATCGTCATTTCCATTCGGCCGACAGACAGGTTACTACTGAGTCACTATTATACTCGTACAACGCAGCTTTCTTTCTTTCAAACAACTGTCGAATGTCATTAACGCTAATTCATCCATTTTAAGTATAATTTAATAAAAGGAGGGGAATTACTAAGTGGTTTTATTCGCATAGAATCACAACCATAAATAGTTTTAATAAACTATATATAATTCTACACATCCTAAGAGATTCGACTATCTATGTAACTAATTTATAAAGAGCGCAGAAGTTGAAAGAAAGGATGCAGCCTCTGGCCATATGAGAGATGTCGACGATTTTGTTAGATACCCAGGAACTCAGGAAAAAAATACAAAAACAATGGAACGTTTCAATTTTGACTGAAAAATTCAACTATTTGATTATGTTAATATTCAACTTCTCCTACCTGATCTTACGATCATATTCCCTTAATCGATGGGTCAGTGATTTCGACACTGCTGACGTCGTGCGTCCAGGAAGAAGAATTCACGTGTGCTGTTTCAAAATAGACAATTTTGGCGCTCCAGGACCCCATTTCCACATACTCGACAGCAGCATTTTTCTGCTGTAGGCCACTAGTTTATTATCAAATAAATGTTTGTAATCAAATAACAGACGGAAATACAGACAATGATACAATCTTTAGCGTTCTCTCTTGAAGTTTACGAGGGTTAGCGATAACGTGACATTGACCTCACGTGGCGCGAAAGCAAGGACTGGCTCTTATCGCCTCTGTACAGATGCGGAAGTAACTCACTTTATTACTGTTTAGAAATGTGAAAAGAACAAGAATAGTGCGGCAGCGCAGACACATAAAATAACTCTGAGTAAAATACCACAAGTTTGGGTGGTCTTCTTATTCTGCTTGGAGTGCTTATCCGGCAGTGGTATCCCTCAATTGCAGGGTTTTCTTCCTGCAGGTATGGCTCATACTGATATATGTCAGAACTTTTGGCGGGTGATAACCACTGCGAAACATTATCAAGTTTAGCAGTGTAGACTGATTCTAAGGCTGGGAAAGGGAGTTAAATCGTTAAAGATAGATGAAGGGACTTTGAAGATGAAATAGAGTAGTTGGTATTGTTTTGTTTTTGAAAGTGTTAGCATGTACGTGTAGCATATTGTTCATATTTTTGAAAAGTGGATAAGTCATACGAATTTTCAGGTTTTGTTGACGGTTAATTGAAAACTTTTTGGTAGGTTTCATTGAGCTTGATTTTTACTTTAAGAAGTTCAAGAGATGTATCGTGTTTGAGATTGTAAGCCTTCATTAGTAAATACTCGTAATTCTCAGCCAAAATGAACATTTTAAGATCTGCTCTTATTGATGCATCCAATAACTAACCGTTATAGAGTTGGGCCCTTCTAACCATAGCCTTAGCCAATCCGGGCAGCCGAGATCGCTAAGGTAGTAGAGTCGTGGCGGTCTCGGACCGAAGGTTCGCGTGTTCGAATCCCGCCTCGGGCATGGATGTAGGAGTGAACGTCCCTTCACCATCATTATCAACCTATCACTTCATTAAAGAAGTATTAAATAATTGCTTCTGCTCAACCAGGAGTCCCTTGCCCTTAATGGGAGGTGCAGTTGGTTGAGTAAAAAACCATAGCCTTACAAACACGCAAACTTGATGTACAAATTAGTTTCCGTTTCTAAAAGTGGAAGAATTTTAGAAAGCGTTTAATATGGATTTGACGGACCTTAATAATAGAATATGATCGCTTGACAGTTGCTTATATTTAACTACATCATGATTCTTCAACACTAGTTCCCCCTAAAGGTGATACTATTCAGATGGGCGAATGACCGGAAAAGGGGAGAGGTTTCGAGGCAGTTAACCGTAAGGGCCCACCACAGTACAAGTGAATTTAATCGGGAGAGTCTTGGCAGGGCCTTGAGGGAGGATTTGTAAATGTATTTATTCTTCCTTGGTTTGAGGCTCCCACCAGCGTGTGCGACGGATGCATTAGTAGTTTTAAGTTATTAAGGTGTGTTTATATGATTTTATTGGGCTTACTACATTTGAGGAGAACATAAGATTATACGAAAAGGCCAATTGCGTGTAGTGTGCTTCAGGGGGATCAAAAAATCCCTTAGTAGGTTTCTTTTTGCACGTTTCGGATTATGATTCTGTTTTCCGAAGTTGCAGTGGAATAGCTCACGGTATTTTGGATATTGAGCTGTAGGGTTTTAAGACAGAGGAGAGAAATGCAGTGTGATGGGGTGAAACCCGAATTTTGGGTGGAGGTGGGAGTTTTTGTGCAGACCATGTTGCTTTAATGAAGGTTCTGAAGAATTTATTTTGAAAGGTTTGATTTTGAGAATATTCGATTGAGATGCTACGTTCCAGACTGGAAATGCATAGCTTTTAGTGGCTAGTGCAAATCTATGCAAACTATTTTCTCTCCGCCTGAGTGGTCTGTCAAATATTACTCCGAGGTATTTGGTTGCGGCGTTGCGAGAATCCATGTTATGTTATGGTTACGTAAGGTGAACGCGTGTGGATGAGGGGGTCTTCGGAGAGTGACTATTTTTCCTTGACTCGTGCTTCCCTTTAACTCAATACCTTTATAGTCTAGTCAGAGAATGTGGCAAAATATTGACCTTCTACTGCAGTTTCTAAGTCTCGGTTAGTGAGTAGATTGTTGTGTCGTCCGCAAATCTGCAAGGGATGTGATGCTGTGGTAACTGTGTCTGCGGCGTGAATGATAAATAGGAATGGGCAGAGGCTCGAGCCCAGTAGAACTCCGGCTTTGATGGGATACGCTATTGAGAGAGTGCCAGGAGACGCACGGAAAATGTACATTCACAAAGGAAACTAATTATGCATGTGAGGTACTTGGGTGAGTCGATGTTGCGGAGCTGGAATGTATACTGTATGTCACACTTTTGTGATACCCAGAATATACTGCTGCTGTGTGTCTTTGGTCGTTGAATCCTTGAATAATATCATCAATCGTTATACTTGTCAGTAAATAGAAGAAGAGCTCAGAAGCCAAAACGACGTGGTTGTATTACTTTGGAGTAGTGAGGAGAGAGTAAATTCAGCTAAGGAGGTATCTTTCAAATAGTTTTCCTAAAATAGCACAATCGTTGGTATCTCCTTGGGTAATTTGGTTTTCCTAGCTTGGAGATGGGGCTAATGTGTGCGCATTTCCATCAATGGAGAAAGTATGACAATTTCATTGCTGCAATGTATTAGGAGAAATCGTTTCCGTAAGTGCCCTGAGATATGATCGCTACAATTTGATACTTCCGGGGCTGTGAAAGAAAAATATTTAATAATTTCAATGGGGGAGATAACATTCTGGAGCTCTTATTACAGATTTGTTGATGTCTTCTAGAAGTTTTTATGTTTGGGATTGTTGATGGGGTGGGGTATAAATGATAAGGAAAGTACTTTCCTAATATTTTTCTGCGTTTTTCACACGGCTGAAAAGCTGTAACTGATGAGGTAATGAGGGAGTACGTTGATAAGTTTATTTAGGAAACATTGTCTTCTGTTCCATAAGGTGTGCCTGATGGATCTGTTGTTTGTGTTTGGAAGTGTAACTTTCCAATCTGGAAAATGGCTAAGAGGCGTTTCACAATTGTAGTGAGTACGTTCAGATACAATTTTAGATATAAAAGGTGAATGAACGGTGTTTCTGCCAGTGAGTTTTGTATATGTTTTGCAATCCATTCTCTCACTATGATGATTGGTTCGTTGGGAAGTAAATAATGTGTCGATATCACTGGTCTATATGATATCTTTTGTGGTTTGTACACGGATATTATTCTAACAGGTGATAGTTTTTTGATGCATAAAACACTTGTATTTTCCAAACTTGTTAACTAATAGTTCGTGGTGTGATTACTATTTTTGCGCATATTTCATTGTGTTGATCATATCAGTATAATATGTATGTACTAGTAAAATGTTGCGCCGCCGACGCTGTAAACTATTTTAAAAAGATTTCATGTGTTGAAAATTTCTTTATGCCCAGTTTTGTTGAAATATGTTCTTTCAGTATCAGGCATTGAACTTACCAATGAATCGAATTAGCTGATATTGTTATACTCCCGTTCAAAAGTTCCCAACACATAATGACATTGTGTTACATCCATACGGGATATGAACTGGTCTTATTGCAATTTTAAAATTATAAACGCCGTAATTAACACTTGAAGGTTGTGTTGCTAATAGTTGAATTTTTACAGTTACATTTTTATGCTTTTTTGCTAATATGCACAAAAATGCACATAGAACATTTGCATTAGCACAAATGCTAAATGCAAAATGCAGATGGTTCCCAATTAGTTCCGAAAATTCTGTCATAAACATCTTTTACAACTACATTTGATTCTTCTACGGATTTCCTTAACACTTCCATATTTTCTTCCTATTTTCTGAAGAGATTGAATCTTCACAAACTCAGTATATTTTGCGTTCACTTCTACTTCTGCAATTGCTCTATTGTTTTGAATGCGAATCTAGCGTTGCATGCAAATCTAACATTAAAAGGCGACTGTTTTGTATGTTTATGTGAATAAGGTGTTAGTTAAGTTTAATAAACATAAGTTGTGGGTCACATTTATTTGAAAAACGGTATTTGCGCACTTATGTAAGAACGTAAAAGTGAGTAGTCGAACATAACGTTCATTCACTATCATTACTCACAGTTTTGTTTTCTCTGTATTCACTTGAAATTCTTCAAGTTTAATAAGTTCCGAGGCAATACTGTTCGAGGCAGTACTTTTCGAAAATATATTTTTTTTAAATACGTTAATTCGAATCTAAATTCAATCAATCTGCAACGCGATTTAGTTGGTAATTCAATTGTTCAATTAAAGATGTCAACATCAGTGTTGCCAAAGTCGTGAAAGAAAATTATGGCGTATTTTGTTAAAAATGTGTGTGGGTAATGGTGTTTAGCTACCTACATAGATTGATTTAGGAGTTGGTTTAATTCCTGGCATTATCACTAAGATCGCAGCGCCAAAAACCAAAATACACGTTTTTAAAAAAATTTCTTTGAATCTTCTGGCCGGATCCCAAAACAAATTACCAGATCCCCATCAGGTGACCGAGACGCGTCTAATGACACCTCATACGTCTAAATTGGTGCACTGGAAGTGGTCTAGCCGCCACTGAC
This sequence comes from Gryllus longicercus, assembly GCA_038098605.1. Classification (NCBI taxonomy): domain Eukaryota; kingdom Metazoa; phylum Arthropoda; class Insecta; order Orthoptera; family Gryllidae; genus Gryllus; species Gryllus longicercus. The sequence goes on from JAZDUA010000751.1 coordinate 400,714, forward strand.
GGAATCTCACACACGCACATCTGCACACTCAAGAGTTTTATTCCAATACTGTACTTTGATTATACTAGTATGATAATTGCGTAAATACTGTAATTCTTGAGGGATTCAAATGCGTTTCTTCGATGCGCACTACATAAATATTATCGCTGGGTAGAAAATGGACTAATATATGGGTATTAGGTCATAACACATATACATTCCACGATTTTATACGGCGTGGATGATGCTGGTACCGCTATTAGACATTATTTTGTGGGCAGTGCACTTTCAATGATTGGTAAATTGACGGGCTCTCTCTGGGAGAATTGGGATCATTTGGAGCGCAAGAAAATGTTATTTTTCGGGGAGATCAGTTGCGTGATTGGGGTAAAGGTAGGTAATAAGAAGTTTTCAGAACACTGAATATGAAGGTCGTAGATTCAGCCAAGGTAGTATTGGAAGTTTTGGTCGATTAGCGTACACTACGTGACGTTTTGGTGACGAGGGCGGCGACATAGAGGAGAGAAGTGTGTAACAGTGTTTGTTGCTCTCGGATTGCTGGATTACATGTGAGTATTTGGTGCGATAGGGGTTGATGTTGAAAAGAGATTTGAGTAGGCTGTGCCTTTCTGGTAAGGATTCTTTGAAGTGATTCGCATTCGGGACTAGATGCACGATAAACCTTTTAACGATATTCTCTTTTTATTAGGTCATTATACCAGCCAGCGGTGGCATGTACGCGTGTACACTTGTTTCAGCGTGCGAGAAATACGCAGTTCTGTATACTGTGTCCGAAAGGTTGACATTGGCAATATTGGACCGGTCCAAGTTTACGTCGTTCTTCTTTTATTGGAATGAATTTTAGCTGTTTGTAGATTTTCATTCCGGCAATCGCTTTGCTTTCTCGCCCTTACTTCGTGAGAAGAGAAATTATTGTAATTGTGCACCGAAAAAGGGCTAATTTTCGGGAGAAAACTCTTATTGCTAAGCCCTGGTAATGAAAATGTGGATAAATCTTATTTCTTTATGTAATAAATTACATCCTCTAACAGGTTGTGTAATCAGAATTCATGTTTTGTGGGTCTGTGATGCCATAAAATTGACTGACGGCAAAAAAAGCTGTCCGTCCGGGTCTGTCCGTCTGAGGTCAACACTATACTGCGATTTTCGCAACTCTGCCCCTGGCAGGTATCAGCTGTTGACAATCCACCATTGTGACGTCACTACGGTGACGTTCAAGCTTCCGATTGGATGAATCTGTCAAATACTGATACCTGCAAAGGGCAGAATTGCATAAGTCGTAGTTCCCGTTCTGGCGATTTCTTCGAAATTGATATTTCCCGATCGATCTGAACGAATTTTAGGCTTCAGGAGTTTCAAATGTATATTTTGATTTGTTTGGGTAGCATGAAGTCTGAAAAATATTTTCAAAGTTTTCTCAAAAATGCCTCCAAATTTTTTTGGTCAAATTTTGTCGCGGATAGCTTAGAGGACACTAAAGAGAACAATGCAGATCACATGATCGATAAAATCACTGATTTTTCGAAACTTGGAAAAGTTCAATATTTTTCGGCGTGTTACTACAACTACTATATTGAAGATAGAGATTTTTCTTAATGAAATCTGTTCTTCAAAATTGATCTTCAAATAAGTTCATGTGCAACTTTTCGAAAATATGAGTTCTTGAGTAATTTTGCGTAAAATATAGGCAATGGTTTGAAATCTTTTTTGCCCTCAAAACAGATCCAATTTTTTTCTCTACATTTTTTTCTGGTATGTATAAAAAATGGTAAAAATAAGTTGTGTTTGTCTCATTTCCGGCGAACTCTGTATTTTGAAACTTGCAAAAAAAATGTTCAAAAGTTGAAGATGGATATTTTTGACTTAGACAAAATCACTTTAAAAAAACAGCTCTTTAAAAAAGGTCATGTACAATTAAAAAAAGAAAACGAGTCGTTATTGAGTAATTTCTGCTCCAAATAAATGCAATTTATAAAAAACACATGTTGTCAAAAAAACCCAAATTTTTTCTTTACATTTTTTTCACAGATAGAGGAAAGAACATTTAAAATAATGGCAAATGTGTAATATACGTTGAACTGAATCATCGAAAACTGTGAAATTTAAAAATAATGCTAGAAAGTTTGTGCTGCTGTAGCCCCACTAGCTTTTGTTTAGGGCCACATTTCTCCTCCATAAGGACTAAATTTTCTACCACATTGTGGAATATTCTTTTCTTTATTTTATTGCAAATCCATATTACACTGTGCAAAGATTTTGTTGCTTTTTCCCCATTATTATTGTGAAGTTACTATCTTCATCACATGTGCCAAAGTAACTTATTACTGAGGCAAGTTATTTACATTTTAAATTCATAGTTGATACAGGATTTAATTGTATCATCATTGAATGTTTTGTTGATTAAGTTCATCCAATGCACAATGCATTCAGTTTTACTAAAATTTATATCTAAACCCCATCTGTTGTATTCTTCCTTAAGTTGTCTCCATCGTCCTCCATACTTTTCACTCTCACTAATCATGTAAATTTCTAACAGCGCAAAAGTATAATATTTAGGGTGAGAAGAAATTAAAACCCTAAAGTTAGTTTTGTGTTCATAGGTACAACAACCAGTTGTACCTAAGAACAGGTATCGTCGTACTTACGAACAAACAAGTGTACCTACGAACAGTCTGATGAGTACTTACCTACAACATTTGGATGAGGTAAAAGAGAACAAACTTTCTTTCAATTTTTTTTATTTTAACAAGTTGATAGATTTTTTTTTTAATTAAACACAGCTGTTAATTATGAATAGGTATTTTAGTAATTGTGTGTATTGTATTTCAAATAAACTTTGAAAATTCATTCGTTCTAAAATTTCATTCTCAATTCTCATTTACGAGATCAGTTTTTTAAAAAGGTCTTTTTAGTCCCAAAAATATGTTATATCACTGTTGATGTTCACCACAAAAAGAAAATCAAAGTGGTAACATTTGAAAAATAAAATCATAACCAAAACATTTCCCTACATGGCCAACTAACAACTAAATCAAACAACCATAATAAGCATATAAATTCAGGAAGTTTCTGCTACGTAGTTTCCACCCTAAAGCAAAAGATCCACAATAAATGTCCATAATAAATGTGATGAAGATTCTGCTAGTTGATCCCATAGTAGTTGGTTCAGGTAATTTGAAATAAATGAGTTCAGTATCGACTTCATGTTCACCTGTGTCATCATAGACAAAATTTAGGTGCACCTGCGGTCACTTTCTTCGGATATTTTATATTGAAGCGTATAGGATCAACTTCCGCTGATATTTCAACTACAAAATGCTTGGTCGATTTTTCCCTTGTACTTTAACAAAAAAGAACGGTCTCCAACATCAAAATTTTCATCTTCAAGCCGAATTGCGAGAACTGCTTCTATATCTTCTACCATTAGTAAATTAAAGTCATTGGATGAATGGAATCAGAAGTTATTGTCTGATTCTTCAGAAGAGGTTTGACATTTTTTTGTCTTTTTTAGTTCTTTCACTGGTTATGAGTTGCTTTTTAACTTGAAGCTTTGCACGTTTTTGTAACCAGGGCCCTGTATTATATTTTTCTGCCAAAAATTCGTCATTTTTTTCGCGCGCACTTTTTCTCTACTCCGTAGCGAGAATGTAAAAAATATACAAGTATGTCTCCACTATACTTGAGAAATTACATTCTCATATTTCCTGGTCCTGGATCTTTGTTTGTTTTATTGCTTTTTGGCCTATGCAACGCGATTTTCGCATCTTTTTTTGTCACATTCCCGGGCATTGTTCACATCTTCTTCAATTTCATATCCAATTCTACTTTCTTTTACAAATACTGAGTAATGATTTATCCATTTCTGAGCATGAATACGGTTTGGGTGACAATCGCATTTACATTATTTTGCCTCATTTTCTTAATAATCTTCAAGGCTTCACATGATTTATTATTCTCTACTGTAGCATTTATGTTCCTATACACCCTATCCGAATGTTCGTTTATTTCCATTCTCACTTCCGCTCCCGTTTCTCATTTCTGAACATTTTTTTATTCTGTTGTTTTGTCATTCAGCCATTTCATGTATGCCTTTTTCTCTTCTTATATTTTACTTTCCAGTTCATCTGAGTATTTCTCAGTTATGGCTTCTTCTATCCTCTTCTCCAAGTGCTTCCTTAACTGCTTCAAAAACACTCTCTTTCATGTGTTCATGCATTCACTTAGGACCCCCTTCATTTTCCAAGTCGCTTGGAACAGAATTCATTTCTCAAAAATCCGCAATCATATCCGCAATATTGTAGTTGTAGGAATACGTCGAGAAAAGGTGCAGTTTTCAAACTCTCAGATAATTCAATAAAAATCGGACTTACTTCCTATTTATAAGCTATTTACTTTTCTCTATCACAGCAAAAACAGAATTGAAGACATTTTTGAGAAAAGTTGAAAAATGTTGTTGAGGCATCATGTACAGTACCCCCAAAAATCAAAATATTCGTTCCAAACTCAAGGGGACGTGTCATCTGACAGATCAATTGTAAAATATCAATTCTGGTAAAAATCCTACCAGAGGTCTAGCTCGCCAGCGTTGTTCACAGAAGGCAGACGCACACACAGACACACTTACAAACAGACACACACACTCACAGATAGACAGAAATACACGCACACAGACAGACAAATAGAGAGTCACACACTCTCAGACAATTATACACACAAAGACACAGCGACCGACTCACTCCTTCGTTTTACCATAAATGAATTTTAGATATCAAAGAGCCTCAAAACGTGGATCCCCTCTGCGTTAGAGGAAATAATGTAATACATATAGCAACAAGAAGTCAACTTTTCAGATTCAGGGACCATACAATACGTTTACTGCTGAAAAATCGCAGTTTTCACTGCAGCATAACTTATCTATTCTACTTACGTAGTATGTCAGAAAGTAAAACTTTGGAGCATTTATTGAAACAAAATTCAAAATGTCCTAGTGCCTTCAAGTACATCTCCCCTTCCCCTGAAAAAATAAAAGATCCGTTTCCAATTCGCGGGATCTCGCGTGCAGTCTGATCTATGAGCGCATATCCATTTTTTAAAAAAGAAAATCCTTGGTATTGTTTAGAAGCTAGAATTGTCGACAGAATGAGTGACGTATGTTTTTGAAGAAAAACATATTTTTCCGTTATCATGGACCCCCAGAATTATACACATATTTCCGTCTAAATATCAATATCAATATTTTTAGAGCATTATACTACTTTCTCTATACTACAAGTGTATGTAATATATAGAAAGTATTGTAATGCTCTAAAATAAATTTCCTGTGTAGGAAAGTAAACATTAATTGACAGTGATTTAAATTTATTTGAAGTGCGCCCTTTTATCTTTGGGAGCAAGGGACGCCATCGTACAAACGTGCGACCCAATGACTAGCATTATCTGTAGCAACCTCTTCGAAGTGGTACACATCTGGGACGAGCAATGTTTTGCGGAACTTACGGGTTAAGGATCAAGAAAAGCAACGTCACTCACTTTCCACGCCTGAAGGTGAGACTCTCAGCGACCTGTGATCTCAGAAGCAGTCGCGCACTTCCCACTACTGACAAGGAAACTTTGAGAATAATTGAATTTCTGACAGTAATAACTATTCTATCCGCTTGTTTAGCAAGTTCAATGATGCTGTTGTTTTTCAAGAAACCAACTTCCGGCATACGCGGCAGCACCACGCGCCGCTCTTTCGTAGCGTGGAGTTCGAGGGCTATACAAAGCCCGCGATTCAAGACGCTTCTCGCGGCAACAACGGCTGATATTCGGAATTAAAAAAATACTTCTAGCGCATACGCTCAGCTGAAATTTTGCGTCTGCGCTTCCCTTCATATGTACATCTCGGGAAATGTAATTCAGGGTAGGTTTCGACAAGTCGCTTCTGACCGTTCCCTTGTGAAGTAACTGGAGCAGCGCAAACGAAAGTTAATTCAGACTGCGAGCATCCGACCGCAACTTCACCTAGGACACCTCGGGTCATCAGAACTCAATGAGAAAGAAAACAATATGCCAATCCTTGAAGTAAACACGATTTCCGAAACTTAATCGAATATTTTTTACAAGACAAATTTGAAGAAAATGAATATAATAGAAAGTGGTTTAGCGACTGTTTAACGTCAGCTGAATATTTTTAAAGTATGGTAAAGTATTTTTAAAGTTTGATCCGTACGAATATTCCACACATAGTATTGTTTTAAAGTGAAAAAACTGCATAACTTTATACTTGGAACGCTAATGACAAACCCTTCCTGCGAAGGGGAACCCCCCAATATATATATATATATATATATATATATATATATATATATATATATAAACAAGCAAATAAGTATAATTTTGTAGATTACGTCATAAGAAACATAACTATGGTTCAAGACACGGAAACCTGATTCGGCGGCCCGAGGACGCAAAGTTTCCGTGTTTTGCAGGATGGTGACCTGCCTGCCTGCGTGTGTTGCGATTTGCATCTGCGTCTGTATCATAATCTGCGAACAATTTTTCTTTCCTTATAAATGTTTGATGAAGGACTGGCGAAATTCTCTCTCCGACAGTAACACAATTACGAGTTTTGGGGTCGATGACTTCTTATAATAAAGGGAACAATGCCGTCATCTTTCCTTAGCGCAAAAGGGATAGTACAAAATATATGAAAAAATATGTAACGAAAATCGGTATATTGTTTGAATTGCAACGATTCGTCGTATTCACAAAAATAAGTAAAACAACAATAAGAATCCGGACATTAAATACAATCTGGGTGTCTGTTTCTCCGTCAACTGTTAAAGACGGACATGACTGTCCAAACCGTGATTTTTCGTCATAAACTGTATCAGAGTTGTTCAGTTATTCTCATATGTGAAATGAGGGTATTTTGTTTCCTCATCACTTCCATTGTAATTTTATTGTTGTAGTAGAGCTAACGTCTCCAACCTCTTTTAATTAAATATCAGGTTCTTTTTTTACGATACCCTAGCGGACCGTACTGATTTATTAATAACAAAATATCAAGAAAATTATATAACACAAAATATAATTAAATTGCAAAAACTGTAGGGATTGCGTAACATAGTGCCAACATGTGTATGTTTTAGGCCTGTATCTTGTTTCCATTTTGCAATGTTAATGAACAACATAAAGCCTCTTACCTCTTCTTGACCGAGACTGAGGTAATGAATGATAATTGTATCAGGTCAGAACATTAAATTCACTTAATAAGATGATTCCACATTGAAATATATTTTATTGGCAAATATGATATTATTCAATTACAGTAGCATTTCAACCAAACATTGATTTATGAAATACTTTCAAACTTTGTATTTGCTCTCCTGAAAAATTGAAAATATCAGCTCATACCAAGTGACTACAGAAATAATTTTTGCATAGAAATTAGTACAAGCACTTATAATAAAAGAAAGAGATATTAAGAGAATTACTAGTTTCGCATTATTTTTATTGCAATTATCTTTGGTAATTAATTCTAATCTGTTTATTTTAGTTGCATTTTTATTAAATCTAGTAGTCCATAAAATAGATGACACTTGAATCTGTCAGAAGCAGTGTTTTATTTATACAATTTTAGGTACCGGAACGCGCCCCAAATTAATTAATTTAACAAAAATAGTTACATATGTACAATATAACTTCTGAGGTGCCGGAACGCCGTTCCGCCGCGTTCCGCCAGAAATTAAGCCCTGATCAGAAGTAATATATTGCAATAGCAAAACTCCAAGAAAACTGAATGTTCACTGATGAGGCGGATTCAGGGAAGAGTCATGGAGGGCAAATCTTTCGGAAAATTAATCTTCCAGTGGTATAAGTAAAACTTCTGTGGCGTTTGGAGAGATCATGATAGCTCCAAAGACTCATTTGGTGCAACTCAGACTATTCCACCTCATTACATTTTTAAACTTATTGGGCACTAAATTGGGAGTTCTGTTTCTTGGATTTTTTTTCAAGTTCTTATTTGAACAATAGTTCAACTAAAACTGCATTTCGAGATTATGATACGTTCAGGAGATACTTTGAGTGGTGCACAGTTGGAGCACCTTCTATAATGCCAGAAACTATAAAATAGCAGGCTATTACGGAAGAACCTGACCTGAACATGTTCAAAAAAAGCAAATGGCAAAAAATTACCATAAATAAGCGATTATCGCCCACAAATGGAATAAAGGTGGAATTATAATACCTAGACGTGTGCCCACCCCATGGTACGAATCGAACGAAGCCAGAGATTCCTCACAAGTGCGGCTTGGGGCAAGGTTAAGTCGACTCATTCTTTCATAGGGCCATTAATTTAATGTTTGCGCAATTAGCAATTCGTCTAAATTGTGACACATGTTTTCGCGGTGAATGGTTTTGGCAGCGCCAGGTTAAACGTAAGCCAGCTTACAATTGAGGCGTCTAGTGAGAGAGGGAAGCTAACTCACAAAATTCAAAATATCAATTTATGAGCATATTCGGTTACGAACACACTGAATTTGACAATAAATCAATGTTTTGAATTTTGTGGGTTAGCTCCCTCTCTTACTGGATGCCCCAATTAGTAACTCGAAAAGTTGAAGAACAATTGAATTAAAGAACGCAATTAAATAGCAAATAAATTTTTATATATATATATATATATATATATATATATATATATATGTATGTATGTATGTATGTATACGAGATATTCTGGCCACCCCTTGTGGCTGAGTGAGCTTAAGGGTGCTGATTCCCCTCATTCCAGGTGGCCGGCCGGCGCGGTTCTCGGGTTCAGCGTCCGTGCAGCGACAGGGATCTTTGTACTCTTCCATGGACGTTGTGTCAGTCGCAAACGCGGACATGCGAGAGCGTGGCCTTGACTTGACTGACACGGTCGCTTTGACTCACCCATTGCCTACACGCTACGATTGCGGAGTTCTGGATGCCACGAGCGCGCCTAATGTAGTGAGGTGTAGCCCAAGGCCCGCGTAGAGAGGGGTGCAGTCGGTACATCACTTCAGGGTCCTTGTAGAGAAGTATTCGTCTAAGAATGAGCCAAAATGACAGATCGCTAAGCAGGTGAACATCACGGGTAATTCAGAGAAGTATCCCTGAACAGCTGTTCAACCACGCCTCTTCATAAATTGTACATTAGTACTTTTGTACATTGGTCCCATTAAGACATCATGGCTTCTCATGGTTCACGACCGTATAATTATATTTTTAAAAAAATGATAAAACGCAAAGCACAGAACGTTCTCAGAACGTTCTCGATCTCAGGTCTCCCCCTTACCGCACAGGAGCAGCTACGTGCACCAGTACACCAGGACATTCAACGCTAGGTTTTCAAATAAACATAATACTTATCACACAAAAAGTAAATGCAATGTTAGGTTTATAAAAAAATCAGAAGAGCACAGCAACACTGGCCTTCCTTAAGTTAATTATTTCTCTTGGCGAACTATATTTTCGCCGGACGAGGACTTAACTAAAGGATGCGTCGAAGCCATTTACATGCTATTTATTAGCTAATTGCAAATGAACGAACGAAATAATGAAGAAAAAATAGTCAATTGGAATGAACGACACAACGACCTCAGCACCGTTAGTTATGTTGCCAGCACTAGCTGTCATAACGGTCCTTTCTTATAAAAACAGCTTTATAGCTCAAGGAGGCCAACGAAGCGCAAACGCGACCCATATTTTTATAATTTGAACATTTTAAATTCATTTCATTTTTATTGTAGTTCCTTTATCCTCTTCAATTTTGCAAATTAGGCCTAATACGTTTCTGAAATTGAAAGTCGCGTGGGTTACAGCGATTCAGTTGAGACACTGCTAATCTGAGAAAGGGGACTAAGAACAGTCGAGCGTCGAAGGATACACCGTCGTTTTAGCAAGTTCTAGAGGACGAAATAGCATCGTTCATTGTAATTCAGAACAACTTACGTAGCTCGGAGTGCCAGGTTCGGGCATTCTGACGCTGACTTCTGGCCAAAGCTCACCTCATGCGGGAGGTAGTTAATGATGTGAGGCAGAACCTCAGGCGACGCCCTGATGCGTATAAGCGAAATAACCGAGATAGCGCTCGCGTTATCCCCTCAATCGGATTTGACTTGGGATGACGGATGGATGAATGTAGCACTTTAAACTGAGTGCTCCGAGTGAACTCCACCGAAAAATCCCGGTAAACTGGTCGCTTAGCACGCGTTTACATCGGCTTGCTGTGTTGACGTCACGGGCCAATCGCCTTTAGCAACTTTGCGTGTTTGCCTTGTAATTGAATGTGCCTACGTGTACATGGCGAACGCGTCAACTACAACCATTACATACTAGTACTTAAAGCTGTGTCGTGTGCTTGGCAGCAGGCCATAAGTTCAGATTTTGGGCGCAGGCGGAAAGACCGCCCACCATAGCGTCAATTCGGGTATTTAGTTTTCTTACTTGTGACGCAGTTCCTATTTGGAGCGTTACATCAAGCCAATACACCAACATTGGGATATTTTAGAATTTTGTCCTCTACCTACGAATTGAGCGTTGTTCTGGTGCCTTGGAAAAATGTGTTTACCGATAACCAAACCTTTAATAATACAGTACTGTTAGGCCCGAAATAATATACAGTTATTTGAAAATGCAAAGGATATTATATAATATTAAAGCTTTCAAACAAAGGATGCTATTGATCCATTTCACCTCAGCAGCGCCTATGGTAGGGTTTAATTCCTCCAGTCTCTTCAAATTCATCGACCTCGTTTCTGGAATCGGCCCGGCATCCTATTTGCATTCATCTGCTACGAGAGTTCCTTGTGTGCCTCATTATCTGAATGGAGAGGAAGCCTCATCAAATAATCAGAAACTGTGTTCCTTACACCTTAGCAATACCTGGTATCAAAATCGAACTACTGCATTCCATGTTCCGTCATAGAAGCCTAGCGATAATACGATGACACCGATTTAAAAATTATCGCCGTTCGTAATTGCATAATATCACTTCGCCCAAATAAGAGACCAGGGAACGCTCCCTGAACACGTAGAAAGCATGAAGCTATGACGTTGTTTAAGAATTCACTTAGTATTTAATTACGGGTCATCAATTTTAACTTTTTCTTGTCAAATTTATTTTTTCCTCTTTCCAAAGTAGGTAAATTTATTACTTATCTATTCAGTTTTGTAGTGTTTTATATTGTTTTAACATACTTAATAGCAGTGGCGGCTCCTGCCGCACGAACCAGGTTGTTGCAGGGATTCGTCATTCCTTGGGCTCGGACTTTCTGATAAAAACATATTTTTCCCCCTTTAATCTTGAGCGGTTATAGTTCGGTGGAAATTCAAGGAGCGCTCAATGAGTGTTCATACTTGAAATTTCACATCAACTAAAAAATAAATATTTTGATTAACTTGTATAAAAGTAAATATTTTCGTCAAAACAAATGTTATTACATATTTCGGACAATTTAAAATGAATGAATAACTATTCTGTGTATTTTCACGTTTAATATTTTAAGAGTTTTTGAATATGTAATGAAAGATGTGTCAGTTTGGAAAGTAATGGTTGGTCACACATCACGTTATGGGACTTCCCGGGATTGAGTGGAGAGAGCCTGGTTCACAATCTGTCAAAACGTCTGAAGAGTATTTCTTTCGTCAATGACACTGAGCGACGTAGTAGTAAGCGCAATACGTCGCGTGACGACAAAAAAAAAATTGTGGTTTTAACACTCAAATGATTCTAATTAGCGATTCCCGATTTTGTCCAGCAATTTTCTTCTCTAAACTAAAGATACGAAAAGCAAAACAGAGGATTTTTCACACCACTTTCACAGAGCCAAGCATTTCCAAAATAATTTTCTCTTTTAAAAAACAACACAAAACAACACATGGTGGTAGGAGGTATGCCCCATGATTTAGAGACTAGTATAGGAATAATTAAAGGTAAAACACAATATAAGTATTTGGGAGTCACACTAACAGCAGATGGTAAAGACGAACAGGATGTGAAAAATAAAAATATAAGAGGAAAAATAGCCACGAGGCAGTTGAACCCAGTGCTATGGAACTCAATTATTTCAATGAAAACAAAGAAACGCATATATAGCTCGTTCATAGAGAGTACCACACTCTATGGGGCAGAAGTCTGGACACTATCAAAAAAATTGAAAGACAAATTTCAATCAACAGAAATGATGTTCTGGCGAAGATGTTGTAAACTTTCTCCGTTAGATAAAATAAGAAATGATGAAATAAGAAATAAAATGAAAGTGCAAACAACCTTGAACGATACAATCGAAATGAGACAACTAAAATGGTATGGACATATGAGAAGGTTGGAATCGGATAGACTTCCTCAAAAAGTTTGGGAGTGGATACCAAATCGAAGAAGATACAGGGGAAGACCGGGAAGAACATGGAACATGGCAATAACTGAAGCCATGGAAAAAAGAGAAATTGAAGAAAACGATGTATGGGATAAAGAGGCATGGAAATTGGGATGCGGAAAACGGCCAAGACTGTAAAAAACCGCTAAATAGATAGATAGATAAAAAACAACTTAAATTGTATATTTTCTGTCTTTACAATTTGCACTAGGTTTAAATCTGGCAATTGTCTGCCGAGTTTTTTTATTCTTAGATTTTCTTCATTAAAAAGCTGAGAAAACTTTCGTAAATCATGTAAACTCTGTACAGAAGTCATTGTAAAAAATCACATATAGAAGTTCCATTAACATATTAATTACCTAATAAATGACGCTTGACCACTTGTAATCACTGTAATTCACTGCACACTCAAAACAGCTCACGTAGAACTCGTCCACGGGGTGTACCAGCATACGCAATTGTGCCATCAATCTTCATAATATCATTAACCTCGGTGGCTGAAATCCAACATGGGCTTGAATGGTGCTGCTCCACGTGTCGGTGTTGGGAATCATTAGCAAACATTAGAAAGAGTATGGGATAATACTAAGAAGAAGTTCGGCTCGCATTAATGTGATTTCTTTCTTATGTTAACGAGTCAAGGGGCATTGGCCGAAAATTTCTGGATGTTGGGCAACACTGCAACTGCCACTGCTTAACGGAAGCATACAATATTGTTCTAGTTTTGACTTCATGTTATTAGATTGCAGAAGCAGCACACACCAAGTTATTTAGGAATATTATCACACCCAACCTTTAATTTTTTTATCCACCCACGCATTTACCTAATTAGAATTTTTATTACATTTTAGCAATTTTGTATCCTACTTCTCTGTTCATTGTACTAATATCATACTAGAGCTCACTGTTTCAAGTAATCTGACAATAAGTCCCGTCGCAAGAAGACACCGAAACAATAGTAGTCTTCACCGATCTGCTTACTATTTTATTACAGTATAAAATCTTTTGGATGAACTTCACTGAAACGGTAGTAAGAATGTATTTTCTATTTTAAAAAGTTCGAGACAATTAATATGTCGAACGAGCAGAAATAATCATAAAAAACATCGCCATTCTTTCTTATTGCCGTTGCTTTCTTTTTAGTCCTTCCATGCTGCGACATCTGAAATTTTAGGTCTCTGAAAGTTTGGCGGGCCGAATTTTCATAATTCTTTGATTTTCATCAAACGCTATCTACCCCGCCAGTACATTACCTTGTATCCACATTTTCTACCTGTCCCGCACTAGTTGATAGTCTCTGTTTCTTAAACAGTTCTTCCGCATTCATTAACGGAATAAACTTGAAATTAGCATCGTTTACTGTTCATGTGATCTGTGAACTCTTACATCTGTCCCTGCGTTTCGCGGGCAATTTTGCAAGTTTAGGAAGTTTTTGTTAAAAATTTCCGAGCGGAGATTCTGCTCGGCCTCGTCGTTACCCGCATCGTGTAACAAAATCTAGACATTCACTTTCACGTTAGATTTTACTTGATACAATGCCCTATCGTTTGAGATTTTCTCTTTACCGGTCCATTCCAAAGTATCGGTCTGAATTACCCGGCAAATTCGCGGTGGATGCCGAGAGAGCGACCGCGAATATAATTACTAGGGAGCGGATTTCTATGATTTTGCATATTTTTGTCCTTTGCTTCTTGAAGCAACCTGACTTAGCTAAGCTTTCTTGACATTTGGTTAGGATTTAATGCTATCTATGTACATTAATATAATAGTGCATATTTAGCCATTTTTTTCTTTTTGTGCACATTTGTGTATTATAAGCGCATATTTTGCGTATTTCGTTAAAATAGAGTTATTCTCTAAAACGTTTCAAATTTTATTTGATCTACTTACTTGTGAGAGTTCATTGATTAGAAAGGGCTTGTCACAGTTTGTGTTTTCCTTTTCTATAAACGATTCAATACTTGTGCAAATGTAGGGAACTTTTTGATAATTTTTTTAAAACAGACAGAAGAAGTGCAAAAGACATACAATGTACGTGTACTTCATAAAGGTGAATATTTTCTTTAATTATTTCTCCCGCGAAGTAAGGTAGATTATATTCTGTTTGCACAAAATTATATTTTTTTCATTCCAAGCATGCTTCTCCTGAATTTTATCAAAAAGGGTTTTTGCAGGAAATGAAATATTATTAATTTTAATTGCATATTTGAGAATTTTTAGGCCACAAATGCATGCTTTAAAAAAATATTTCAAGATTTTTAGAGCAGAAAAATCATCTCCCAAATTGTACTCGAAGAAATAAGCGATATTTTTACCGTCTTCGCAGCTTATTGTTACATTAACATTTACGGGTTTTGTGACATGGAATGACAATGTAAAAACATAAACCTAAACCGACTATGCTCAATCTGGGAATATAGGACGACCATCGTACAATTTCATAACAAAGTCACACGTCACATACAGTTTTTACTGTGTTTTTTTTTGACTGATTAAATCTAATCTAAAGTAAGGAGAAAAGAAGAGAAAAATAAGAAGTTACGGAGAAAAGTTTGGGGGACTCAGGACCCGTTTCTAATTAAACATTTTCCCATGCAACCCTATAGTTTTTGGTATCTAAGAAAGGTCAAATAATAGTAATACATATAATAAAAAATATTTACTCTTTTCCAGCTAGTATACTTTGTAATATATATATATATATATATATATATATATATATATATATATATATATATATTTATAATAAATACACAAAAGGACAATTTAATTAAATAATGAACTTGTGAAAAACTGACATGTGGCTTTCCCAAACTTGTTGCTTCTGGTTTCCTTAAGAAAATCATCCATGCCAATGTGTGAACTCTTGTGGCCTTGGGTATCTTGCAAAACCATGTTTAGAACAATATTTTGGGACAGTAGCATTAGGTCAATTTGTCATGGCATATTGGTAAGAAAAATTTCATGACTAATGAGGGGTGAGACCTTACTGTAACTTGCAGCACTTAATTAACATTATGCAACATCCCATCGTAATCGTGTTACTAATAGTGACGATGGACTAGGTCAAACCTTCATCAACAAGAGGGACAAATCTACCTACTGTGCTTTATAACATAATGTTTTTAAAAATTAGTTGAAGGTAATAATATTACTTTATCATAACTAAGTACAGTTTCCTGTCCATATAAAATGATTTAATTTCAATATTTCATGTCATAAGTAATAGTGCTACCTTGGTCCTTACACAGAAAATCAAATACAACAATTTTTTTCATCAAACATAAAATGCTTTTAACATTCTTTATGAGTCCAGCATGTGTACAAAATCACAATCTTGAGACTACCATAATTTCATGTCACACCACAAGACAGCAATATGTTTTCATCCATCTGGTAAGAAATTTAATTTAACATTATTTTTATATAATGCAGAGTTAAAAGAGTTTACAGTTTATTTCTCCATTGCCCATTCTAAATAATATAAGAGATCTAATTTTATATACAGCATTAAATATTTCAAACAAGAATAGCAAAATATTGCTTTTAATATGACCATATGACAATTTATGTAAGAAGCACCAACATATGATTTGTGATTCACAGGTAACAGAGTAAAAATTTTACCGTGCAAGTAATATGTGAAAGATATATAATTCATAAAGAAAAGGATTCTACATCTTCAATAACATATTGTAGGAGAGGTCTATAAAAGTTTACCTTTTGTAATTTTCAAAAGAACAGAATCGAAAATCAGAACTATGCGTTTTATTTCAAGTGCACAGCTTCATCTGAACAAAACATTTTTTTTTAACTGATAAAAGATCACAAAATACTAATTTTGGAAAAAATCTTATCAACTCGGTGCTAGTGTCTCTTCAGACACACTGCTGAGAAGTGCTCCAATAGCAGTACTTTTTCATATTATTGGAAATACTTTAAATTATTGGTATATAATTTTGATGTTACGTAATATTATAATTAGAGTTGGGAATTTTATGCAAGCTTTGAGCTCAGAAATATGCATACTAATTTTTGAAATGGCCCTTAGACATCTTACCCTTTTCCACTATGCTTGTTATCACCATATTCATCCATAAAAATACCTTCCCGCCTTTTATAAATTTACAATTAATTAACCTATTACTGATCCAAATCACTAAAGAAATATGTGAGTATCCCATTCTATGTTAATACATAAAGAAAAATACCCCTTTGCCTCATAACTTTCCTATTCATACAGTTAAACAATTTTGGAACTTTTAGTGGGGCCAGCATTGAGAACATCTCCTTGTGGTGGTTTCTTGAGGTGAGGTGACCTATAGGAGCAGTTGCTTTACTTTGCATCAACATTGAAATAAAATAGGGTAATCAGGAGCCAAGTTCCTAGATGAAAAAAGTGGTTGTAAACATAGTATTTCAAGGCTATTCTTTACTACAAATATGGAAACTGGGGAATATAATTTACTCCATTATGCAGTATATTGTGAAAAAAATTAAGAGAACGTTAAACAATAAATTTTATGAGGAAACCAAAGCATTGGAGTTTGAGTGAACCCAAAGGTTTCATCATTAAAGCAGTCCTAGAAAATTCCAGATTAAGTGTGCCACATTTTTCACCTCTTAGTGGAAAACACATTGAAGAAGATAAGGAAAGATCAGACCACTTGTTGAGTGACATGGAAGTATGGTATCAGGGACAAACAACATGGAAGATGCTGTCTATAAGGAAGGCAAATCATAAGGAGACTTGCTTTCACAAAAGAGCATATCAGTAAAAGGTCAATTCTTGGAGTGTAATAGGGTTCAATGAAAATAAAAAAAAAGTACTCCTATCACATGGGATACACCAAATCTGGTGGCAAGAGAACACAACCATAATATGAAAGCAATTCTGATAGAGAAGTATAGTGATAGTTCAATTATGATATAAGGCTGTATGCCAAATGGGGGAAAATGGCAAGATCCATTTTTATGGATGGAATTATAGATGTATATTACAATATAATAAAGAATAATGTAAAGCAGAGTGCTCAGAAAATAGGTGATCAATTTATAGTTTTCAGCAGCATAACATTCCCAAGCATTAAACACAGCTTAATATGTCATGGTTGATTTGGATATACCACCAAGTTACTGTGAACACCACAAAAATCCAATTTAAACTCCATTGAACATTTGTGTCAGTTTTGAAACAAGTTCAGAAAAAGAAAGCAAAATCAAAAAAAGAGCTACAAATATTCTCGAAGAAGACACCATGTCTAGCTGTAATTCAAACAAAAACAATTCAGCAAAGTATTAGAACTATTTTTCACTTGTTTTATTATTATTAATTTAGACCAGTGCATGGTTGGTAATATTGTAATTTTTTATTTATGAAAGATTCAAAAAATGATTACTAGATGCCTCTATTTGTAGCAATTTATTTAATTAAATATTGGTCAGTTTTGACATCAACAACTGTAGTTTGAAGTAAATATTAAAATATTCCTGATGCGATACACATCAGATTGTATGTCTCTGTAAGTGGCGCTGTTTGAACCTTTCCACTTACGAAGCTTGTATCATATAGTTTTGTTAATGGTATAACCTTTAAGTTCGTCGGGAACTCTTCATATGTACTTAGTTGCTATCAATAACATACAATTTTAGATGTAATTATACTATACTTTTAAGACTAATGCATTTTACATTGTTACCTGCCTTAACAGGACAAGGCTATCCAGTAGATTTCTTATATTTGTTACTGTATGAAATCCTAATTCATTGTTTTAATATAGAATTTTTAAATTAAAATATTTTAAGTTTTGTTATGCAAGTTTTAATAAAGTGGTTTACTATCCAATAGACATTTTTTTGTAAATAATTCTAAATTCATTTTAATACAAATATTAGAATTAAAAGTATAATAGTTTTGTAAATAACTTTAAAAAAATAACTTAAGTGTCCTATGGTTAAAGGTCATTCATTTTTCAATAATGAGGTAGATTGTCTACTAACAACTGACTTACTCAAGAAGAAATCCTTATATGGTAGTGAAGTAACCTGCATCTATCTTTCCATCACTCACAGTTAGACCCCTTCTGGTCCACTAGTCAAGACAAAGTAGGTATCACTCAAGCACCGTGGACCTGTGGTGGGGAACTGACCATTTTTGGAATCCTACAAGATATTCTTATAGTAATCAATATCTGGGGAGGTGTTAACATCTCAAAGTGTTTTTGCGAGTTTTAACA
Organism: Gryllus longicercus; assembly: GCA_038098605.1. NCBI lineage: Eukaryota > Metazoa > Arthropoda > Insecta > Orthoptera > Gryllidae > Gryllus > Gryllus longicercus. The sequence goes on from JAZDUA010000751.1 coordinate 419,336, forward strand.
AACCTACAGACGTGATAAAAACCTCTTTTGAATCCTCTCATTTAGGGAAATGGATTGGTACTATTTTTAGCCAGAACTTTCTGGAAAATGAAATAGAAAAAAACAACAGTTTTTAGGGCATTTCAAGGCTTCTACAGGGGTGAATCATTGAATCACTAATTACTGCCCTCTACGTTATAAAATCCTTAGGACATGATTCATATGATTGATGATAGTTAAACTTAATTATGTAATGAATCACATTTTAAAAAAAGTTCTATCATTGAATAACAGTATATACATTGAAGAATACGTTTTTGAATATTTATAATGGTAAATGAACATTTCATTTTAAGGACATTCATGACAAACATGCTAACCCAAACACTGCAATAAAATTTGCAAATAAAGTTTTTTAGTTTGTTCAATGAGATGTATTTTAAAGAGCTTTGTACAACATTTCGTGAATTATGTGCTATGTTGGTTTACCTTTGATATGAAGGCAACCTGGAAAGCTATTAGTTGTTAGGTATTTTTGAACATGAGAATAACAGTATCTATAACTATGGCTCATTTGCAAAACAAATATTGGAAATTAAGAAATTATGGGAACAAAATTGTTAATGATATTACTCATACAAGTGGCAATTCCTTAAATCACACAAATGCATGAGGAACAAGATGGTTTTGGACCCTTCCTCGCCGACATTTTTTGAATCATTTATTTGAAATTGCCACTGACATGCCAAGAGAGCAACAGGGCCTTACAATTCAATTGTAATGACATCTAAACTTTAGCCTTTAACATGGCAACAATGAAGTGGCCAATGCCATCTAGGTTATGAATGTTGCTAGAGATTGTATTGCCCAGTCAGTACTGTTTACAGTAAGCAGTACAGGACTTTGATCACTTGGAAGAAAAAGGATCATTATCAGTGTTGCTACCCCGTAGGATAATTGTGTTTTTTATAGGATAATTTTGTAATGTGTAGCACATAAGAATGCTAATAGGATAATTCCTTTTTGTAGAATTTCATTTACTAAATTATATTTTAATATAAATCCATATTATGGAATTTCTATCAAATGGAACAGGATGGTCCAGAGTAGGCTTGCAAATACATATATTTTCTTAAATAAGCTGCCTGATAATACAGCGAAGAATGTACTCTTCAGAACAACTATTCTGGGAGCATTCGGATTAGGTTCTCCACCACTGTATTCTAGGGTGGGTAGTGGCAATAGCAAGAAAGAACATTTGACAAGAAGAGTTGCAAACACACATTTGTTTGTAATTTTGTAATTAATTTTAATTCTTAATCAATAATTTTTCACATACTGTGCCAAAAGGCAAAAAAGCTAAACAGCTGCACGTTTATTGCTTCTTTTTGTTAACAACTTCCATAGTAGAAACTTTCAACATCTGAAAATACTTACAAAACAGTTTAAAGCACTAGTGACATCACATTCAGCTAGTTAGAAATATTTAAACATGTATTCAAAATGTTTAATTCAAATAGTTCTTGTGATTTCATTTCATGATTTTTTACCATTTCAAAACTATTCACAATCTAAGGACAGTGGTTTTGTTTAGAAATGGATGTTTGGGAAGGACATCTGTATTAATAGATGTTTACACTCGATGCCAATTCACATCAAAAAGAGGATAGGATAAAAATATGGATAAATTGTCTTCTTCCAAGGAGCCTTCCATATGAACACCAAATAATACTACTTGGAATGACACTTGGAAATACGTTTTGTTCACATCATTGACTCCTACCCTAAAACCATGAATGGCCAAAATTTTTTTCTACTTCAAGGCTGAAAGTTTTTGCACAAAAATATATATTAAGATATAGATAAACTATTAAAATTTAGAATCAATGCTGACTCGGAAACAATTTGTAGAATTTGAATTGCAAGCAGACAGGCATAAATCCGTACTGGATACCACATGGCTAACAGAACAATCATCCTTAATACTGTTACTAGATATCTTATTTCACTTGAGACTACACAATATTTCAGTATAATTTTTTACTAGATACTAAACCTGATGAATGCAAAAATTAGGTGAAAAAATACACATGTGCATATCAAATTACTTTAATGAATGATAAAATAAATATTTACAGCAAAATATTATACACTCAGCAGAATTCATCAGATCTCAATTACAGTGGAAGACGTCCCACTTCTTTGACTTCCATGACAGCTTTTTACAATTCAATGCAGAATTACACATTCCTGATCACAAACAAAGAAAAAATACATTAGAAAAGACATCTAACTTAACACAGTAATTCTCTAATTCCCCTCGCCTTCCTTCACTTCTTTGAATGTATGTGATTGAAAAGGACAAGTTTAAAAGTTCAGTTGGAAGATCTGGTTTACAATTAATAAGCTTTCCAAACTTTAAACTTTAGAAGAAACAACATATTATGTTTATCCTAGGTTATTGTTCTATAATATAGAATTTAGTAAACCAACCATTTCTTTCAACTTAGCTCCTATTTAGTTGCAACAATATTAAATAAATTTGTAATGAATTACTTAACAGAAAAGTGGCTTTGTTTTTATCAATGGAAATGAAAAATGTGTCAACATTTTATTCATTGTGACCTTCAAATATACTCCCCTCATATTTAAATAATATTCCATACAATATATACAAATATTTGGCTATTTTAATCTTAATATAATTTTTGTCACTAAATCAAGTCTTGTACTTACACAGAAATGTTGATATGCAAACTGAGGTCCTGACATATCCTCAAAAATATCCATAGGCAACCAGACATCAATGAGTTCCTAGAACATATGAAAATACTTCATGAGAAAATTCAAGTCTTTCAGTTTCCAAGACAATACCTATGCATCACAATCACAGTGTGTGAAAATAGTGAGCGAAAATATAACCCATTACAAGCATGTGCATTCAAGATCATAAATAAACATAATAAACTTCCCTAATACACTTCCTATGACAGTAACTCATGATTCATTTATCAAAACAAGAATAAATTATACATTTAAAACAAAATTGGTCCAAAGCTAATTTGTCCAATGACAATCAGTTTCAATAATGCCTCTTCTTCCCAAGAAGGAAATAACTAGTAAATCCTCGCTGGACCAAAGGGTGATACAAACAGCAATCAACTGTTTTCTTGTAATGCTTGACAATTATACAAATAAGAAACAGAATAACTAATAGTTATTTTCTCCGGTAATATTTGAATCATTGCATTACATTTGTATAATTGCCTGAGATATTTTGAAGTTACACCATGTGCCACCCTTAATCTCTCACGAAACCTATCAATTTCTATACAATTTTTTTGTTCCACTTGTATTGCTGATAAATTGTCCTAGTACACGTCTCTCATATTGTAACATTCTTGTAATTGATCAAATGCAATGGATATCCACCATTTCAACCCAGCTGAAGCAGATTAATGGCTATGGATGCGATAGTCACAACAAAAAAGTGAATATCAGAAAGAATTTATATGTACATCCATGCCTATGCACATAGAATGGTTCTAATGCATGCGAACTTCTAGTGCATGTAGTGGTAGATCACTTTTTGCCAATGAACATATGGTAAATCTCTTAATGAAGTTACACATGTGTCATTTCAGACACTGAGTCTAATCTGTTTCTACATTGTTCTTTGGCTGGTATGGATGGTGCAGGTCTCCAGGGATGGCCTACACCCAGACCATGAGAATATAAGTTGTTTTTGTGATTGACTTTATTGCTCAGTTTCATTATATCACAATGTGCATTTCTGTTACCAAACACTCATCAAATCTCAGGGCCATCACTCAAAAATTTTTTTTAAACTCAACGCTTTAGATTCAAGTGCAGTAATTTCGGTTAACACTACAATTTTACTTTGTCTAATAACATGAATATTTCAAATATAATGCTCGATTGTTTTCTAACCTATAAATTTTTTTTTGAAATGTAATGATTTAATTGAAAAGAGCATAGAAATATAATTGATTAATGATTCCAGGCACGTCAACTGCTAAGGTCATTAATCCCGAACATGTAATGCCTGTTTTACCGTGGGAGGTGGCGGTGATCTTCCGCGCTGGCTGGCGAGATTCGGTGCCAACCTACAACAATTTATGGGGATTTTCCCCAATCAGTTCTCTCCCACTGGTGTGGGACTGGTCCAGCCAGGGCAAGTTCTAAGCTCCTGACACGAGTGGTAGTGTAGTGCATGAGAGTAAGTAAAGAGGGCTGCGAAAAGGACAAGGAAGAGGAACTGTTACGGTTGTTAGGGCACTGCTCCCACATTCGCCTGGTGTTGATGGGAGCCACAGAAAACTACTGATCACAGCAGCCCGCTGCCTCCAGACAGCGGCTGAATTCAACCTAGCTGAAAAGCTAGTGCCGAAAATTCTTCCACCGTCTGAGCTCAAACCCTAAGACCTCCCGGACAGAGGTACAGCAGTGACATCAGCTCAAGCCTTGAGTCACTTTTGCTGGTGGAATATCTTAAATAGACCGCAGGCAACATGCAATTGCATATTTTTACTGATTGCAAATATTGTGCATATTTTTATTTATACAGTATATTTAAGTGCATATATTTCAAGTTTTTTGTGTAGAAATGGGTCGAAGTCACAGATTTTCGTATATTTCTCTTTCAAAATAGAAATGAATTAAGCCATACGAATGATACAATACCAACATAAATTTCCAATAGTCTTCTGATACAATTGTTTTTGCTTGAATCGATTTACTTACTTTCTGTGACTTTATTCGTGGGCCTGAACTTATTGAAGTGGTCTGAAAGTTTTGGCATCTTGTAACAATGCTATTGGTTATCTCACTTAATACTATCTTTTGTTTATTGTAATGTTTGAAAATATATTTTTATTATACCATTTTTTGTACACAGTGCAAAATGAAGATTATATAAATAAATGTTATCTGTTACTAACTTTTTGTTTAACACATATTTTTGGTCTTAAGCGCATATATTGACTTTTAAGTGCATATACTGTCTGTTTTAAGTGCATGGTTTCATACATATTTCAAACATTTTTAGTGCATGAAGTACCAGGATCTAGTCATAACAGCACAAACTTTTCGCATGGAAATTTCTAACATATTGTTTGGGGCCATATTATACCTGATGCACATGTTGATGTTTTCTGTAAAATGCTCATTATAAAAAGTTTCACAAAGGACATTTTATAATATCTAGCTTTCACACAGAGTTTTATGACAAACATAAAACTCTGTGTGAAACACGTCCTATTTTCATCAAGTTTTACGCAATAACCGATCAGCATTCGCCACTAATACCTATGGGAGCAACGCAAATAGTGAAAAAAAGCAAAGTTCCGACAACAAACAGCCCAACAATTCATTAGTCCGTTCAATTCATCAGTAGTGCATGTTCTCTCGGGAGGTGGAAGTGATTTCCCCCGCAGGATAGTGAGATCCGGAACCAGTGCCCCAACCAGGGATCTCTCACCAGCGGGGCACTGTCTGAGCCGTGACAAGCTTTCAGCTCCCAACCGTCTCCCGGCAAGTGTGGTAGTGTAGTGCGTGCAAGTAAAGGGAGAGGATACAAGGAAGGGGAAGGAAAGATTGCACGCGCGGTCCGTTGCCCGTTTGTCAGGGTACTGCTTCGGCATTCACCTGGTATTAATCGGAGAAACAATGGAATACAACTGATTTGAGCAGCCGACCTCTAGAATTCTCCAGACAGCGACTGAATTCTACCTAGATATTTAGATATGGTACGATTTATTTATACATGTGTTTGAAGTAAATTAGCGCTTGACGTTATCAACCAATCGGGTGCTTTTATGTCGCTAGCGTGACGTCACTGTGGCGACCTTCAACCTCCCGATTGGACGAAACCGTCAGCGGCTAATTACTTCAAACGCACGTATAAATAAATCTTACTATAGCGTCGAAAATCCTAACATCGTCAGGACTCAAGGACGTTAGGACTTCCCGGTCAGAAGCTCTGCAGTGACAACGGTTGATGCTCTGACCCACCGTCACTACCCTGAAGAAGCCTGCGACATGACAGGCGAAACGTCGGCCTATCTGCCAACGACGCGGCGTCACCCGGACAGCCTACAAGTAATTGCTTGCGAGATGTCAGCAGCCCTGGGTGTTAAGAGAAATTGGGGGCAATTACCTACTCCGCAGAGATCGTTGAAAGCAGTTAAGTGTCTACGTTGTAATGCGTTATTGTCTCCAATTACATTATAGTGACTTCTTGAGGTAGGATGACGAATGCAAGTATTTCAAATGTTAAATAACTCTACTTCCTTTGGTCGACACCGGACAGTGAAGTAGGATCATGTAATATGAACAATACTCTTCACAGAAAAACGAAAATCCCACTCCGCATTTGCGATTGTTTGAGAAAACGAACTAAGAAAAAAATTGAGAGTTCTTGGTAAGAGAGAATTTCGTGGCTTAGTGTATGTTCTCTAACAAATGTATCTTGTGCATAATGTTTCGAATTTATAGGTTATTAAGTCTCCAACCGCGTTTGTCACGCTACGCCATCATGGATCACCCCATTCATATTAGGAATATATCCATCAGAAACATGGGTAATTCATTGAAAGTGCACAATTAGAAAGAATATCGAAAGTGCAAAAGTCAAATTAGATGCTTTTTATTTTCTCGCTACCGCTTATGCAGTAGGGAGAAATATGTAATGCTGTGCGAAAAAGTGGATACTCCAGGTGCTAAAATTAGAAAAAAATAGTCCTAACACGTGTAGCGAGAATCCTTTTACTGAATACTTTTTGCGTAATTTTGCGTGAAAGTACGTGCCGTTTAGCACCACTAATACGTGTACACTCCTTGTTCAATCCACTACGAAACAGCTTATGCGAATGTTGCCACGTTTCTCATCATCACTGAAAGAGACTCATTCCGCGTTCGTGAGTACTTTCATTGCAGTTTCAAGTCCAATTTATTTGTGACGCGAGTTATTTTCCGGCGATTTCTTGTACATTTTCTGCGTCATCATTTCCAAGTGGACCCAGGTTTCCAGGTTGCACTGTATTTTCCAGAAATTGGTCACCCTGGACATACTACCGTCATTTATGATATTCCTTACACACATTTAGAAAGCCATTACTTATTCAGAATCGCACAGGATAAAGGATAGTTTAACACAAGCCATTTTTTTTTAACTCTTACAATTTCACTTGTTAAATCCTTCAAGTTTCGAAAACCTTGCCGTATCAGGGGCTCAAAAACCTGGCTTCTGAAGTTACTAAAAACCTTAGTGGCAATATTACACATGCCCTCGGAAATGATTTAATGCAATAGTTGGCGCATTAGCAGCGGGTCAGATCCCACACATCGGGATGACCTTGGACTGTGACAGCAGCAACGCGCGCACTGCGTTGAACGATGGACGTGCCCTCATACTAATGGTTGTGGAGGGGGAAAATAAAGGCATCGAGATCATTTTGAATGAACTTTAATACTGTCAACTAACTTAAACCTCAAGCAGACATTTTGTCGATTCTTTGGCCTAACGAAAAGAAACGCGTACAAGGACATGTCCACTAAACAACAATAATATAATAATAATAATAATAATAATAATAATAATAATAATAATAATAATAAAGTATTATCGATTACAGTATTTTATAATGCTTTTATAATGAAGGTATTTTAACAAGGACATATGAGGATGATTTATGGAAATGAGAAAATCAATACATTGTCATTTACGTGTAATTTTTCTCTAGTTATGACACATCTCAACGAGATGTAGGAATAATGTGAAAGCAACGCAAGAAAGTTTACAATCCAAATCAACTTTTTAACAAATACAGCGGAGTACTTATTAATTAGTATGGGGAATTATAAATGTCATAGAAATTGATGCTAACTGTGCACATAGCAAATGTGAACCGAATCTGAACTACAATTAACATTTTTTACTTTCTCATTCGCATAGTAGGAAAATGCTTAACAAAAACAAAAAACCTGACGACATTTTCAAAATTTTCTCCAAAATTGCTCAACATTTTTCTTTAATTTGTTATTGTTTTTAATTCATCAATTTCTCGTATTCTAGTATTGATTAAGTATTGTAATACTGCAGCAAGAAGGAGTGGTTCTAAAAAATAAAAATAGCTAGTTTTAAGGGTCTCTGATACCGAAAGAGGGTTTTTCTAGCCCCAATATGTAGAATTTTACATTCTTGAAAACTTAATGCAATCAGAATCCACATTTTGTGGGTGCATCATACAGTAAACTTCGTTTTTGTCATTTTTGTTTGTTCATCAGTGAAGCTTATTATTCTAAAATGTATACAGAATTTTCACCAAAATTGATATTTCCCAAATGATTCAATTGATGTCGTGGCCTCTTGAATTTGAAACATATATTCTAATTTATGAGATGGAATACTTTTTACATGAACCCCCCCAACACTTTCTGAAATTTTCTCCATAGTACCTCCAAATGTTTTGCTTGAATAGAGGAATACATGCTTACAAAAACGGCACAAGTGTGATCTTCATTCAAATCTCTGAATTATCGAAACACATAAAAGTTTAACTTTTGGAGTTTCCCCTCCTATAAAACTGTATCACTGAAGAAGGAAATTTCTTTGTAAATTAAGTCCATTCTGCAAAATCAAAACTTTAAATAATGTCATGTCATTTTGAGTGTCAACTAAAAAAATAAATAAAAAAATAAGTTCTCAATAAGTGACATACGTTCAATTTCCATTAAAAATTCTGGAATCTCTAAAGTGCAATATTTTAATTTTTAGAATTTGTCCTTCAGCTTCAACATTAGGATTGATTTTTAAATAATACAATCTACTCCTCAATATAAAGTTTTGAATTACTTCAAGTAACTTTTTGGGGGAAATAATATTAGCTTTCATGTAACTTTGTGTTATATTGTGATGAAATTCAATGTTTTTTGAACTTTTACTACATCTTTCATATGTAAGTTAGATTTCTTTCTTTGCATTAAAAAACATTTTTAAATATTACATCTCAAAATCATTTCACGTACACTTTTTCTAATTTTTCTTCAAATTCTAATAATTTTAATTCACAAAGTTTACTAATTGGCACATAATTTTGAGTTACTTTGTTTGCATTTTTCAAGTGATGTGATGGGCGAAGTGTTAGTAGGATGGAAGGTAAAATATAATATTAAGAAATCATGTACTCTGTTTCAGCACCAATTTTTTTAGAAGACATCAGCAGAAGACTGTTTGGTTAGTCTGAGGCTTCTAGAAATTGTCTCATTGTACCAATGCTTCTCTTATTCTACAATATATCAAAACTTCATTGTAGTAGCATTAATAGTAATTGTTCAATAAATTAACATATTATTTTACAAAAATTATGTGTAATCCAAAACAACCAAAGATATTAGCACATTTAAAAAAAAAAAGTCACAGACATAATGAAAATATTATTTAAAACAAAATGAAATTAATGTAGCGTAACATGAAAGATCCACAAAAAACTACAAAATATAGAGGTATCCTCAAATTGGCCTTTGAGTGTATGAGATTTGGAACTTTTGAACAGGGTCCTTACGACTCGTCAACATGATTTTTTTCACCTTGTATCTATGTTGTAAATTTTTATGTCATAACAGATAAATTAAAAAGCAACCATTCTTTGTTTTGCTTTTCTTCAATGTAATTTCACCAAACGGTTTGTTCTATTAAAATCTTAATTATCTGAACTTTACAACATACATAGTACATGTAGTCTTTGAGCCCAGCTAAACAAAGCATTTTATGCAAAAGAAATGAAATCATAGCTAGAAAACAAAAAACACACAACTTGTGACTGCACAGTTGCATAAGCATCAATATATTAGTATAGAAGAATCAAAGCATGTGCAACCCCCTTTGTGACCCAACAAACACTAAAATCTTCACAAGGGGTTCAGAGAATGAAGTTAAGCATTTCAAATAATAGTGGTTTAGGAATTTTAGTGGAAAATGTGATTTTTCACTTACTGAGAGAAAATTAAGGAGAAAATAAAAACTCTTGAGCAACACTAAAAAAATTTTTTTTTGATAAAAATTGATTATAAAAAATTCATTGTTGCATCTGAACAGTGCAGGTTATAAAATTGCAGCTTCATTTTGAACAACACCCTTCATGCACTAAACAATTTAAGAAAATAATACACCTGTTTAATAACAAAATACAACTGTCTTCCTTCTTTTTCAGATAAGCCATAAGCGGAGACAACATTTTCTGATGAAAATGAATCCAATAATTATTCAACACAGAAGATTAAATGATAAAACAAAAAATTGAAAAAAGAAGTTAAAGAGAGAAAAAAATTAACAAATGTTATCTGTGATTCACAGATAACATGTGATACTCCAGAAGAATGTGAGGCTCCAAAAGAATTTCTACATTTTTAAAAAGGTCGTATCATTATTTCTTTATTTTACATTGATAAGAAAAAGAGAAGGAAATCACAATCTCACATGAATCAATACCTCAATGAGAATAAATAATATTACTCACCACTGTGACAATACAAACAGCATAGCAACATTGTCCTTGGTACACAATACAGCCATAAGACAGAAGAGATGATCTTCAATAAAATATACTCTTGTTCCATTAAACGGAATTACATCTACATTAAAAATAAAAAACAGAATTAAAATACATCCTACACTCATAATAAATCACCACAAATATTTCAGAAGGTAAATTTTTAACGAAACACAAAATAATTTTGTGTGGATGACAAAACAATTATTTACAATGCACAATTTAAAGTAAATTACCAATGCAGCAAAAGCAGCCAAAATTATACACATATCAATAGTACAATAGTTTGTAAACTGGCTGAGGAAATTAACAATGAACACAAAAATATTTAATTTAGACATGCTATTGCAAATCGTCCATTGTAATTTAAACTATCATTAGTCGTTATTCCCAATTACACATGTCATGTATATTTTGCATCAGCTACTCCAAATGTAATGTAATCCACTGTTCAGAGGTAAAACAACTTACTTAATTACAGAATTTTTCAAGCGCTTTAACAATATATTCAAAACATAAAATCTTCACATTTTTAGCAGATTGATTTAATACCAGTCAGACTACAAACAAATATCAATAAAAAAAATCGACTAATTAAAGGCAGTAATTTTATTTCAAATTAACGTTTTATTACACGAAAAGGGTTTAAGATTGACATTACAAATGAAAGGCCATCTTGAGGCGGTAGAATGACACCTAACCTTAACACGCATAGCAACTGCCCAGAGTTTACAAACATTCAATTCGCCGCACTCGTATCCCATAAATGCGATATTGACATAATGCTCATAAAAAACTCACCTGAAGGTACAAATCTTAAACATTTACAAGGCCTCCATATCTGCTCGTCTCCTTGCATAACATCCTAAACAAGCGCACAACCCCACAATACCAATAACCAATCCAATTATTAATGCCAAAGCATCGCCAAAATCAAAACCATTGGACGCAACAGCACACTTCGCCAAGCACAGAAATACCAATAAAGTATACAAACTCATTTTACAAACAGACAGAGAATGTACGACGTCAGTGCAGTCGGTCAGGTATTTTAAAAGTCTGTCACACACATGTCACTCAATAAAATCGTCTGTGTTATACGTTTGTGTACACTAGACGTCAAACTTGTAGGGCAAGTTCCGAAAGTACGTCGACTTGACACGGACCACGAGTGCAACAAGCAGCCACAAGTGTTTTTCCTCCCAGCGCAAGGAATAAAAAGTCGGTACCAGTCGTATTGCGTAGGAAGACAGTGACTCAGCCGTGTGTATGGGTTCTTACGTTATTCTTTGGTATCTAGAGTAGCTCATTATGTTCATAACTTGATACAGATTTAAGGGAAATAATAGCAAGTTACATATAATTATCACGTAACCCAGGGTTTGGGAGCTAATTTCTTTGTAATTGAATTGTACGTAACCTTAGACAAAACAACAGTATTACACTATTTATTCCATGTGATAATCGAAATGCGTAAACAGGGAACATCGTTAATTGTAACATAAACAATTGCGGCTGCACCAGCCTGTACTTTCTCGCTTTGATTCTAACGATTACGTAATATTAAAAGTCTAATTGAACTTGCAAAAGTGTTTCAAATCGGCAAAAAATGTTTCGCACATGCCGAGATATAAATTCAGCATGCCGAGAAGCGAACTCTGACTTAGATCGCGCACGCACAACATACACTACACCAAACGCCAGTGTTATTTACCTCCCGAACGCTCATGACGCTTCCATCAGAATTGTTCTGGTATAAATTTCTAGAATTCGAACGTTATGATGAAACTCAGACCTAAAATCTCATTTTGAAGACCAGATAACATTAGAAAAACATGCATACAAGCAATATTGAGAGGAGGAAGACGACGGAAAAATCTAAACTTTTGCAATTTTTGTAAATTTAGTTTTCAATGAAATTCGGATCTGCGTCAGTTTAATAAGCATACTTTGTTTTATTCGTGAAAAAAGAAAGTTCAAGATAAGAAATAGAGCCTTTTTTAGAAAATTTCGAAAATGCTTTTGAGGCTTTATCATTGATATGGCTATATCATAGGTGTTGTTCTATGGCTTCATAGACTTACAAATTACAATATCCGTCTCAAATTCACGAGGTCACAACTTCGATTGAGGGCCCTGGAATTTGAAGATCAATTGGGAAGTATCAGTTTTGCAGTTTTGCGAAAGTGTTTTCCCATTTTTTTCTTTCTCGGAAAGTTCATCTGTGAGTTTGTGTACCTTCGAACGTTAAAGCACTATCGATCTTCTGCGCATGCGCATGCGCAGAAGTAGTGTATGTTGTGTGTTGTAGTGTTGTAGTGTATGTTGTGCGTGCGCGATCTAAGTCAGAGTTCGCTTCTCGGCATGCTGAATTTATATCTCGGCATGTGCGAAACATTTTTTGCCGATTTGAAACACTTTTGCAAGTTCAATTAGACTTTTAATATTACGTAATCGTTAGAATCAAAGCGAGAAAGTACAGGCTGGTGCAGCCGCAATTGTTTATGTTACAATTAACGATGTTCCCTGTTTACGCATTTCGATTATCACATGGAATAAATAGTGTAATACTGTTGTTTTGTCTAAGGTTACGTACAATTCAATTACAAAGAAATTAGCTCCCAAACCCTGGGTTACGTGATAATTATATGTAACTTGCTATTATTTCCCTTAAATCTGTATCAAGTTATGAACATAATGAGCTACTCTAGATACCAAAGAATAACGTAAGAACCCATACACACGGCTGAGTCACTGTCTTCCTACGCAATACGACTGGTACCGACTTTTTATTCCTTGCGCTGGGAGGAAAAACACTTGTGGCTGCTTGTTGCACTCGTGGTCCGTGTCAAGTTCATCTGTGAGTTTGTGTACCTTCGAACGTTAAAGCACTATCGATCTTCTGCGCATGCGCAGAAGATCGATAGTGCTGTCCGCAATGGCATGCACCAACTCCTGTTTCTTCAAATACGATTTTCGATCTCCCATATCGACCATAGTGACGTACCATGATGGAAAGAGGTGAGATTTGAGGTGAGTTATTGCGCATAGTATCCGACTGCCAATGAGCTTCAGGCAGCAGTTGGAGTCACAATATTAGCGGGAATTTTAAATGCAGTCAGACACCCAAATTACTTCGTTAAAAGTCACTGAAATAGATGTATGAAGTATTTTTACATTCTCGTCTTACGGATTCTTTGTAAGAAGAGAAAGTTATGTAATCCTGCGCCAGAAACGCCGGAATTTCGGAAGAAAAAACTTATTGCCTGGTTTTGGTAACGAACAAGTGGATAAATCTTATTGTTAAATTCAGAAAAAAATTTTTTAAGATGTGGTGCAACCAGAATCCATGTTTTGTTGGTTCTTGATATCGAAAAAATATCCCCTTCTATAGTCAACGTTAGGGGCTAATTCGTTCAGCCGATATTTTCCAAAATTGATATTCCCCAACCGATATGTTTGATGTTACAGTCCCTGGAATTTGAAACCGATATTTTAATTTTGGAGGTTACTTTACATGAAGCCTCTCGGACATTTTCAAAGTTTTCTCAAAATTTCAAATCAAAGTCTCAAAATTTTTGGATTGAAATTTGTTGTTCAAAAGTGCGTAAGACTGCGTAAAAGTGCGTAAGAGAATGGTGTAGGTCTCATTTTCGGTAATATCCTCAATTTTTCGAAAATTGCAAAAAACAACAACATTAAAACTATAAAATAGAAGATAGAGGTTTTTGGCTCTGGCAAAGTCTGTGGTACAAAATTGGGTCTAAAAAAGGTCATGTACTTTTTTTTTGTAAAAGTTTTTCTAAGTACATTCTTTTTGTAAAAGTAGTAGGCTCTCTAAGGTGAAGGGAGCAGGAGAGGTAGAACTACATAAAAAGTATGTAATGAGATATAGCGGTGTGAATATTAAAACAAGGGCTGTTGGAGTAGGTATTATCGTGAACCTGGGAATTAATAAGAGAGTGATAAATTGGGAACAGGTAAATGCAAGAATTATGAGAGTGGACATGCAATTAAAGGAAAGAGTGGCACTGTTGAGTACTCACCAGCGCCACTCTTTCCTTGAATTGTATTTATTCCTTACCCACTATTTTATTTAATTGACCCACCCCAAGACAGAGGTACAATAGAAAACGAAATATTTTATTCGGAACTTCACAGAATATTAGAACAAACACAAGGGACGAATGATCATGTGGTGATAATGGGAGACTGGAATGATCGAATAGGTTTGGATGCGCGGAGAGAAAAGAGTAGTATGGGGAAATATTGAGTGGAGAAAACAAGGAATGATAATGGGGAGCGGATGCTAGGATGTTGTATAGATAATCAATTGCTGCTAGGATATACCACCCAATAAAATACACAAATCTCCTTTGAAACAAGAAGAAATCCGAAGATATTCAAAAGTATGATTGATTACTTTACGTACACCGAGTCATTTCGATCTGCAGTAATGGATATTAGGGTGTATAGAAGTGCGGAATTAGGCACGGAACACAAATTGGGGGTGATGGAAATTCGTACGCTTAGAGAACGATTTACGAAACAGTTTAAAATTAAAAGTGAAAAATTGAGAATGGATGAAAATAGGAAAAGATATGAACAAGCAATTGAAGACAGACTGAAAACAAAACAGGGAGAGGTGAGGGAAGGAATCGAGAATGATTGGAAGAAGCCGAAGGAAATAATGCTAGAGGCAGCAGAACAGGTATGTGGTAAGAAGAGAGTAAATACACATTTTAAAAGAGCTAGATGGTGGAATGAGGTGGTAAAGAAATGGGTAAAGAAGAAAAAGAAAGCATACGCCGCAAATATATATTTTCAAGAACGCAAGAAGATTGAGAAAAGTACTTAGAAAATAGAAACAGAGCAAAACTGGAAGTGAAGAAGGCAAAGATGCAGATCTGGGAAACGTTTGCAACAAAATTGGAGGAAACGTATCGTAAGAACAAGAAAGACTTCTGGCAGGTAGTAAATGGATTAAGAGGGAAACATAAGAAAACCGTCAGAAGCATAAGGGATCCACATAACAACGTAAAGACAGAACAGACAGAGGTACTAGAAACCTGGAGGAAGTATTATGAGAACATCTTCAATGTTATTAACAGGACAGGACCACTGGTGATTGGAGGGAGTTGAGTGAGAGTCAAGAACTTCATGAGCCACTGCGAAATGAGAAAGAGGGGGAAGCCGAATGGAACCTGGTGAGTGAGACGCACCAGGAGAGAGGAGCAGAGATGGAGGAGGATTCCATGACGGAAGGAGTTGAAGAGGCAATGAGAGAATTCAAGTTGGGAAGGCAGCGGGTCCAGATGAAATATTACCAGAAATGATAAAGTATATTGGTAAAACGGGAAGGACATGGATAACTGCACTATGCCAACAGATTTGGAGGGAAGAATACCGCGAGACTGGGAAGAAAATATAATAGTCCATCTATATTAAAAAGGGGCAACGTCAACTGTGAAAATTACAGTGCGATTTGTTTGTCATCCTGCGTAAGTAAATTGCATTCAAAGATAGCGGAAGTAAAATTAAGGAGGGAGAAAGAGGAAGACTTGGAAGAGAAGGAAGGGGCCTTTAGACCATACAGATAAACACAAGACCATATTTACAGCATAAAAATCACAATTGGAAAAAAAAAAACATTGAGTAGGGGAAGAACAATATGCACTGATTTCATAGATTGAAAGTCACGATTCGATATAGTATCCAGGAAAGAACTACGGGACGCACTGAAGAAAGCAAAGGATTGAAGCAAAATGATGAGGTTAATTAAAAGCATAATGTGTATGGTACTGTAAGGCTGGATGGACAACGAAGTGGGAAAGTTAGAATGGATAAACGGGTTAAACAGGAAGATTCATTGAGCCCTTTATTATTCATAATCTTTATGGATAACATTATTAAACAAACCAAAAGGCAAACTAAGAAATATGAAATTGGACATTGCAGAATGACACCGGAATGGATACAAGCTTTGGTGTATGAGGACGATATTTTATTGCTCGCCAAAAATCCAAGAGAACTGCAAGATATGGTATTTGAGTGGAGGTATGTACTGGAGGATAGGGTATGAAAATAAACATCAATAAGAGCAAGGTCATGGGTATTGTAATGGGACGGTCAGGTGGCGTGTGTCAGGTGGCGACGCGTGAATTAAATAATTTCAAAAGAAAAAACGCCGCTGTGAAGGACGCCAGGAAACGCGCTTTTTCTAGCTACCTGGGGCCTTCGCGGGCGCGCCTAGGGATCGGTGGAATTCGCTCCTTTTGTCCGGTGCAACCCACGCCAGGTCGCACCCTATGACTCACCAGGAAGTACGCCTCCCGCCCCCAAACCGAACGCCGCCGCTGTCGCGCCCTTTGTCTCGTGACCCGAGTAACGGTGGTGTTTTCCTAGAAATTGGCAAGGCGAGGGCGTTCGTCACCATGGCGGAGGGCGGAGAAACCGCGTGACCCACCAATCGCCAATCGCGAGGAGTGACGCGGGGGAGGGCCATGCGATCCGCAAGTCTTCCTAGCAAGCTCGGAACGAACGCAAAGTCACTTACATTAGGTGCCGCGGAGAGAGCAGCACTTACATTTCGATACCGATCAGGGAGACAACAAGAAGTAGGTGGGCCTTGCCGAGGTGGGGGCGAGAGCGAGTTGCTTTGACTCACGGGGGGACGCCAGCAGATGCGCTGCCGCATCGCCGCCGCCCGAATGTATTGATGCATTGCCGCATCGCCACATCGTAGGTCGCCTCTGGGGACACTGACTCTGAACGACGCAGTGGGCCATTACTAAGTGCCCAGAGTGACGATGGGCCGAGACGCGATTGACGCAGCCGCGTACCGTGCCGCCGATGCCCGGACCAGCGCTCTTAGTGCCCGTTGACGCCACCACGCCGCATCGGCGCCGTGTCTGCCACCCGGCCGCGCTGCTGATGGGCAAAGGGGTGAGGCGAGACGCAGCCTGCTGCCGAAAGCACCACGCCAAACGCCGGGGCGCTGGCCAGCCGCTACCGCGGGAAAGATCGCAACCGTCGGTGAAGGACACCGCCCGGCAGCCGATGATGAACTCTGGCCCATACGGCCATATAAGGTATGTTAGATATAACGTAGTTCTTAGGACTAATTTTAGCCAGAGTCTTCACCTCGTTCAAAAAGGAACATTAAAACCACATTTTGAAAATTATACCATGTGTTTAATATAGGGTTAGCATTAAAGTTAGCCCTATCACGCATGCCTCCCGTTAGGGAATATGCGGACTGGGCAGCCGGGACAACGCTGGATCGGACGAAATAAGGTAATCAGGTGAGTCGGAGGTGACCCCGACGGTGCGGGCGACTTGGAAGAGGTGCAAGGGGCCTTTACACCATACGAACCCAAGACCATATTTACCCTGCAAGAACCATAATTGAAAAAAACATTGAGTTGGGGGAAACAATATGCACTTCTTTCATAGATTTAAAGTCAGCATTCAATACAGTACCCAGGAAAGAACTATTAGACGCGCTGGAGAAATCAAAGGTTTCAAGTAAGGGTAATTAAAAGCATATATAAAAACGTGTATGGTACTGTAATGCTGGATGGAAAACTAAGTGCGACATTTAGAATGGACAAAGGAATTAAACAGGAAGATTCATTGAGCCCTTTACTACTCAATCTTTATGTATCAGGTTATTAAACAAAAGGCGAAATAAGAAATGTAAAATTGAAAATTGGAAAATGAGATCGGAATGGATACAAGCCTTAGTGTATGTGGACGATATTTTATTGCTAGCCAAAAATCCAAGAGACCTACAACAGATGATAATTGAGTGGGGGTATGCACTGGAGGACATGGGTATGAATGTAAACACCAATAAGAGATGTGTATAGGTAAAGAAAAGGAGGAAATGAACATTAAGTGGAGAGAGAAAAACATGGAGCACGTAACAAGTTATCAGTATTTAGGAACAATAATTTCGGAAGATGAAAAATATGAGGAGGAACTGAATAATAGACTGAAGAAAGAAAACTAGGCGTATTATCAAATAAATAAGAACTTACTAAGAATCAAAGTAAGCAGTAAAACAACACTACGAATTTAAAAGTCCGTATATATACCACCATCTACTTATAGAACTCACAGTATGCCACATAATACGAAAACAAAAAGTAGAATCACAGCAGTGGAAATGAAATTCCTTTGCAGGTAGTAGGGAAAACAAGAAGAGATCGGATAAGAAATAACACAATTAAAGAAGTAAAAGTTACACCGCTACTGAAAGAAATGGAAAACAAGGCTTTGAAGTGGTATGGACATGTTAATAGAATGACAGAGGATAGAAAGCCAGGTGAAGAAGAAGAAGAATGTGTTGTTGCGGAAACCTTTGAGAAATCGAAAAACTTTATTAAAAACCATTTGAAGGCTTCTACTCACAAACGCTGACACACACACACACACACACACATATGTATGTGTGTGTGTTTGTGTGTATGTGTGTGTGAACTGGACGTGGCTATACGTGCTGTTCCAATGTGCAACTTTTAAACATATATTTTCAACTGTTATTCGATTTGTAAAACGTACGTCACTCCAATACAATTGTTTTCTCGGCATCTGTATGAACCAATTTAAGTACGATAATGAATATATCGACCTGAAATTTAAATACAATATAAGAAGATATCCGTAATACTTAATTAGATACCCCACAACACTTCGCTATCCTTAACGGTTCTGAAATTCTTCCTAAGAAGAGAAAGTTATGTAATCGTGCGCTAGAAAATGACCGATTTTCGCTAGAAAATCTCTTATTGACAGGTTTTGGTAATGTAAAAGGGGATAAATCCTGTTGCTAAATTTAGAAAAAATAATTCTCTAACACGTGGAGTACCCAGAATCCATGTTTCGTGGTCATTGATACCCAAAATACCGGTGGTTCGTGACGTTAACTGACGCTGCGTATAACGAGCAAAATTTAGTGCACTTTTTCGCCCAAGGTGAAGTACGCCCCCCCTAAAAAAATTCTAGGAAGGTAAAATCTCTGTTCTTGAAGATGGTAAGAAACAATTTGTCCCGTACCGGCTTAATTTTTTAATACAATTAAAATGTGTACAAACGCTTATGAAAAAAGGCTCATGGACATAGATTTTTTAAGTTATTGATGAAGTTATACGGCCAAAGTAAGTTTTTCTTTTATTTAATTCATAGTATTGTTTTAGGAATCAGATGATATTAAATGTGACATACCTTACGAGTACAATTGATAAAAAAACTGCTGTTAAGTTGCAGGATGTATATCAGTTATGTTACAGAAATGCTGCTATCTTCAGTATTGTTTCTCTCCGGGTACGATTCAAAACAACGCTTACGTAAAATTTTATACCATACAAACACAATGGCGAAATGTTTTTTGCCGAAAATTCACTTTCGATGCAAACATTGTGGACTACTATTCAGCGAAGAAAGAAAAGTACGTGAGCCGTAGTGAACCTACCCTATATTAGGTATTATGAAAAAGAAAAATCATACTAGGCTAAATTTAACATTAAGCATTGTTTTACAGAGCAACAATTCCATACTTCTCTTTTGAATATTTATAAATAATTATTAAAATTTTCCATTTACATTTACAAACAGCTATTGTTAATTTAAAGATGTAATACATGTTTGACTAGTGACTGGCACGAACAAACCATCTTAAGAAAGTATGTTCGTGACAGTCGCTTATCAAATATTGAACCATGTATTACCTCTACAGATTGGCTTATTTGTTTCACAAACCCAAAGCATTTTTTATTTCAGATTTGTATTCTACACTAAAAAAATAATATTTTGTCTAAAACACGTGATATATGGCGCTGTTATCTCAAAAATAAGATTTTTTTACAATTCTCTAAAAGTACACTTTGGATTTAAAAATAAAGAAACACATTGTAGTCACTCAGTTTTTTAAAAAGAGTCTCATGATAAGAGTTAATCCCCCACTCCCAGTGGTATGGTGGGTGCTAACTTTCAAGTCTCAAACGAGAAACTCAATTTCTTGCATTAAAGAATTACATTTTTTAAATTTGTGATAGCTTTGAAATGTTTCCAACAAACTACTTTTTTCTACTCCTATTGTATAATTCTGTCATTTGATGGCTGCAACTCGTTGCATACTTATACTCATTACGAAACAGATTACATTATGATACAGATTCTTGACCAATCACAGAAATTTACAAACCAAGTACAAACCAATCATTGAGAATCGTTCAAGTAAATGTTTCGTTCAATTCTGTACCTTATAATTGCATTTAATATTATATTATGCTTGTCAGTTGTAGTTTCGTTTATTAGTAGTAATTTTTACGTGGAATATTATTTAAAATAAAGTAGGTTGTCATTTCATTCTGATTCTCTTTAACTAGCGCAGTAAACGAAAGCCACCTGCCCTAGGGCAGGGAGGTGGCCTTGGCTGAATCCTAAGTGTCAACTGCCACGAAACGATTCAATGTAATTTTAACGTATAAAAGTTACCATACTTGTAGAAGTACCACATGAAACTCGATATACTGGGTATTAATACACTCGCATGAAGTTTACGACATTCGCTCGCTCCCAGCTCGTATCGTAATATCACATTACATCATCGTTTCATGATGTACTATTAGCATCACCAAGGAACAACGACGTGATAGTGAAGTCGTAGGCTTCGGCGGCCGGAGTCTTGTGAATGATCTTGGCTGTCTGGATGACGCCGCGTCGAAGGCTGTGTTGCCGACGTTTCGACCATCTGATCGTGGTCTTCCTCAGTCTGGGAAAGTTACCATCCCCCCACCAGTGGGGTTGGGGATATGGTTTAACTTTTATCATTAGACACGTTTTTTAACGTTTATTGGACAAAGTTCCTTTATTTTTCAATCCAATGAGTAATTTTCGAGATTTGCAAGAAATATTATTTTTGAGATTCAGCGCCATCTAACAGAAATAAAATGTTTTAGACAAAACCTGTGTATTTTTAGTGTAAAATACAAATCTGAAATAAAAATGGTAGTTTCTAATTAAGATTTCAAGTTGCTCCTCCTCTCCACCCCTGGGGGGGGGGCGGCGGCGAGGTTTGATTTTAGGTCAGGTAGATGTTCATTTTAGATATTAGAGATATTAATTTTTTGTCTAAGACATTTTTTGTACGATGCGTATTTTTTGTTACTTTGATTTGTCAGGTTAAGTGGGACAACCGGTATAATAAATTACATTGTGTAATCAGAATCCATATTTTGTGGGTCCTTGATAACGAAAAATCCGACGACAAAACGTGTCCGTCCGTTTGTCTGTGGTCAAAGCTAGCATCTAAACCGTTCAGACAACAAACTTTAAAATTGATATTCTCCGGCCGATAAGGACGAAATCCAGGACCTGCGAGTTTGAAACATATTTTGGGGAGTACATTACGTGAAGCCTCAACATTTTCAGAATTCTCTAAACAAATATTCCATTTTTTTAAAACTTAGACCTTGACTAGCGTTGAAAACTCTTCAAAAATAGCGCGAGTCTTTTCTCGAAATCTGTAAATTTACGAAAATTGCAAAAATTCAAAATTTCTTCCTACAACTAAAATATTGAAGATAAATATTGTGAAATATACTAAATTTTTAAACAATTTTCTCTCTGCTGCAATTTTGTCTCGTGTGTAGCAAAGGACCGTAAATAAACTGGTGCTGGTCTCATTTTCGGCGAACTCCCTGCCTTTTCGAAAATTGCAAGAAACATTACAAAAGTACAATGTTGATTTTGACTGTCAGATTTTTTCTTAAAGAAAATGTTCTAAATATTTAAATCTTTAAATAAGACTATTAACAATCATTTGAAAAAGTAGATTTCACTTAATTGCAGTTTGAAGTTAATGTAATTTATTTAAAAAAATAGTTCCAAATGTTTTCTTTAATATTTTTTGTCGGATAGCGCAAAGGAAGTTAAAAAAAATTGCGCAGGTCTAATGATCATTGAACTCTCTGAATTTTCAAAAATTGTAAGTTAGAAATAATACGAGAATTTACGTACCACTAGTTCGCGATTAGTTTCAATGTTGTTATTGATCTTGTTTCTGTTGTCGAGGCTCCTGCTGACTGGCCTTTGAACTGGAAGTAACAAATCTTTGGAAACGAAGTAGGAATCTTTTCCGTTTTTGTGCATGAATTTTTGTGTGATTTTTAACCCCAGGTTAGTGAAAAATAAAGTGTTTAAAGCATTTATTTCCTAAGTATTAGTAAATTCAAAAGAAAACAGCATTTATTCGAAAATTAAAAAAAACGATTTTTATAGTAAATACAGATATCAATATGTGGGTGTGATGTGAAGAAAGCTCTCTTTTGTTTTCCCAAAAAATTGTTTGGAGTTGGGAAAACACGGCCGAAGACCGGATTAAAACCGGTTTAAAAGAGTAGCATAGCGAATCATTTCTATTTGTTATGTTTAAAGAATTGAACCTCATAGTAAAAAGTCCGAAAAGACATGACGATTCTGGAAACATATAAAAACATTTGGAGTTATCATCGTTTCGCATTTTCAGTATAGCAGAGTAATTAGATACTAATGCATGTTTCTAAATTACAATTTTTGTCAACATAGCTCCAACTCGCATTCTTGGGATACGCTTGCTGCCACTGTTAGGGATAAAGGGAAAAGTGCAACACAGTTCTACAGAAAATATAAAAATATAAAGTGCACATACAAATTCAAGTAACAATATCATATGTATCCTTCGCCTTTGTGAACAAAAATCATGCCGACATGTTAATAAATGTGAAAGTTCCCTTAATGATATATATATATATATATATATATATATATATATATATATATATATATATATATATATATATATATATTTTGTGACGTACCTGGTGATGCCGGTACTTTCACTGCAAGAACTTACTAAAGGAGGGTATCTTTTTCGTGAAAGGGTCCCTACGAGAAGTCGGTATAACATTAGGAAATTTAATTGGTAAATGAAGTACAATCATGAACAGTATTTATTCACAAACCAAATTTGTTAATTACATGATTTAACAACAATTATACACTTTGCCTTGGTACCAAGATCAGGTGTAATACAAGTTTTATCATACCTTTGGGGCCCCAACCAATACCTTCGATGCTTGGATCACGGTTCGCGTCGGTAGGGGTCGCCGACCTTCGCAGCAGCTGGGCGTAGTCGGCGGCTGATGGTGTGGCGGTCGCCTCGGCTGGTGGTTTCTTGAATTCTTCCTGATTCAGCTCCTGGTACCTCGGTGTCGCACCTCTCTCTAATTATCTTCCGTCGCTTGATTTAATTTCTTAACACGCGGCCACTGCACGTGCTGGCCTCAGTTTCACACCACACAGTTCCGGTATTGTTCATACCCCGACAACTAATACAAGCGCGATTGATTGTTCTCTTGGCGCGGATCTCTCATCCTAATAACATTCCCGATCCCAACCTCACGTGTCTATTGCTTTGCATTGGCTACTATTCTATAATACACACCGCATGCTCCCTTTGTCCATGCAAAAGCGGCGAGCTCCTCACCACACGTCCGTATCTACCGGCCACTTCTCCGCGACTGTCCTAACGGCTGAAATCTTCGCCGCTGCCCTGCTCAGTTCGTAACCGTCGTTCTCACGCTGCGTTCGTGGCAGCGGCAACGGCGGCGGTAGCGACCGTTGCTAGTTCCCACCGCTGTTCGCCGCGCTTGTCGTACGTACCACGCAGTCCAAAATATATACTAATTACTTACGCTAATGTTCTAATTAGTGTAAGGAAACACATTATGTGTTTCATCACCCCCTCCTCCCCTTTTTCGGATTTTTCTTGCCTAAGAAAAATTCACTTCATCACCATCGTCTCTGCCAATAGTGCCGCTATCTTATTCACTACATCAATCCTTATATACATTTATTTCCCTAAAATCAGATTAACACGTGATTACTTAAACTAATACTCCTATTACACTTTATTTACACTTCACTGTTTTCCTCACCTATTGGATACGGTCTTAGCTGATGGAAGACGTGGTAACCTACCCGTTCTTGTTTATCATTTACCAGTCTAGCCAAATTCTTGTCTATTACTTCGGCTATAGAGTATGGCCCCTCATATACTAGACAAAATTTATTGTATAAGTATAAGTCCGATATCTTGGGAACCCGTAGCATTACCGATTGCCCCGCACTAAATTGGTGAATCTTCTTCTTCATGTTCGCCTTCCCTTCCTGTCCTGATTCTTCAACCACTACGCCCGTGCACATCTCAGGCCCGTTTTCCCTCCCCAGTTCGAACTCTACCTCCTGGCTCCCCAATTCCACCACTTGCCGTTCGAGATCGATAACCGCTCTTTCCTCAACCAAGAAATCCGTCCCTATAATTATTGGATGCAATAGGTTCTTTACCACCAGGGCCACTACCTCGTAACTTCGGTCGCCAATCATGGCTCTAAACATTATTTGTTTTGTGATGGGGCTTGACTTCGACTGAGTGGCTCCGATCACATATGCCCTATTCATGGGCAAACACATTATTTGTTTTCCTTTTTTTTCTTTCAATTCTTCGTATAATTCCTCCGACACCACTGTCGTCGTGCACCCTGTGTCTACCAATGCTTCCTTCTCTAACCCCTCGCATACTATCTTAATTGTGGGACACTTTCTCAATCTGATTTCTGAGCTCTTACTTCTCTTCCACGGCTGGGCGTTATGGGATACTAGCTGCATCGTATTGATGGAGACCACGTTTGCTTTATCGTCTTCTACGTCCGCGATGGGGCCACCTTTCACCACGGACTTTGTTGGTTTAAATAATTCCCTTGTCTACCACTTGTGCTGGGCTGCGCTGATTGGTCGGGTGTACCCCCACCTCCGCTTCTTGTCTCCATGTGGTTGAGGTTGGGTCCACTCCACTCCGATCTTTGATTCCTCGGCTCTGGTTGCCCTCCGTCTCCCCCTCTTCCTCGTTGATTTCCCTGATTACCGGTGCCCCTGTCATTTCCTCGCTCCTGATTTCGTTCCATTCTTATCGTATTAACATTCCCTTCATTCCTGTTCTTTGGGGCGCCTGCAAAAGTTAGGTCGTACCCTCCCAGCACGTTCTGAAATCTCTCCAAGTTGTTGTGCTGCACACTACGTAATAAATTCTGCACCGTAACTGGGAATTGTCTCGTTAGTACACATATAATTTCCTGATCGTTCATCGGCGGAGATAACGTCTTGTACTCCATGATACGCTTTGTTGCGTATTCCCGCAAGCTTCCCATTGACTGGTTGTAGTAATTGTTCATCAAGCTTATTTTAAAATTGATTTGAATCTCCTCATTCCAGTATCGCTCGAAAAACCGATCTTTAAATTCCTTTAATGATTCGGGAAACTCATCAAACGTATCGGCCCACGTCCTTGCGTTCCCTTCCAGCATTAAGTATAAGAATTGTATCTTACACCTTTCCGAGGTGTTGATGACAGCTAAATGCCGTTCTGCCGCCCTCATGAATATGCAAGGATTTTCTTTACCATCACCTGAGAACTTCAGTGATCTTGGAGGGGTGAATGGTACCATCCCGCTCGCTACAATTGGAGATGCTTTAAATTCTTTTACTTGTTCGACCTCTGCTCGTAATATTGAAACCTTTTCTTCGCATTCCCGCCTATTCTCCTTCATTTCTTCCTTGATCGTCAACTGTAACTTCTTTGCCTCCTCTTCCAGTCTACAACCATCGTCCACGACTTTGGCTCGTAGATTCTCTATTTTATTCTCCACGGTCCTAATCTCCTCTTGGCATTGGCTTTGCATCCTTTCGATTTTCTCATCCTGCGCGGCAGTTTTAACCTCTAATTGCTGGTGTAACTTGTTCTCCAATTCCCCCCCCAAACTAATTACTTGGGATTCTAACTCCTTTTTCTGTTTCCCGAATTCTTCGGAAATCCATTGCTCATGAATTTCCACCCGCTCCGCGATTTTGGTCATCTCACTCTTCGTTGACTCAATTTGTTCTTCAATGCGTCCTATTCGCCCACCTATTTCATGTAATTTCCTACTCTGTTCTTCTGCCAGCTTCCCAATCTGTTCCTCTGTGAATATTTTCTGTTCGTCTAATTTCCTACTCTGCTCTTCTGCCAACTTCCTATTTTGTTTCTCCGTGAATCTTTTCTGCTCCTCTGCCGACTTCCTAATCTGTTCCTCCGTCTTCCTGCTCTGTTCTTCAAATTTCCCATTCAATTCTTCCAATATCTTCCTATTCTGTTCTTCAGCCAACTTCTTCTGATCTTCTGCCGCCTTCTTCTGATCTTCTGCCGCCTTCTTCTGATCTTCCCGCATCATCATTATCATCTGCATTATGCCTGAATTAATATCTTCTCCACCCCCCCGATTTGGATTTCCTGCTGCCTGGTTTATCGGCGTTGACGTGATTTCTACTTCTTTATTGAAACTATCCCCTGACGTATCATCCAACCTGCTTCCGATTCCACTATCCTTGCTTTCCAATAGAGTGCTACTGCCGATTCCTTCATCTGTCTCCCTTACTTGATCCACCTTCCCCACCAAGTCCAACTCTATGTTTTGCGCCTCCATTTCGTTGCCTTGAACCACCCGTTCGACCCCAACTGCACCAAGATGCTCGCACGAATTTTCCATTGCTTCTTTTAACAACAATGCAACAGTTACCCTCTTAATTTATTATACTAACCACTGCAATAAATGCTCTTCGTGACTGTTTTAATGCACTATTATTTCAGATACTAATCGATGAAGAACAAATCCTCACTCACCACAAAAGCACAATAACACTGATTCAGTAATCATATAAATTCCCACTCACATACCAATATATAAACATATCCTTCACAATAAGTAATACTACTACCACTTACATACATACGCACTGCTAATAAACTCAATAAAATTATGATAATTGTTCCCAAATTTAGTAAATTCACTATTTGCTTAAGAATTACTTCTCATCACAACTGCTATTCTATTATATTTACAACAATTACACACAGTTAAATGTCATGCCTTCTCAGTAAAATTCCCTCAATAATACTACATGAATGTTGAAAATATGCATTTACCATGCTACTACACCTCACAATATGATATCTTTTCCAATAAATTTTACAGTTTTTCACCACTAACGATGAACAATGCACTACTGAATGTAAATTCCAAGCAAATAATGTGCAGAATTTATATAACAATCAAATACCTTTATGCTTCCACAAAAATTATTACTACTTCACAAATTCTTTAGCTACCATGTTATGAAAAATACTAGCCACTTAAATCCTTATTAACTTGTCTTACAAAAACTTGGAAACTATACTGCTTTTTATCAGTTACAATATGTGCATTGCTAGCTTTCATGAGTCCAGTAACTATAGTAAGAAATTTATACTGGATACTTTTCCAAATAATTCCACGTGCATGCCCACTATTAATTAAAAAAAAATTTTTTGTAATTACCCAGAAATCCTATACTCTCACAAATTTTTACATGTATTTTGTCAGTACATATACTGTTACTTTTGTTCCTTCCAAAATACTAAATTCTTTCACTGTCTGCATATTACATTTCACATGCATTGACATACATATTCTCCCTTCTATTCCATGCACGGTAATTTCCCCTGTTTTATCGACTTTCCTAGGGCCACATTTCTTAATTACACGATTTCCAGACTGTTCGGGCGCCAGCTGTGACGTACCTGGTGATGCCGGTACTTTCACTGCAAGAACTTACTAAAGGAGGGTATCTTTTTCGTGAAAGGGTCCCTACGAGAAGTCGGTATAACATTAGGAAATTTAATTGGTAAATGAAGTACAATCATGAACAGTATTTATTCACAAACCAAATTTGTTAATTACATGATTTAACAACAATTATACACTTTGCCTTGGTACCAAGATCAGGTGTAATACAAGTTTTATCATACCTTTGGGGCCCCAACCAATACCTTCGATGCTTGGATCACGGTTCGCGTCGGTAGGGGTCGCCGACCTTCGCAGCAGCTGGGCGTAGTCGGCGGCTGATGGTGTGGCGGTCGCCTCGGCTGGTGGTTTCTTGAATTCTTCCTGATTCAGCTCCTGGTACCTCGGTGTCGCACCTCTCTCTAATTATCTTCCGTCGCTTGATTTAATTTCTTAACACGCGGCCACTGCACGTGCTGGCCTCAGTTTCACACCACACAGTTCCGGTATTGTTCATACCCCGACAACTAATACAAGCGCGATTGATTGTTCTCTTGGCGCGGATCTCTCATCCTAATAACATTCCCGATCCCAACCTCACGTGTCTATTGCTTTGCATTGGCTACTATTCTATAATACACACCGCATGCTCCCTTTGTCCATGCAAAAGCGGCGAGCTCCTCACCACACGTCCGTATCTACCGGCCACTTCTCCGCGACTGTCCTAACGGCTGAAATCTTCGCCGCTGCCCTGCTCAGTTCGTAACCGTCGTTCTCACGCTGCGTCGTGGCAGCGGCAACGGCGGCGGTAGCGACCGTTGCTAGTTCCCACCGCTGTTCGCCGCGCTTGTCGTACGTACCACGCAGTCCAAAATATATACTAATTACTTACGCTAATGTTCTAATTAGTGTAAGGAAACACATTATGTGTTTCAATATATATATATATATGTATATATATATATATATATATATATATTGAAACGCGGTGCGTTTCTCTAAAATACATTGAAATGCGGTGAGTTTTCTTAGATACATGTACTTTGAATTGCGCGGTAACGCCGGCGAGTAGCTGACATCAGGAAACGGGTCAGGCGCGAGAATGCGGCGAGACTGGGCGAAACGATGACGGTTAGTGAGGAACAAAACTCGAAGGAGAGCGGAGCGGTGTTGATGCGAGCGGTGAAAATGGATCAAAGTGAAGTTAAATAACGGAAAAGACATCATTAGGTAGTGAACTAAGTGTAACAGCGGCCGGTAATAAATAGCGTAAGCTTGAGGAAGCGGAATAGGTGTCGGGAACTGTAGTGACAATGTAAAAACTATAGATCGCCAGGCTGGTAACGGCAGTGGATAGTTGCCACGTGTATACGTGATTATGAAAGGTAAACGAAGTAGACTGGTAGGTTGTGCAGCAAGGGAGAACTGAGATAACCAACAAAGGATACGTGGACAGTGATATTGGGTTAGTGCACACCCGATTTGAAATACATTCACAACGGTCGGAGTCGAAGCAAAGGTGTCGCTATTTAACCGTCGCGGAGAGCTGGGGCCACGGGCCCCCAACCGAAGGTCAACCGTCCGACGGGCGCCGAGTCGCGCCGAAGGCCGCCGATCGCCGCTGCAGCTGGGGAGCATCCGAGAAGAAACGAACGGTTTATGGCATTCGAGGTATTATGTAATCTGAGCTCAAAGGTATAGTTTTGGTACCAAAACGGGAAGTGATTAGACTGGAATTGATGTACTAAATTGACTTGTAATTGAGTGATTTTAGTAATAAAGTGTTTGTTTAAAAAAAAGATAATTGCGATTTTCCAATGTTTTCGCGAAACCTTCAGAGGCCTATTCACGAACCAAGACACCTGACCCTTCTAAAAATAAATAAATGTAGTGAATAGTACCGCAATGAAGGTACGTCACAATATATATATATATGTGTATATATATATATATATATATATATATATATATATATATAACATTTTGGTGTTAAATGTCAAGTAGTGGAGTTGAGCCTCAACATAAACAAGAAAACTAAAACAATGTTCTACAGTGACTTGTATTGAAAAAAAAACACACGGATTCATGAATTCAAACAATGAATAAAATAATGTAATTTCGGGTCCATAATATCTCATTTTTTTGGGCGTAACCAGTCGTAGGACAGACATACGGCGTTGGCACAAGGGGCTGGCTAGTCCTAGGGTTGTTACATCGGCCACATAGCTCTTCCATAATCCCTAGTTTTGTGGTATGTGACGTTCACGACCTAACAAACTTCCCACAGAAGCCTCAATATGGTTAGTGCAATAATGGATGATCAACTGCGATCTCAACTGTGTTTTAGAGGTTGTAGAGTAATATTTTTGTAGTTATTGCTTTTCTTCCGTAATGTTTGGAAGGAAAAAAATAGCTTCTCTCTCTTTTTCAGCTGAAACCTTCAGTCGAGCTCTTGATTTTTATGTATCAGTTTTTTTAGTTCCCTTGTCACCTACGGTCATTTCAATAAAAAATCACATTCGGGGCCTATTGCTACTACTTGCTTTTCAATTGGGATTGGTACACCTCTCTCACTGTCAACCTTTCTCACCAGCCAACCATTCCCACAAAATAAAACAATTTTACTAATATTTTCATTCCCATTTTAGAGTAAAAGCACCAGTAGCGGCCACTGTTAAGAATATTTTCCTAGTTGCTTCAAAATTCTTGGGCCACGGTACTTCGTAATGTTCATCTCAAAGGACATTTAGCATTCATCTTTCTCACCTTTGTCAAAGAATTGCGTTCCACTGTGGTGTGGTCACTTAAATGGCAAAATTTCAGTAGTGATCAGCTACTCGTGTCTGGACTCCCTGAACATGTCTGAGACTCCAAAAGTGCAAAAAGTACCCTTTGTGTTACATTACTGCAATGCTAATACTTGGATGCTTTCAGCTATACATTCCCCGCTTCATCTTCCGTATGAACATTCCTTTCTGGATTTGGAGGAGAAATAAGAGTGGAGTCAGGGGAAGTACTCTGTGACCATAGGAGAGCCAAGCTTCCCAGGCGGGCAGTATCTCCTGCGTGCATATTTCAATACGCCCATCTTAAATGATCGTTTGATATAATATTTAGAGCATGAAAAAATCTTTGGTCATTTGCGTGTATGACAAACTATTTTTAAAATAATTTTGGCAATAGTGTAAAATATGAAAATTGTGGCTCAAGTCACTGGACTGGAGGCTAACTAGAGTGACAAGCGTTTCCTACACTCATAGGACTGGAGTGAACAAATTCCTATATTCCAGGGACCATTTGCTATAAAAGTTTCTCTATGCAACTAGGTAATTAGGAGGTAATTTCATGGCACTGTTTGAGCCTTTCTTTGCATGGGCATTGGAACGACAATGACTTCACGACAACGCCCAGGGAAGAAATAATCGTTCTAAATGCTACTGAAAGCATTTCCCCACAACAAATTTGCTACATACACAAGATGTAGTAGAAGTACGGTTACTTTCGTTTCATCTTTTTAAAGATACGGAAATAAATTGGCAAAGTATTTAGTGTAGGTATTAGCCAGTCTCCATAACTTCATACCAAAATTGTTTGGCTCATTTGCCACGTACTGCAGAAACCCATATCTAAATTTGGGGGATAGATAGCCCACGTCAATCAGCTGTTAAATTCTCCCTTGGAGTGAAACAAGCATATGGATTTCGAACAAAAGTATCCCAGATACTTGATGCAAGTACGTATTTGTCTTTTCTCAATCGTTCTGCTCTCTCAATTTGCAAATCGAAACGGAGATATTGCATAATTTGTAGAAAAAAAAACCTTTTTTGACATGGATTTAGAAAACACATTTACACTTCCCTGTGTAGTGACCAGCAACGTTTTAGACGAAAGTGTCTCTGACCGGACATTCCTTGAAGCTAAACGAATTTTAATAAAACACCAGTAACTCAAAAAGAATGGGATGTATTCAGGGGTCACCAATGCTCTGCTATCATCCTGCATTGAATTTCAAGAAGGGAAAATTGGCTTTATCAAACAGAAAATGAATATCCTGATAACTAGAAATATATTACTCCCTTTAAAAAAGGAAGTATGAGACAACTACTACGATTGCTTGACCGGGAACTCCCAAACGTAATACTGTGTTAAATTACACATCGTGGTCTTTGGTATATCTGAGATTTTTTTCATTCAGCAAAAATCACAAAATTGCGCTTGGCAATACAATGTACACACACTCATGAAAGCACTTACCAAGAGACAGTTTTCTAAATGGCAAAACTCAAACACTGCGTTGCATTAATATTTACAAATCAGTCATTTTAACACACTCGGTCCTTCTAATGTTAAAGAGCAAATTTGTACTAGAATAAGAACTAACCTGTTGCCAGGGTGTTGAACATGCCCCAATACACCTCTCACGATGAGGTGGTGGCAGCTGAGAATTGCAAAATTGCGGGGAAACTATACGATTGTCTTGATTACACCAATACGGACGACGTCTTTCTCCTGTCCCACATGTAACTGAACACTGGAAAAATATTGCAATGAATTAAACACAATAATGGTACCAAGAATACAAAATCATGAAGGTCAGTTACCGTTACTATTATAGGCTACACGCTGGTCACTTAACACTTGACAGGTATTCAGCTAACCGAAATTCTATAAATAAAAATGCTTCAACTTTTGCTTTAAGAATGAAAATATGGATTGCAATTAAACATTTTATATTGTTGTCAAAGCGAGCGGAGTCTCATAAATTTAGACAACACTTATTCAAAAACATTGAAGAGATCTTTTCAAAATGCAAACCCATTTACTAATGATAACTAAAAAAAGCAATGTCTTAATTTGTCTTAATTTTTGTTCAACTATGTGAACCAAATTTATATTAAGCTATGTATTATTTTTTGTTGTATATGTGAACTTTGAAATGAAAATAAAACACTTTCTGAAATATTTGTGT
This sequence comes from Gryllus longicercus, assembly GCA_038098605.1. Classification (NCBI taxonomy): domain Eukaryota; kingdom Metazoa; phylum Arthropoda; class Insecta; order Orthoptera; family Gryllidae; genus Gryllus; species Gryllus longicercus. The sequence continues at coordinate 452,533 of JAZDUA010000751.1, forward strand.
TTGTAATATGGAGAACCATTCTTTGGCTTAGACTGTTCGAAGTAAGAACAACTTTGAATCGTACTTCGAACTTCAGCCGGGGAAGAGGAGGTGACGAACTGCTGGAGGGAAGTTTCTAAATCTAGTGGGAAACAAGGTGTACATTTTCAAATTACACTGTACCAGTCGTAAATATCTTACTACACAATACCTCATAACCTAATATAACGTAAGCTAACTTCACAATAAACTAATGAACTCCATTTGAGGTGAGACTGAATTGAGCGACAGAAAAAGTTGATACCTTAACAGCAGTCAATGGCAAATTGTTCATATTCATTGACACATAGTTAATTTTCAATGGAGTACAAAATTGTTTATTTGAAATGCTTTGACACCGTATCCTTTTCATTTATTATTCATTTTTAAATACGTAATCAATTGGAAAATCTGATTTTGTACTATTTACGGTTTCCTTATTTCAAAGAATATTCGTATCATCCGCAAAGAGAACTGTTCTTCCGTTTCGAATCATCGAGTACGTAGTACGTATAGTAGGAAGAGAATAGGATTTAAAATCGAGCTCTGCGGGACTCCAAGTGCAATTGGCAATAAATCGGAAAAGATGTGTGTATATATTATCCGATCATTCCGGTACGGTATTTCACCTCTCTGAGATCGTTGCTTCATGTGCGAATATTGCCAATCTAGAGCAATACCACGAATTTCATATGAAGGTAATTTTGAAAGTAAGATGTCATGATCAATGACGCCAAAAGGTTTTGAAATATCTAAAATATTCCAAAAGGTGCTTCAATTGATCCATGAGTGAAGCTACATCTTTAAGAGAAAAAAATATGGCTGTTGGCAACAAGTTATGGAAAATGAGAGAAATAAGATTGTTTTTTGTAACATTTCTAATTTTGATAATAGTGATAAACATTTGTTTTTTTATTCTTTTTTGCCCGAATTTATTTCGCGGCATGTCTCGCGCACTCCTGTTCGCGCTCGCGGTCCCAGCTAAGCTCGGTGTTAGAAGAATAGTCCTGGTCAAAAACGCACAATGCTTTCGGAATCTAGCATTCAAGAATTCCAAAATTGGCTGACATTTTTAGTATAGGGTGTTCATGTCTTTTGAGGATGTAACATTTGCAATATAAGACATATAAACTAAGAAAAAAATCGTTGAATCAGACTTTCCAATTTTTGAAGCAGTGGGCATAAATGTCAACCAAATGGGTTAAATAAAAGGAATTGCAGTCGACTGCGGTTATAGTGAACTCGTACATAGTGAAGTCTCGGTTAAAGAGAACTTATGTCACTGGTTCCCTCCCACTTAAATGACAAATAAGCACAAGACGATTTAGATAGACGGAGCTCTAAACCTCGGCTACAGTAAACGTAGGATATACGACTTATTGGAAATTAATTCATTTCTGAAAAACATATATCGGCTTAGTGCCATAAATTCTAACACTTGCAGCTTGGGACAAATACCGTCGCCCAAAGGTCGCCATCGAAGAAGTCTCTACCGGGTGGAGGTACTGAACACGGAATGGGGACCTTAATGATAATGCCGTGTCGTGCGTGGACCGGGGTTGTGGCTGCAGTACGTCGAAGACTAACAAGGACAGAAGAAGTGCTTTCTTTTTCTTCCAACTAAACTTAGCAACATTCTCTCACTTCGAAACCTGAGGGCACGCGGCCGTGGGTCGCCAAAAGTGTAAGGAACGCCGAAGGTATTTCATGCGTTGCCAAATTGCCAAAACAACAGGTGGCGTTTCCAGCCATGGGTTGCGAGTTAAGCTAAAGACCCTGTACTTTTTTTTATTTCTTAGCGCATGAGGGTCTGTCTTCACGATTGAATATCTCACGGCATTTTGCGTCTTTCTCAGTCGTGCCGCATGATCGCGACCTATCGGGCAGTCCTGGCCATCATGTGTCATCTAGAGGCACGACCAAGAAAGACGCGAAATTCCATGAAATATTCCATCGTGAAAACAGGCCCTCACGCGCCAAGAAATAAAAACCCAAGTATTGCTCGCTGCCATTGACGTTCACACAGAACACTTGCATCTCTTTCAAAAGTATCAACTTTTGTTGCTTGTCACTGTTGGGCGCCGTCGTTCGCTTTTGACAAACGTCGCACACGGTCTTATCATCAAACACGAGCAGGAGCGTGTGTGGTTATGAATGTCCTGCGACTCTCCGAACATCTGGAGCGTCAGGAATAATCATAAAAAAATGGGCTCGCAATTGATATACCTCAATGTCCCCTGCAATAAGTTATCTAGTGAAAATTGATCCTGCTAGTATTGACCAATTGCAAAATTTGAAGTCTTGGAACTCTTTCAAAAGATGTGAATCTAACGTCCAGCAAGCACTCATTAGAAATGGAAAATCATTTTACTACATTTTCTACTTTCAGAGTTAATATTAGAATTGTTCATACTCTTAACTTCAAATTTTATTGAAACATTGAACGTTTATGTGGATCACGCCAGTTTGTGAGGATAAAAACGCTGATAAGAGAATATCCCATTTCTATTCCATTAACGAAATATTTAAAATTATACAAACAAATAAAATATCAAAATATATAACTGTTAATGAAATACTTTCAATTAACATGTACTAACAGGTGTCCAGTCTCCCAGCTTCCATGAGGGGCAGCTACTAATAGCACATTTCTGCATTGTAACACGCTGATGGGCATTGCATAATGATTCATTGACTGCCTCTCCCATGTTGCCAACACATTCCACAAGTCGATGTTGATATCCTCCACCACATGTCTTGGAACACTGAAACCATACAGTATCAAATTTATTTAGAAACTCATTTTCATACAACAATTTGTGTTACATTACATACAGTACATATGTTACAGTACAGTACAGTAAATAGTCTACATAATAACTTGTATACATTAAATAGTTGAAATTTTCACAAAACTTTACAAACACAATGGTAATATCTGTTAATATTTAAAAATTGAGGGGTTAATAAAATATTTATACCTTAATCTAAATTTACGATACAAAAATTAGTGGGGGGAAGAGTCAGGTCAATGTGCATCAAAATTTTAAATGAAACACAAACACTTTTTTGGTGATTACAGAAGAAAAACATGAAACTTGAAACATTTTCTGGAATGCTTGTGTTGAGAACTATGTGAAGTGTTAAAATTGTGTGTGATTGGATTCAGGTTACAGAATATATTCTCACCAATTCACTATCCTTCAAAGGACACATTATCTTTCACTTTTCAGCTGAGTTCACTCATTGCAATCAGCATTTCTGAAGAAAATAAAGTCTAAAATATTAATAAGTTGTCATATAATTCATTATTATTATTATTATTATTATTATTATTATTATTATTATTATTATTATTATTATTATTATTATTATTATCTTTATTTATCAGTTGAACTGGGAAAAATAAATCTGTCTTTTGGTGCCTTAGGACCAGATTCTGCTTTTATGAAAAAGGAATTCACCTTATCCCTCTTGAGCTACCTGTAAAAACTTTCGAACAAGACGTGATTTTCGTGACAAGCCTGAAGTAAGACTGCCTTTTGTCCACCTGTTTGCAATTTTATCGGTAGTTACAAAATTTTCGAATTCTTTTTAAACATTTTTGACATTACTCCTTCCGATTAGATCAAGGCATAAATATGAACTTTCTCCAACCGCCATATCTATTTCAATTGCATTGCGAGCTCCTTGTACTTCCTGATCTTCTCTAATTAAGATTTTCTGATGTTATGGGTCAGAGGAACTGCAATATCAATTATAGACGCTATTTTATTGGTTTTATCAATAAGGAGGATATCAGGTCTGTTATAATCCACTGTTTTGTCCGTGATAACAAATTTGTCTCAATATATCAAATGTTTTTTTTGTATTCAATACAGGGCTGGACAATATTTGTAATATGGCGTAGAAGAGTCAAGCAAAGAGTCAAGCAACAAAGTTCTTGATGTAGTAATTTTGCGAGTTGGTTGGTCTTCTAAGATAAGCGTTGTCCGATAAAGCCGGACAGCCCGCCATAATATGTTCAATTGATTCGCCATATGATTCACATTTACTTCATTTGTCTATCACATTCATTTTCATAACATTTTTTCGTAGTTTCTGGTTCGCAGGACTCTATCTTGGATAGCCATTACAAATCTTTCAGTCACTGGGTATAAATATCCACTTCTTAGCCAATGCAGAGACGCAGCTTTATCAATATGTTGTTCTTCCATGTGATTGGGCACTTTTCCGTGAAGGATTTTCTCCTTCCAAGATTGTAGTCGATCTTGTGTATTTGGGATGCTTTTCGTGGTTTTACAAGAAAGGTTCAGTGGTGTGTGACCTAAATCAATTTCATTAACCTTCTGCATAATTAAGTCAGAAGAGTTCATCAGATTACTTTTCATATTCTGTTCTTGTTTCCTATAAAATCAGTGTATATTCAGATGGCGTCTTCCTCCAACTTTTCTGAGTAAATAGAGTCTGTCTGTGGAAGATTTGGGGTGCAGACATCGGAATTTTGTAAGCAGTCTTATTAATCGGTCTAACAAATTTAAATCAGAGTCCGACCACTTAATTCTTCCAAAAGAATAGGTTAGTGTTGGTACGGCCCAGGTATGGCTGTTATTATGTTATTACCTGATAATTTTTTGTTAAGAACTTTAGATACTCTACACCGGTGCTTTTCCGTGAAGTTTCCTTTAGCTGGGTGTGTTCAATTGTGGAGTTCTGTCATATTCCAAGATTTTTATACATAGCCCCCGGTTCCAATTCTTCAATACCTTGGAACTCTTGGTTGGATTGTACAGTTTCCTGTTTCCGAACATTGAGAATAGCGCATTTGTCTATTCCAATGACAAATTAATATCTTTACTAAAGATAGCTGCAGTGTAATCAAGGATTGAAGATGTTGCATGGTTCCAGCATAGAGTTTAGATCATCCATAAAAAGATGAGTGATCTTTTTGTCATATTTTATCTTGTACCCCAACTTACTGTGTAGTAATAGTGCAGATAATGGGTTGATGGCTAAACAAAACCATATTAACGAGAGGGAATCTCCTTGGAATATTCCTCTTCTAATGCTAATGCTAATGCTAACAGATGCATTTATTGAATTTTCTATATGAAGGTTCGTTCTCCACGTCAACATTATTGCCTTCAAGCATTTAATAATTCCCGGAGATATTTTGTAAATTTCAAGAACTTTCAATAGCCAATTGTGATGGACTAAATCGTATGCCTTGGTGTAATCTATGTAGCACACAAGTAGATTTCGCTTCTCAGTTTCCACCTGCTTCAGTATTATAGCGTCGATGGTAAGTTGCTTTTTGCAGCCCACGTTTCCACTGACGCATCCCTTTCGTTCTGCCAAAATGCGGCTTGTTTCACAGTGTTTGTATATTTCTTCATTTACTACAGCCGTGAACAAGTTATATAATACCGATAAACACGTAACTGGCCGATAGTTTTCGGGCTTCGTAGAGTCCCCCTTCTTGTACAGCAGATATGTATTCCCTTCAGATAGAAAGATAGGTTTTTTTTTGGTTCGGATAGTGCTTTGGAGAAACATCTTCCTATAGCTCCATGTGAAGATACTAATTGTTTCAGTCAACAATTTTGGATTTTATCGGGACCTGGCGCCTTCCTGTTATTTTTCTTATTAAGCACCCTTGCAATGTCTTCAGCTATAAATCTAATTTCCATTGGCATTATTTATGTCTGCGTTGTTTCAATTTTCTTGATCCAGTTTGCATCTTGTTGGTACCGTCCTGGTTCTGTCTACAACGAACTCCAAAATTTACAAACGTCATTGACATCTACGGTGAGGTTAGTCTATTTCCACTCTCTGAACCCAGTTCAAGTTTCCTAAAGAACTTCTTTCTGTTTTTATGGAAATCCATGTTTTGCTGTTTTCTCTTGGTTAGTTCGTTGTACCTTCTATGTGTTGCTCCTTTAGCTTTAAACTTTTGCCTTAATGTATCTCTGAGATTAATAAGAAGCTGTGCACTATCTGAACATGTTAGATCAATTGTAGCTCTTCTTGCAATGCCTGTTACTTTCATGACAATTCTTTTTGAACGGTTGTTGTTCAAATATTCAGTAATAAGGTCTACTTTTGCACCTAGCTCATCAATGCTTTCTTCAAGTCTCATCTTCCAAGGTGGTGTCTTTTGCTTATGATTTCCTTTCTGAAGTCTAGGGTAGGTTTTTTGTCCATTTAACTCGATGACAGTTACTACTGCATAGTATATTGAGAGATGTATTTCTGTCAAATCATGAGTGTCATTTATATATTGACCTAAACTTCTTTTACTTCTTTCATTGCCAATGAAGCTTTCCCAATGTTGTTTATGACAGGGATGTTTGGACTATTTGGAGATGCTGTATTGCGATAATATTCGAGAAGGCTGTGGAATTTTTCGTGCGCTGTGCTTTGCTCGTGTACTTCTGTAGAGATAGAGTTATCAAGGCATGATATAATTTGAAGGCTTTCGATACTGTCATCCATCGTCAACGCACAAGTAGCATCATCGGGCCTTCCATTATTTTCGTCCGGGTAGTTTTGCTGTAATTCATCCCTAATTTCCAATGTTTCCTATGTTTCCCTAATTTCCTATGTTTTCCAATTCTGTTGGTGTGAGATAACCATTCTTAACTGCAATATTCCTTCTATCCACTAAATTCTGATCGGTTATGTCGCTTTCTGGATGTGTATTAGTGTATTTCTGGAAAAAGTGATGTGTGTATCCTGGAAGTGGCATTTCGTGACACCGCCCGACACGGTAAAATATTCTAATAACTTCAATATTCATATCTCGTGTCCATTTTATTCGGTTGTCTTTTCTTCCTCTACGGGTAGTCTTCTCACGCTTGTGAGCAGACCGGCAGTTGCAGTGGCACTGGATGTAAAAGCCTCTACATATTCTACGTTCAGTTCTTCTTGTTGATATTGGGTTGTAGCTCTGAGTGACAGAGGTCCGCCTCTCTGCCATCGGCGGCTCGCATGCTGTCGTGCACAAGCCCTGGCGCTCCTCAGGCAGCGGCTCATGCTGCCGAGGTCTTACGACTTTTTGAAGGAGTCTCCATAATTCTATGGCTATTTGCCATTTATAAACGACATAACCTGTCTCCCACGTGGCTTGAGATGACGTGCGCTGACGTGGGGTAGAACTTTGGGAGACGAGGTGAATATAGGGAAGGAAAAATAGGAAAACTTTTCAGATGGTAAATGGCTGGGGTTTACGTAACGGAAGAAAGTGTGCTACTCAATCCACCCACTTACTCCCACTGGAAGGGGAAGTGCGGAATATGAAAGGTAGGTTAGGACAGCAGGCAGCGCCCCTTTGTAGGTAGAGGATACCTGGCAGAGCCCCTACCCTCCGGCTGGGTACTGCGGGCGATGGGGTTGCGATTTCCCTACGCCGTTTATTATTATTATTATTATTATTATTATTATTATTATTATTATTATTATTATTATTATTATTAGGGAATGAATTACTATTAATGGGTAAAAATCTTGATTAATTATTTAAAAGTGATAATTAAATCTAAATGTAAAATGATCAGTCGTTTGATGTACATTCAGTTATCTACAAGTTATTGAGACAAAAGTATAGTCCGACAGGTTTGATAAACCACTCATGTTACTGCAAGTATTGTTTTGTTACAAGTAACTACTGCCTATGGTTAGAGTCAGAAATAGACACCAAGGAACCCCTGAAAAGTTGACAAAAATAACCCTTTCTGGTAATTGAAGAAAAGAAACTTTTATTCATGTAATTTTGTTTGTAAGAATTGACGTTCCTAAACATTCTGAAATGTTGCATCTTCCACAGTATTCTACATTTGACACTTTTATAGAGATGCTGGGATCACATTATGCCATATCATCCCATGGCTAGAGCCCTACTTCAAAATTGGAGTCCTAGGCTACTGTCTAGAATGCCATGTCAAAAGTTACTTGTGGTGACACTAATCTGTAGATACTCATATCACAACCCCATAATTTCTAAACAATAAATGAGAAAGAACATTGAGTGAGAGTACTTTATAGTCAATTAATTAGCAAAAATTTGTGGGAAAGTTTTCATTTGGTTGCGCTCAATTGGTTGTTACTACTTCATGAACTACTTAATGTTATATGAGAAATTAGTATTTGCTATTTTATGTTTTTTTCATTCATTTTTCCCGAAATGAACATAGGCTATAGATATACTATGTACTATAAACACAGCTTTCTTCTGTTTTAAACGTGGTGATATATGACAAGAAATGAAAGTCATGCGTTTATGCGAGTAATTAGCAGACTCAAACCAGTTATTAAAGAAACTTAAGTTATAATCTCTTCTCAAGTATACCATCGGTTATGGTATTTTATTTAAACTATATTAATGTACGTTCACGTAACTACTAATACTGCAGGAAGTTACACCACATACTGATTAATATCACCCACCATGCCACGAATATCTGAAGGGAACATGGAGGAGAAGGGTCTAGCGTGAGTCTGGCGTTGGGTTATATTGTTTCTATATTTATAGGCGTGCGCAGTCTAAAACAAGAGACAGCAACTACATTTCTGGGGCCGATTTATTTTTGAATGTTTGTCTTTACAAATGATATATTTTACTTGAAAATGAATCAAACATACTGTAAGGAGAATGAAATATTAACTTTAAAGATACAATTAATAAATAAAATTGATTTTATGTTAAACCATTTTCAGGCTTGTCAGACGGCTTGGAGAGCCTCTCTCCAAATATCGTATAACAATTTCCACAATTCATGGTTAAATAGGGAGAAATAAGAGATTGAACATATTTAAGAAAATAATACTTTGGGCTGACGTTTACTTACGGGGAACCTGCGCGGCATTCTTACTTCATTTAATGAAATCTGTTGCCAACCTCACAATTGTGTTTTCACATTAGTCGTTTTGCCAATTGGTCGACGACTGAGGTACAGGGCACATAATATAATGGCAATAGAGATGTCCAGAATGAAGTTACGTTAGGCAGGAACGTGTTGGGTGGCAAGCTCTGGTGTGTGTGTGTAAGCTTTTCCTAGACAACTAGAAAGGTTTTGGCTGTATTATGCAGTTGCCAAAGTTTATGTTTCTTATCACATATGTTATCTACAACATTTGTTTGCTTACGATTTGTTTAGGTTCTGGCTACGTATCTCGTTCATAAATTTGATTTAAAGCAGTACTATTCTACCGGACATGGTGCGTGAAGTCACTACCTTATAATTTTGAAAATGGTTCGAAGTAAATATTATCATGACCTCTGTGATGATGTTAAGGTGTTATTTATAATAAAATGAAACGTATGAAACATTTGGATCCACGTGCACTTTCATCGAATACGAAAAGTGCCAACAAATTTTTGACCCCTGTGCTATTCGAATAGAAGTGATTTATTCCGTATAATTTTATAAACTGCCGGTTTTTTAAATATTTATTTTAGAAAATTGTATTAAGTATTATCATTCAGAGAAATATTACCTACACTCAACTTTAATAATCATTTGCAAAAAATCCAAAATGTTCATAAAGTCAGATACAAAAATGTTCATAATTCAGAGTGGAGAAACTTTGAATACTAAGTTTACCAGAATTCGACATAATTCGACATTTCCTTTGTTGAATTCAAATTTTGATGGTTGAAATTCAATATTCCAGGTATGCGTTTAAAATATTTCTTGTTATTCCTAATGATTTCAATGTTAACATTTTTATCAAAATTATTTTCAATGAAACTTGCTTCTTTTGCTTGCTCCGTTTTAACGAACATTTCATACTATTTCTTGCGATACAATTGGGATATATGGCTTGATAGCCCTAGTGGCAAAAGTAAACAGTTGATTCGCAGAGCTAAGTAATATTTTGGCTTAGATTTTAAACAAATAAAGTGTTGAAGATGGCTTAGCTTTTACACAAATAAAGTCTTGAAGATCTACAAAGTACTCCTGTTTGTTCGACAAGTTCAGGGAAAGCACTTAAATGACATGTTATTTATTGTGAGTGCTATGTCCTTTTTAGAGGGTTATTTATATTTTTGCAAAAAAATAAAGAAAATCAACATACGTTTGCAGGTGAGACATCTGAGAATGACAGGAAAAGGTTTAGGTGTTTGAACTGCGATTTACGAAGATGGAGCGGAACCTATAAGAGGCCACTACTGACTTGAAATAAACGTCTAAAGTTTCTTGCCTGGAAGCAGAAAACGACTTTTGTTCACTTTCTTCCAGGGGCGCTAAAATTTTACTTTCCTGATTTGTGGGAACAGTAGGGAATTTAAAAAAAATCTTACTGTCTCCTATCGCCTTTTGCCCCAGTCCACTATCGCACACTTGGTAATAATGAAAACACAACTCTATTGTAGAGAAAATATAATATCTCACTAAAGTGTACCTACCCAAAACAAAAACGTTTTAAAACTATTTTAAGCAGAGGAAAATCCCCAACGAAGAATGATTTCGTTGTACTAACAGAAAATCAACAAACTCCAACATCTGCCACTTGCCACCCAGAGGCCACTAATCTGCTCTCAGAAGCTCCAAAAGTCACGTGTTCTGGACATCTTTATGAATTAGGTGCGCTCACTGAATAGGTGGGGGAACAAAAAGAGATATTTACAATGGTTTCTCAACAAAGACTAGTCCCTAACGAGGTTGAAAGTCTATTATGCGTTGAACAGGCACAAGGATGTTTTAAGTTATTCGCTTCGAGCGAAGGTCTCGTTGTGAACTTCGACACACATAGCAAATCGTCAGGCTCGACATACAAGTGTTCGGCAATGTCTACTTTGAAATAAAATGAGTAAGAAATTATGCGATAGACCGTAGAAAGGATGTTGTATGTTAATCACGAAACCGAACACCGAAACCTCGTCAAAAACTTGGACATGTGATGCAAAGCTTCAAATCGCCTTACAAGTTTGAGGTTATAAATTATACGACGCAATTCCGATCACGTTCAGTATTCGTTGTTCAGCTCACAAAAACACACTAGTTCTGTTATGTTGTTAAAATCAATTCTCACCTCACTTATACAATCTAATCCATGTTCGTACAAGACGAGCAAAAATGGCGACCTTTCCCAGTAAGTAAACAATAACCAAATGCTTTATTACTGATGGCTCGGGACTTCTTTCAAATTTAGCAGGGGGAGCCACGGCCCTTCTGCCTCCTGCTCTGCGCACGTCTACGCCTATATTGATGTTTGTGTTCAAAGTGTGAAGGGTGAAATCAGTTGAAATAGTAAGAAAGTAAGAATTGCGAATCTGACCTGTAACCATGCTAAACATAAAATCTTTTCCACAATACTAATATTTAAGTAGTATAAAAAATGGAAACTTACACTGCCCCAGTCACCAAATTTCCAGTGACCACAAGGAACTTCACATTCTTCATATTCTGGAGGCGTTTCTAGATGTTGTATGCATAAATGACTATCAATGTGTTGGACTTCATTTGGAGCGATTTCAACTATACAATGAGCAGTCAAATTACGGTAACCACGACCACATTGCACAGAGCATTCTGTTGCAGTTAGTTGCCAGCTGTTAATGAAATTATGGATTAAATCACATTGTCAAATGTCACAGCAATTAAAATTTTAAGAACTCACTGTTTTCACATTGCAATATTATAATCACGAATTATTTGAAATAATTTCAACAATAACATGATGTTCATTAATGACATTAGACTGGTGAAAACTTGTAAAAGAAACAATTTTTTAAGTACATATTCTTCAAGAGGATTACCAAATAGGGTTCACATACAGGGCATTCTGAATCAATTAATCATAATTCAGCAGAACCAAAATAACTACAAGACCATGTGAAAAATCAAAAACTACTGCCAAATTTGAGAAATTTAACATTAACATCATTCCACCTCTTATTTTAAAAACACTAAACCTGTACAAAACAAAAACAGTGAGTTGGATTCTTAAGATATATAAAATATAAAGAAAACTATGAGAATGAATTCAAAATTAAAGCATTTTTTATCTATTGACCTCGTTTTATCTATTTCATCCCTCCCCATATCATCAAGGGCTTTTACCTCCCTTATAATTATCACATTGTGAGAATGGCATATTGTACATAAATGTTCATGTCATCAATGTCATGCCGCCCTTTCTCAGAAACGAATAAATTGAAATCCAATAGATTCTTATTAGTGTCTTTGCTACCTTCCCCCATATCTTAATCCTGCTTTTGTATCCCATTTTGAGGTAAAAGACGAAAGGTAAAAAAACTAGAGATGCTACAACATACTTTCTTGCATTGATGAAAATAGTTACGTAATATTAAAATATATAATTATTTTTAGTATGGCAGAAATTGTAATTTCTACCATATTAAACATTCAGTTACAATTTAAATTCAACCAATTTAAACGAAGCGCTTCCGATGCATATATGTGTTTTTTTTGGATAGCCAGGAACAGCAGATATTTCTAACTTTTACAAATGAAACAAACATTAATATTTTTAAGTTACATTATATGCAGCTCATTATAGAGAAAAGAAACAATAATATTTCACACAAGCTTGCCGTAATTACATCTAAGTAAGCTAACAATTTCTTATACAGTAAAATCTGTCTAAACCGGAATCTGTACAAGCAGGAATTCTGCTTTAACCGGAAAATTTCTCTGGCCCGTGAAGTTATTTGGTATTTTACACAGTATAAAACGGAATCTGTCCAACGCGGAAACTAAAGGGATGGATTTTTATAAAACGGAATTCCTGTGAATTTAAAGCGATTGACAGAGACGCGAGATATTCTTAATGTAATGAATACATCTGCAAGTCTGTTTTAAAATCTCTGTCACGCGATTTAGTCGTGGCAACCCCACAGTGAGGGAGAGGGGCTTCAGGTGACAGCGTAGAATTCGACCTTGGTGCCACTTTCTCAAGTCGTAGGCCGCAGGGTACTCCTCAATGAGCGTAGGAAGGTATACGGAATGACTTCTATTCGCACATCTCCCTGCCCCACGGTCAAAATCGTAAACCCTCAGCCAGAGACATCACATGTAATTTATGTATTGATATAAACAGTGATTTTTTGTTAATATTCTGTCTTTAAATTAAAGATCAAACTACAGTCTGACTAATATTTAAATGTTTAATTCAATGAAAATATGAAGAATTAAAAAATAGATAATAGAATATTACATAACTCATATACGACTCTTTTTATCGTAACCAGTACCTTTAACTCCACTTCCAGTCTTCTAATACATAACATTTTTGAAGACAGTTTTATCATTCTAGTACAATAATATTTTAGACAATGTTATATAATGTAACAATTTTAGTTTGTTCCGAACCAACAATTAATATTAACAAACAGTAGATATAAATAAATACCCGGAAGGGGTCACGTGGGAGAATTTGGACTCATGGCTTGATTATTTCATGTAGAGTTTTGTTTGAGAATGTTGTAGATGCTCGTTATTTTCAGTACCTTTTCCGTAATCTTCCATCTGCCAAATCCTATACTCATCTCATGATTGCAGGCTATCTGTTAATTCTCAGAAATTATTATCATCTCGCCGTTTTCTCAGGGTTGCAAAGCTGCGTTCTGCCTCTGTAGGTAGAAATTCTTAACATACTGCAGTTCTTTCGAACACACTAAACACTTCGCCATTGTTACAGTATCTACAAAACGAAACATTTCTTCCCAAATCGAAAGAACATTAACGGGCGTAAATAGGTTCTCATGTTGCCTGAAACACAGGCAATGGCCCACTGCCAACGCTGTCAATCCCTCCCTCCGACCATCCACCTTTGCTCGCACTGTTTCTCGCAGTCCGTTATCTCGGAGGAGAACGCTGCTCTGACGATACGTCTGTACCAGCTGGCAAACAGTGCGTTTTAGCGTTTTTACACTATCTGAGGTCAAAAACGAATAAAAAAGGTTGTTGCCACTTTTTTGAAAATGTTCCAGGGACTTCATGTCAAGTACTCCTCAAAATTAAAATATCGGTTTCAATTTCAAGGGGCCGCAATAACAGCCAGATTGGAGAATACAAATTTTGGTGAAAATCCTGCTTTCCGTTTAGTTGCTAGCGTTGTTTCTAGAGAGACAAACGGACAGACATACGTTTTGCCGTCAATTTTTCAGTATCAAGAACCAACAAATCATGGATTTTGGCCACACAATGTGTTAGAAGAAGTAATTTCCTAATTAAAAAGAAAGATTTATCGACTTTTTCCTTACCAGGGTATGGCAATAAGAGTTTTTCTGTTGAAAATTTACAGGTTTCACACAAAGCATTACATTACTTTCTGGATATAGCGTATGCATTAACGAGAAAGTAAAAGTGATTTGGGTCATTAATTCACAATTATTTTGGAAAATGTTTGCGGTAACTATTTAGTAAATATATAATTAAACATTTTGTTATTAAGGGAGAGCGTAGGCATAGATCAAAAACTAAGATTTGGACCGCAGATTACCCAGACAAATGAGAAAACACTGGGACACTGAGATCTAGAAACAGCTGAGGCACTCTCAAGCCATCTCTGATAAACTGCTATCATAGCCGAGCAAATTTAGAGATTTTATTTATATTACTATTTCACAATTTATTTTTAAGATCAGATTTCATTAAGAGAAAATTTTCTATTTTAAGTATTGTAGTTTGCAATGATAATTTTTTCTTTTTTTTTTTTTTGCAATTTTTGAAAGTACACCGCGAATGGGACTAACACCACTTATTATACCGACGTTTGGTATGTATGAGAAGAAACTTTAAAGAAATAATTTTGACCCTCTTTTGAGAAAAATTGTTTAAAAATTTCCTAAATTTTTCGCAAAAACTCATATTTTCGTAAAGTGGAACATGACCTTACTTTAAGATCTTTCTAAAAAAATGAGATCCGCGCCATTTTTAGTTCTTTATTTTGAGTTTTTTATGGTACTCGAGGACAAAGTTCAATAAAATAATTTGGAGCACATGTTGATAATGTTGTTCAGTCATGTTAAGTACCCCCCAAAATCAAGGAGTAGTTTCAGAAAAACAATTCAGATAAATTGGGGAACATTTATTATACTTTTAGAGAAAATCTGTCTGAACGGTTTAGGCGCTTTCATTGACCACGGGCAGACAAAAGGAAAGAAAGCTGGCATGATGGACGGACGGACGGACGAACAGACAAACAGATGGACAGAAAGACAGCCGAATAGACAGATACCCTGCGTGATCAAAAGTATCCAGACACGTCCAAAATGGTGTTAGGGTTTGGTCGTGCTTTTCATGGAGGGAGCTTGCATCCCTTGTTTTGTGAGGCACTATCGCGGGCCTACGTTGATGATTTAAACACCTTCTTGCTTCCCACTGTTGAGCAATTCGGGGATGACGATTGTATCTTTCTACACGATCGAGGGCCTGTTCATACAGCAAGGCCTGTGGCGGAGTGGTAACACGACAATAATATCCCTGTAATGGAGTGGCCTGAACAGAGTCCTGACTTGAATCTATCGAACACCTTTCGGATGTTTTGGAACGCCGATTTCGTGCCAGGTCTCACCAACCTACATCGATACCTCTCCTCAGTGCAGCACTCCGTGAAGAATGGGCTGCCATTCTCCAAGCACCCTTCCAGCATCTGATTGAAAGTATGCCTGCGAGAGTGGAAGCTGTCATCAAAACTTAAGGATGGGCCCCTATTGAATTCCAGCATTAGCGATGGACGGCGCCACGAACTGGTAAGTCATTTTCAGCCACGTGTCCGGATACTTTTGATCACATAGTGTAGATAGACAGACTGATAGACAGACAGACGGCCAGTCAGACTGGCAGATAGACAGACGGCCAGTCAGACAGTCGGATAGACAAACAGACGGATAGACAGACGGACAGACAGACAGTCGGACGGACAGGCGGACGGACGGTCGGACGGACAGAGAGATGGACGGACAGACGGGCGGACTCAAGCGATTTTTCGCATCAGTACCAAGGACCCACATAACACGGGTTCTGACTACACAACGTGTTTGAGGAATGAATTTAATTTACTGCAAATTGGTAGAAGATTTATCAATTTTTTCGTTACTAGGAGTTACCATTCTGGCACGCCTGTTTTAGCATTTCATACTATCGTAGAAAAAATGTTTATATTTCGTGAGTCAAATAATTGTTTCTGGCCCAACATGAATTTTTTTTCACACACCACTGACTGAAATTTACATAGTTTGCAATTAATTTCATAATGAAGCAACTCTCGTATCATCAAAAATATAACAACCTGAAACAAAATAAGGGAATGAAGTGACCTATTCATGGCGTTGCAGTCGCAGCAGGGGCACGGAAGTGTCAGATCTCAGCATTGCTAATACACGATTTCATTTAGTATTTCTGCATCGTCGTTATTGCGCGTGCTTGCTTTTGCTGTCTAAGCTGAGAAATGTTTCTAACTAGGGTGTAGATGTAAAGCTTTTCGTACTATTAACCGGTCGTATAACAACCCCAGAAGTGAGTATGCAAAAAATGTCGTCGGTTTAGACTTGAACACTTTTGTTTGTGAAATGTTCATTTATCATTTTTTTATTATGGCACTAGTGGCAAAGAATTCGAAGCATAAATTGAACATTCCAAAAATGCTAAAGAACTATTTCAACGAAAGAGAGCATATTCGGATAGTTTTTATAACATTACATTCATAGAAGTCGAAGCGAGGGAATATCTCGAAATCTTCAGGGAAGCCACTGATGTTTTGGAAGGGGGAAATATGAAGCAGAGGCGAAGGAAAAAGAGATGATAGATTATCGATTATTTCGTAGTTTCGGGCGTATTAACTGCTATTCTAACGTCAAATGCGGCGCCGACATACTCGTTGGTTATACGCTGGCTGTCGTTGACGTTGGGGTTGGTTCCCTTCCAGGCATCAAAAACACTGGGGCATCGCCCCCCCCCCCGACCAACCAGCCGACTGATCTTCCGATATGTGTGATAGTATGGTGCACGTGAATGTAAGTGTATGTGCACGGGCAGAGGAATCGACAAGGACAAAGAATGAAAGGCAGAGCGCAGTCGTGGCCCTCATTTTAACCCTGCATTGAACAACTTTGTTTTCCATAACGCATAGTACCAAGGACTGTTAAAAAAACATCAATATGACGTTACAAGCATTATTTACATAATCATTTTAACTTACATCTTCACTTTTACTTGCAATATATTTACAGATGTCTTTTTTTCTCATTCTATTCAAAATTATGATCTATTGACGATATAAATTGAATTCTGATACGTATTTACTCATTTTGTTACTCTACCCTCACAGGAGAAAAGACTGATCAATACCTCTTACTAATAGTACTATTTGGAATATCTTACCATCTTCGACAATGTGAAATAAATTTGATTTGAAAATTAAGCCTCATTTTTGAGTAATAATTCCGTTTCTAGGAAAACGTTGGTTACAAGTTAGACCAAGGGACGGTCATTTAGTGTCTACCTCATGTTTCTGACTTAATAATTGTGTTCTGACAGTTACTAACTTGACAGTGATTATGGAACCATAAAATTCATTATATTTCTGACACAAAATATAAATCTAGTGGTTTGAATCGTATTACTCCAAATCTTATGAGAACTTAAAAAATATGTGGAGACAAAATAACCCTCCCTTCGTCAATGCAGAGTGCAATATTCGTGCTGGTACGAATACTGTTGTTAAGGTACTGCTCCGCGTCAGATTCAGATAAACCACGAAAAACCGCCAATGACAGCAGCCGGCCGCTAGAATTCTCGTCCAAACAGTGGATAATGCACTAACAGTCCAAACAGAGGACTAGCTATCAAGCTTATGTCTAAAATCCAAGAGTCTAATCTCCGGTGAGTGACAGTGGCAACTATTGTTGTTCTGAGCTCTCTCAGACACTAAGAAGATATGATACTGCACTGTGACTGCGGTCATGTCGTTTACTGCTGTGAGCTGGGAAACATTTCTTTCTTTCTATTGCTACTTGTTCTCAGGTCTGCCGGTTTCCACTGGCAACTGATTTGGCGTCAGGTGTGAGTTGCAGGGCCCGATAAACAATTGTGTGATTCGCGGTCTCCTTGTGAGGGCCCTTATACATAGCAATACTTGTATAATTCACTATTACGTTATTAAATCCTGAGCCTTTCGCAGGGACTGGAAGACATCTAAATTCGAATATTTATAATATATATATATATATATATATATATATATATATATATATATATATATCATACCATTCATAAGCATTTATCATACATCGTCGTTACCTCTCATTATCACCCATGTCAACAGAGGAATGTATCATTATCATACGAACAGAGGAATGCAATAGAAAACTATCATTGTGGTCACCTGTCAGAAAAAGGAACGTCATAAAATCATACTCCTCCTTCCTGACATATGACGAGTAATAAGTATGGCGCACATCATCACCGACAATAAAAATATATCACATGTCAGTGAATATGAACGATACGAACGTTCTCTTTTTTTCTCTTCCCCATCCTCCCTTCCTCAGTACTCGTTGTCAGATCGTTCTGTCTTCAGTACACAATGACAACATGGTGCATAGGTTTTAGTCGTATGTATCCATCAGTCACAGGTTCTATGATCTGATTGGAAGTGACACTCGCAACTAGGGAACAAGTGTCTCACAAGAGCGAGGCCGGCTGAGATAGCCAAGGGCAACAACTGTTGCCGCAGCAGCAACAATGATCGAGAATTTGAGGATTTGCGTCCCGACGGGTTTTTTCGATATTAGCTAAAATAGGTAGGTCGAATACTGCCGCTGTCTGAAGGAATTCTAGCGGCCAATAAGCAGTTGTCAATGATTTTTCTGATCATTACCAGGCAAGTGCTGCAGCAATAACCAAACAATAGACCATGGCTCGCGCGCGATCTTTCCTTGCTCACCCTGGCCCCACTGCCCCATGCACCTACACGCAATTCATTATCACGCGTGTCCGGAGACTAGTCACGCGCTTAATTAGAGCTTGTCTTTGCTGTAGTCAGAGTTACCTGGAGGGGAAAGCCTCGCAAGCCGACTGTAGGTTTGCGCCGTTGCTCATCATTTTCAGCAGGGGAGGAACACCGCCACTTCCCAAAAAGTAACATGCACAGTACGTACGAGACTAATGACCATAGCAGTTGTCGCGCCCGGTAACACCAATACATAAACAAGAGTGAGGAGTAAGAATGTCGGACCAATCATCCACTGAAGGCAGCTGGCAATGTATTATGAAGTTGACAATAGTTTGTTTGAAATGAATTTGGCATAATAATATAAGAAACGTACACAAAAAAAAATCTGCGATAATCCACTAAATGCGTTTCCTGCTACAGGGAATGTGAGTTTGGCTAATACACTAATTACTTAAAATATAACAATTACAATTAAAGGAATGTAAATACCTTATGTTACACTGACTGTTGCACTGCTTCTCCATTACCTTGGGCTTGGGCATCTTAGAGCAATAATGTTCAGCAATTTCTTCATTCCGATCCAAAAGTGAACAATAGGGTATTCTGTAAGACACACCTGAAATAATACTACAGTCAATTATGGTGTTTGTAATTTGATAACTTTTTTCTTTGAAAATTAAACATACCCAAACATTGCTTTGTACATTCACTCCACTGTGAATATTTCCACAAACAGCGAATGACATACTTATAAGTTATCTGTGGAGGATACAATTTACCAACAGATAATATCTGCAACAATCATTTATGAGCATTAATTAAAAGGACAATGTAACACTAGGGTACAATCATGTTTAGAGACAATTCAGCAGAACATGTAGAAGTATATGAATTCAATAGAAATTGCGAGTATTTTTATTGATAAAACTCTATTATCATTTGCATTTCACTTTTTCGCCAGCAAAGAAAAAATAATTTATATTTTAATTAATTTTAAAGCCAGTTATAACTCAGTGTTTTTTCTCTCTCAAAAATTAAAGGTACAGAATAAATTGAGCTAAAAATTATTCATGCGAAACAGGAGGCGACCAGATGACTGGCGAAAATACTCTCAAATGGTTTCACTGAAACGGAAGAACATTCTCTCCTCTAACACACGAATATTCTTTGCAATACAGAAACACTAAATAGAACAATTCTGATGTTTCAAATTGGCTTCCTAATAACAAATTAATGGTTAGCGAAGAGAAAACCGTGTCAGGAGTTTTCTATTGCTAATAATTAATTGTACACTGAATTGAAAAAGAAGGATGTGCCACTGACAGATGTTAAGTTAAGCTTTTCGTGTCCCTCAATTCAAACTTCAAATGGAACATCAATTAAAAAGCATAGACATAATACATACAATGTAGTACCAATCCTCGACTGGAACTCAGGGCAAAAATCAAGTTCATATGCTACATGTTCGAAATGCATTCAAATTCAGTCAGCCTTCATATTGTTCTGTGTGTCTTTAAAGGAAAGAATTGTACGTAGGATAAGTAAATCTCACCGACATGATTCCTGTAATCCTGTTAATTAAGCTAGGAATTCTATCATTGCATTGCCTTTTCACTTACGAATCAGAGGTCAAAAATTACTTACTCAAGGGTGGAAACATATTTTCAGCCAATTCAGACGTCTATAACTTTAACTCTTGCCAAAGTAATCGTATTTATTAGTTATTAACGGCTTATTTAAAACAATCACAATATACTAGTATGTACATTCTTTTCACAACACCATAGCCAGATGTCATTAAACGATTAAAATTAAAATCGATACACGAGTTTATGGGCTAAAGAAAATATTTTCTGCTCCATATTTGTTTCTACACAATTTGAGACAATATTGAGTATCAAAAAGGAACCGAATATTCATTTTAACAATGATATATAATGTACTAGTTACATTTTGTTCTTATAATTCTAAAGGACTAGATATGCCTGTAACATGTACTTGACACATGTACACTGTAAATTGTACTTGAGATTCGGGGTACCATCTGGATCAGGGATTTTGCCCAGTTTCTTTGATCCTTTGAGCAGTTGCTGAGATGGTCCCTAGTCTTGCTTTTGGACGTAAATGTAGCTTCAGTATCTGCGCCCGTTTTTTCATCTCAATGGGGATTATAGTTATTCAAGTAATCGTTCTCAATGTTCTCGTGGCAGTTGGTCTATTCCTTCACATAGGAGAACGTAAGAGAGAATAGCCAAAATATGTAGTGCTTTGCTTTGCAAGTAGATTTTATTACACAGGAGCTATTTTTTTCATCAACTCTTTCCGAGAGCGCTCGTTGCTACCTGTATTTATAATATACGTTAAGGTAGGAACCCGAGTGCCCGAGGAAACCTGCACAGATTGCACTTATCCCCATAGTACGCCACACACAGTTTCTAACTTTTTTGACTTATCCCTCACAGAATGACTTACTTATGATATAAGTACACAGGAACAGTGACGCAGAAGCGCATGTGGAGTGCGTGGCGCGTACGCGGGGGTACTACCTGGCGGTTTTTCTTCACAACTGACTACTTTGGCTGATAAGTATAATGGAGGATTACTCCACGTAAAGGCAAGGAAACCTAGTTTAACGGAGGATTATTACAACAACGAAGTTTTTTGAAAACTCAAAAAAAAAAAAAAATCTGTGAAATAGAGCTTCAAATTTCGATTTACAGTAGCACTAAAGCTCCATTTTCTTAAAAACGGCTCCAAATGTTTCAAAGAAAATTGTCATTTATTACGAGGTTTTACTGTTCTTTAATATTTCTGTTGTACTATTAGGAAACCGAGAAATTAATAAATTTTTTAAAATGTAGTTCGGGCAGCAATAGTTGGCAGCTAGCAAGGGTATTTGGTATGTTTGAGACCAAAAGGAAATAGGAAACCAATACGGGAAAGTGCCATTCTGTAGCACCACCAGTTAATTCTGTCACCTCTCTGACAACGTTCCTCTCTTCAGCCAACTTTTTGGCGTACACTACTGTTATGTTTTAAGTTTAGTAGAAAAAGGAATACGATTGCTGTCAGTCAAAGGAACTAGATCATGGCGTATTCGAGAAGTTCGGCGTGTCTGAATGCAAGCAATGCAACACCTATTTTGCCCAGACTTATGTTACAAAAACAACAACAAAAAAAAAGAGTTTGAAGGAGTAAGACTTTGCCCTGATTTCTTACCGAGAGCTGATTGGGCCCCTGATATATATATATATATATATATATATATATATATATATATATATATATATATATCACAGAGGGAATAAGGCCAAACATGGCTTAAGCTGGGAGATATATAAGTTATTTCAATCACTGTTACACAAGTGAACACTCGAATGCTGGGAAACATATTCTTCGTCACCTGAAAGAATCATTAAAAACAGGTCCAGTGTTCGAATCTTCAATTGATCTCCTCACAATATTAACTAAAGCTGTTTGGGGAAAGGGATTACCAAGGATCTTTTACAGAAATCCTTATATTTTAAATGGTAACTTTAATTAGGTCTCCAAGAATCAGCTAGCCGTTGCTTTGTCAAATGGTTTAGGTTTTATCCGAGGCAACCAAGGAATTGATGATCATAATTCGACTCTTGACGAACCTGGTAGTGCGAAGGAGTTACGAAATTTTCTGAACAGTGATCGAAATAGGTGCGCAGAATCTGGCTACGCAGGTATACTACGCTTATAGTAGGGTTTGCTGAAATATCTATGCATTCTACGACCGTTTAAAAGCGAGCAAACGCCCCCGTTTTAACGGTCGTAAAGGGCATAGATATATCGTGGAAACTCTACCAGGCACTTCACGTGATATGCTGTTAAACAGGAGCAGATGACACAGAAGTATGTATCAAACTGAGAACATGATTGCTGGCATATTGATGAACGGATTGCCAAGACGAAGCAAGGAAGATGTATGAAACTTCTCGAAATGGGTTTGTATAACTTGAAGTGACTGTACGATTGCTGTGGCTCTGGGGACGGGGTAAGATAAATTAACATATAGCGTCCCACCCGAACGATTGTTTCTATTTCGTGTAACACTCCAATCAACCACTCATATATTCACCAGAAAACTCCGATATCGATTTGGTACTTGTTTGGTATTAAGTACTTATATTCAAGTAATGAAATTATCATAAATTGACAAATTGCGAAAATTATTAATTCTCATTTACATTACTTATATCATATTAATTTTATTTTAGTACATTCTGATCGTATTTTACAAGTAATTCATGAACATTATTTTTCAACTTGAGAAAATGCGTCTCATTTTTTAGGACATCTCGGCCTGAATTTGGACCTTTAATCTGTTGGACAAAACAATGATCCAACAAATCATTAACCATCATCGATTTGTTTCACTTCAATTGAGGCCTGCCCAAATCAGAGGCCGTAGGGTCATAGCCTATGGCAGCTGTGGGCACACGGATTGCCATCGAGACTATGGCGAATTTTGGAGTTCAGACGCTTGTCTCATTCTTTCAGAAGCAAACATGCACTTGTGTCAAATTAGAAAACAGTGACAGTCTATATGCAAAAAATGTCGTTCGGCAAAATTTTTCAACTCATGGAAAACACGTGCGAAAGACACTGCCCCATAAATGCCACTTTTACGTATTAACTGTTCTCAGTGGGGCTGCCTTCACGTGGAGTCACTTGGCAGCAGCAGGTCGCTTCACACAGATACTGCCCACTGCCTCTAATAGTAAGCGTGGGAAAGGAAGGATTCGTGATCCACACAGCTGCGCTGTGGGCGCCGGCAGCCGCCAGGCAGGCAACATGCAAGCAGATAAGCTCAGCAGAATGTTCGAAGGGCCTGGTCTGCATGCATCTGCTGGCGATGGCGCGGGAGATCATTTGCGCTGCGGGTGGCGGGAATCCGCCACCCACAGCCACAGCAGCGCTACTGCGCCTCTCATGTGAATTCCTCCATTTAAATCAATGATGTGCCCGCAGATGCGTCATCGGAAGCGCTGCAGAGTGGCTCCGTGTGAAGGGACACTAACAGTTGTTACTCTTTCTTCACTTTCTCGTTTTCATCGTTCACGATTTAAACACGTGCACGTGTTTGTCCCTCGTTCTCATTTGCTGACGGACACCAAACATCTTTTCAGGGGGCCGTACGCATTACGAGTTAGGCCCCTTTCAAAATTAAATTATTTTTTGATTCTCTTCACAAACGAGACGAAATAATTTTTTCTTCGGCCTTGAAGAGATTTCTCACGAAAGGCGCCTCCAATGAAATTACACGGCGGAGGGATACACACGCAATGTTTTTACATACTGAATATAGTTAGGGCGACCAGACAACTTGCGAACTTAGGTTCTGCGCCAGATTGACCTTCATACCTTAGGTTGCAGTGATGACAGGGAACCTATTTTTATCAATAATGTGCCATCATTTTACTCACGTGAAATGAAAATGTTTGTTCCGGAGACAGTCGTAAGCAATAGGACGCTCGTATCGGTGAGACCGGTTGTGAAACCAGGATGTCGCTATTTTTGATTTTGCCTGCTTTATAAATTATTTGTCTGACACTATACGTCACAAACGATAATTATAAATGAATATCTGTTGAAAAACTCACTTCAAACAATATCGTGTTGTGCGAGGATTCTGACTACCGTGGATGGATCTGAAACATTGACCATTGTTTTAGATCCTTATATAATGTAAGATTATGTTTCAGAAAATAATATTGTAATAATACTTAGTGAAGTCAAGTATAAAAAATACATTAGGTTGCAACAAAAAATAGCAACCTTATTGAAAGGGGAGGTTGGTTCATAAGAAAGGTAACTGCATTATACTTACTAATTGTATAGAAATCGTCTACAATATTGTGATTGTGGCTGTGGCTTGAAGAGAAGAAATGATAATTGGTTAATAGGTGGAATATCATTATTGAGAGATATTGCACCTATTAACACTCACAGAAGATAATAGGTAAGTTATTATATCCATCCCATATGGATTTTACATTCCTAAAACAAAAGTCCTATGTATTTTCAAAGTATTATGTTTTTCTTGGGGAAAGTATTCATCAGTAACGACGAGATACCTCGAATCTTGGACAGAAGAATTATTGAAACACAAGAAAATGTAACTTGATATCGCGCAGTTGCAAATTGTCCTCTTTTATAATTACCCGAATTTACTCTTACAATTACACAAAATATAGCTGAAAATTTCCTGAACAGGAAATAACAATTCCCACAATATCACATTTTTCTCGGATTATTTGTAATGGTTATCGTTCCCAGCAAGCACTTTTTTGAGGGATTCAAACTCAGGTTTTTTTGATCTATCACGCCACTCACGTTAAACCCTATACTACCCACCTCAAAGGCTAGCACAACCTTCCTTAAGCTTTAAAAACAAAAGGGAACATTTACGTGTACAATTTTCAAAAACTCAAAGATTTTCATTGACATCATTTAAGGACCTAGTTTCAAAAAACTGATTTCATTAAGAAACAAACCTCTTATCTTCAAGGTTTTGAGAAGACGCCGAAACAATTTTAAACTCTTGCAATTTTCTAGTATTCTGAGAGTTCAATGAAAATTAGGTCTGCATCATTTTTATGCGTACTTTTCTCTATTCGAGAAAAAAATTAATCCAAACATTTGGAGCCATTTTTGAAAAAAATGTTCAAAATTTTGTTAAAGCATCATTTAAAGTACCCCCAAATCAAAATGTCCGTTTCAAAATCGCAGAGCCTCAATTTGGGCCAGATCGATCGCGGAATTTCGATTGTGGAGAAAATCGTTTGAACGGTTCAACCAGTAGAGCTGATCACAGACGGACAGATGTTTTGCAGTCAAACAATTTTTCGGTATTAAGGCTACAAATCTGTGGATTCTGACTACACAACGTGTTAGAAGTAATTTTCTATACAGAATGATCCGCCAAATTTGGGCCACGTCAATAATTTCTAAACGGTTCACGATTTCGAAATGCAGTGTTCGCTCAACAAAGCTAATTCTTGAGACTAGTAGAAATGGCGTAGAGATATGGTTTGAAATATGTTTAGTTTTCGAGGCACTTAATCATCTTTGATCTTTTAAATGAATATATATATATATATATATATATATATATATATATATATCAGCAATGGATAGATCATTAAGAGAGACCATTAGAACTTTGTTCGTAATTATAGTATTATATTAGATTTAGATTTATTTAGTCGATAAACAGTAAAAACTGTATGAGGGAGATTTTCTGCGTACGTTTTCTAAGTTCCAGAATCACATTCCATCTTTTAACTAGTTGATAGATGAGGAAATGGTTTTTAATAAAACAAAATAAATAAATTAAAAATTAAAAAAGCGCGAGATTAGCAACATTTGAAAAACTAGACATTTTCGTTCCCGAGTTATAGAAAGTGTCCGTAGATTTTGATTTCCTAAAACCGTGTTGTGAGTCTGAAAACGCTTGTTTTTTTTTTTTTTTTTTTTTTTTTTTTAAGAAAAGTTTCTGTTCGCAAATAGAAAAGCCTCTCTAATATTTTTCAGAAAACTGACAAAAGAAAGCTTATTTGCAACGGTAAATGAACTGCAGATTAGACGTTTCTGCATGCTACCAATCACGCTCGACTGTACTCCTACTACAAGCAAAAAGATAGTTCAACAAAACGTGTGCATAGTGAAGCTACATTTACGTCCAGAAGCAAAATAAGG
This sequence comes from Gryllus longicercus, assembly GCA_038098605.1. Classification (NCBI taxonomy): domain Eukaryota; kingdom Metazoa; phylum Arthropoda; class Insecta; order Orthoptera; family Gryllidae; genus Gryllus; species Gryllus longicercus. The sequence continues at coordinate 479,206 of JAZDUA010000751.1, forward strand.
GGCCCTCTCAGCATCTGCTCAATGGATCAGGGAAACCGGTCAAAAACCTGATCGAGATGAGGGTCATTGACCCCGAAGCTGAATTACATTATTTGTTACAAGCAAATTAAGTCTTTAAAAAATATACAACACAAATGTTAACTAATTCATTACATATCACTGTTTAGTTAAAATAAATTTATTTTTCTTTTTGAAGATAAGTAGAGTCTTCAATTGCATAAAAGCAGATATGCTGCAGAAAAGATTTTACTTTTAACTTAAATTTGTGAACCGACAATTGTTTAATGTCATCTGGCATTGCGTTGTAAAGTAACGTACATGTATGTGAATTTCTGGTAGTGAGCTGTTGATACTGACACTTGATGAACGTGATTTCTATGACGTGTTGTGTTTATAAATATCAGTATTGCATGAAAATATGTTCCCACCTTTAAGTAAGTCAGTTTTAACAAATATTACAGATTCGTAAATAAATAGGCAAGGCAATGGTAAGATTCCAAGCTCGATGAAAAGAGGCTTGCGGGAATCACGCGGATAGCATTTTTTCATTATTTGAATAATTTTCTTTTGCTATCTATTGGTCTGGGTACTACATGATAAGCTTCCCCAGAATATTATGCCATATCTCAGGCGGGAATGTACGTTTGCAAAATACACGCAACGAGCTGCATGAAGGCTGACAGAATATGAAAGAATCCTGAATGCGAAACATCATGAACTTAATTTAGTGTTTAATTATGTTACATGTACATTCCATTTAAGGTTTGATTGAATTGAGATACCTAGAAATTTTGTTACCTTAACATCAGCTAATTGCACATTGTTCATTTTCAATGGAGCATGCTTTTGATGATTTGAGATGGAAAAATGCATGAAACCGTTTGTCCTTCGTTAACTATTAATTTGTTATTACAAAACCAATTTGAAACGCCTGAAATAAATGTATTTATTATTTCTTTTTTACAAAGAACATTCGTGTCGTCGGCAAACATATCTTTTCTTCCCTTTTATAATAGATGGGAGCATACCGTTTACGTATAACAAAAAGAGGATAGGACCTAAGATCGAATCTTGCGAGACCCCATGTTCATTTGGTAAAGAATTGGAAATCTAGGTAAAAAACGTCCTTTCTTGCCAATATGGTATTTCTACTCTTTGAGATCGTTGATGTTTATGTTATGCTCAATAACGTCAAAAGCTTACGAAAGATCTAAAAATATTTCAATGGGTGGTTCATTTGGTCTAATGGGTGCTACCAATTGATGACTCACATCTTTAAGAAAAGAAAAAATTGCAGTTTTCGTAGATTTTGATTTTCAAAAACCGTGTTGTGAGTCTGAATACGCTTAGTTTTTTCTGAGAATTCATTCGCATATAGAAAAGCCTCTCTAATATTTTTGAGAAAACTGACAAAAGAGAAATTGGCCGGAAATTTTGAATTTCATTTTTGTTCCCTTTTTAAAAACAGGCTAATTTTTTGCTGTTTAGAAAATATTCGCAAATATTTCTGTGCATAAAGAAGCATTGAAAATGTGAGTTAACAGGTGTATAAAGGCAAGTGCACAGGTTTTTAATAAACTATCCGGAAATTCATCCAAACCAGACGAATATTTTTCTTTTAGCTTACTGACTATTCTCAGGACTTCCTTGAAAGAAGTTTCGGAATTAAAGACCGTGTCGACTATTTTTGGAGACTCATATCATGTTGAATTTTGTGGTTTTAGTCCCTTCGTGAGATCAGTCGCTATTCTAGAAAAGTGTTGGTTGAAGAGATTTGCAACTTTTTCCGCATTACTTGCTTCCCTTTCATTATCCTTCAAAACAACATTCTCTACAAAGTACCGTCATGATGTGGTCGTATTTTTTTACATATTTCACATTGCTTTAGTTTTGTTACTAGCGTTAAAATTTCCTGATTATTTTTCATAATTTTATGCCTGAACTATTATCTTAAAATTCGTAATTTTCTTAAAATTATTTTGTATTCTCGGAAGTAGACATGCGAACTGGGTGATACGTTGTGATGTTTATAAAAAAGTAAAGAGTTTGTTTCTACATGACGTTCTAATTCCTTGTGTGATACAAGTATTGCTTTACCGTGAAATGTTTCATTTTCTCTTTATAAGAGAAAAGCACGCGTCAACGTGAAGCTTTGAGAAAAAATAATACTTTTAATTTGTCATCAGCGAAATAAACGGTGTTCCATGATTCCTTAGCAAGTATTCCATAAATAATTGTACATTAACTTTAGTGAATGCTCTGCACATGCGTGTAACAAAAACTTTTTTAACTGCATGTAAATTGAATTCTGATAAGGATGTAGAATCAATATAATTTCTAACGAACATTCGTAAGTAGAGCTCTTATTTAATTCCCTCGCTCTACAATATGATCATCAAGGTAAAAACTAGGAATTTGGGGTGTGTTTAGATTATGGGACAAGCAATGTTCTATAAAGCAAAAAGCATCTGTTTGATCTAGATCACTCTAATGCTGTCTCGATAAATTCAATTTTATTTGAAAGAGATTGCACATTATGATGCATTATTAGAATCTTTTGCATGTACCTACACGGACGTTTTGCTGCTGCATCTGAATGTAGTTGCTATTTATTTATCTCATTTTTACCTCGAGTACGCGGTTGAAGGAAGTATTGTATCCCAGCAGTGACAGAAGCTGAGGAAGGAGAGACGACAGATGTAGAGGAATGGATATTGGGAGAGGTAGTACAACGATTAGATTCAGGGGATGAGGTAATTGGGTCCAAAGAGGTCCCGGAGAGGGGAAAAGAACTATGAAATGTGGGTATCGCAGGACACTGCCGAGGTTATGGAAGGATGTGTTATGCAAGCTCGGTACAGAGAGTGCACGTTTTCTGACAAGATTAAGGTGATGTTCATGCTGGGTGAAGCGTTTTTTAAGATGAAGTTTAGCTCAAATAATTTAACATGTGTGTCTCTCAGATGCAGTTTGAATTGGTTGGTTGTGTGTTTAATTTCTTTGCATAGTGTTGATTTGTTGTACCAGACATATAATTAGACATTCTAATATGCAGTTTTAAATTATACGGACTATATTTCCTCCAGCAGCCTTTGCAACAGTCGCCTTTGGGGAAGGTGACTTCGCTTCGCAGCGCCGAGACTCTTATGGGAAGAGAGGAGACTGAGGGGGGCGACAGCTGATGTTGCTGCAGTGCCTCTGACCAGAAGGGCCTAGGTTCGAGTGTCGATGGTAGCAGGATTTTCGACACTAGCTAGATAGCTATGTCGAGATCTATCGCTGTTTGGATGAAAAGTCTAGTGGCCGGCTGCTCTTATCAGTAGTTTTCCGTGGTTTCTCCGATCAATACCGAACGAATGCCCGAGCAGTACCCTAACAAACGGACCGCGCGCGATCTTTCCTTTCTATTCCGTGTCCTATCCTACCCCTTACGTATACACACACAGACCATACATGTTGGGAGATTGGAGTGTGTCCCGGCTGGGTGGTGGCCCGCTGGTGGGAGATACCTGGTTGGGGGGAAGAGCCGTAGCCGACGGTAGGTCGACGGCGGATCTCACCATCCAGTGGGGAATTATTACCGCCACCTCTCGCTATCAAATGTGCACTACTCTTACGGGACAAACGCCCTTAGCTTTGGACGCGCCCGGAATCATTAATTAACCAAACAATCCAGAAGTTGCAGAATTGTTGTAGTCTTTTAATATAATTGCCAGAATAATTTTGAGTTATTTGTCAGGATCAAAAGTTTAATTCGGGATATTTTCACGAATCATTACAGCGAACACCGTACAGAGTTGAGTACAAGCAAGTTCTCCGTTTTAATGAGGAAAATACGGTTGTCTGAAAACTACTGTAAACCTTTTCTTTTTTATTTTGCCCAACGAATTCCACTTAATGATTAAGTTTTTAGCTTTAAATGGGCTTTCCGTCACGTTCCCACATGTACTGTTGGGTTTACACAAAGTAAAAAACCATTTTAGTATATATTTTGAGGCAGTGGGCAGAGGAAAGGAACAAAACGTTTGGAAGAAGTCCAGGAAGACAGAGGCGGCGGTGAAGCTGGTACTAGAGAAGACGTTCTCGCAGGTGATACTCTTCCGAAATTCGGCACAGTTAATGGTATGAAACAAGCACCTCCAAGGGGCTGTTAACACTTGTAGCAATTCAGCAATCTTACTTTATACCGCAATTATACACTCCGTTTCAAGTTTGGGTACATTTTCACATTGTGTATATTCTAATGAATTCTTTCGCAGGTCGCAGTGTCGCCACCTCCCGGGCTACTGCTGCTTATTTAATTCAGCCGAGACATCACTCTCCACGGCGAGACTGTGGGAACCTCCCCGCCGAGCGACGGCCGTTCTGCCCGTCCACGCTGAACAGTGTAACGACTCACTTGATTACGAGGCTAGCTGCTGCCCTGAACGGCTGGTCTCTGTGCCGCTCTCGAACACGTATTGTGCGTTTCCCTACAAATTTCACTACAAACCAATTAAATATGTGGCAACAGTGAATTTTCTGTATAACAATGTTCTGTAATATGCGTCATGCTAAGTTCGTGTTTATCACAAGCATGTAAGTGATCACGTCGTGCAGTACAAGCAGCCACGTGTGTATGTTTCTAATACTCATGCAATTGAGCAATCTCCCACTGCTTGGCAACAATCCAACTAATGTGGTCACGATAAACTCTTTGTGCCGATAGCTATTGCAATCATTTAAATGCTTTTAACTTATATGTAGCCATAATTTTAATCAAGTGAATTTTACATAGTTTAATTACATTTTTATTTTGCGAAGAATGAAATGGTCGTTCTAATTGGAATTTGACACATGGATCTTTGCATATCAGATTTCTAGGCCAAATATACTTCTGCCTGACTTCCATGTCATTTATTTCGAATAATATAAGAAAGAGGAATAATATTTCAAGCTAACAAATATTTTTTTGTATACCAGGACTATAAACGACCTTTTCTGCTGCAAAAAATGTCCATAAAAGGTCATTTTACTGTACAAACGATGACATATTAGCTTTTTACGGCGCGAATGATTGCGTCATCACACATTCAACCTATCGCAGCAAGAGAATCGTTGGGAGGTAGCGGCAAACGGAATAGCCGACCATCGTTTTCTCGCACAGATGTCAAATATCCGAGACATCATAAGAAAGTTGTTTCGCAAAATTAAGTTTGATTCTCTGATTAATTTATAATGCTGTTACACAAAAAGTAGCGTTTGCAACCGTATATAATGTTACTTTATTCCATTCGTACAAATTTGAAAACTCGCTTCTAACGTCTTTTTCAAATCATGTACTCCTGCAATAAAGTTTAACAATATGAACTAATGGCATAAACTACTTTTTCGTCTTCCGTCAGGTTAGCAGGATTTTTAGTACAATTGCTTTTAGCTTCACAGGAACACATACTGAACGGCAAAGGCGGGATTTCGGATCTTTTATTGGGGGAGGGCAAAGGGTCCCCCGGCATAAGAGGGTAAAAAGTTCCCCTAAACCAAATGGCATATGCGTAGTTACAGTATAATTCTATGATAAATATAATATTTTTACAAGATTTCTTAGACCCGTCCCACCGCCCACACCCATCTACATCCAGAAACGTGTTTTTTCTTTAATTTTTTTCAACTTAATATTTTATCTGATAGAAAAAATATTTTTTTAAATTATACTATAAAAACATTTTTTGATATTTTCTCAACGCAAAGTTTTCAAAAAAATACCCAAAAAAGAATTGTTACTGTCTTAGAACCCTGGAACAAGCTTGAAAATATCTCAAAAGTTCTTCCTAAAGCACAAAACGTGAATTTTTTCAGATTTTTTTCTTTGCTGAGCTGTAGTTAAAAAATAAAAACCATTTTTACCATTGTAAATCACATACACTTTGAAAATGGCTGCAACAGTTCTGTGCATTTATTTGGGGGTTTATTATACGTTTGTAATGAAAATTGTTCTGTTGTCGAAATAAGCAATGAAACTATTTTGATAATGGTATCGACATTATGATTAAAACAATAGATTCGCTTTTAGAATAACAGAAAAGTGAAATTACTCTAATAACATTTAATACAACAGAAAATATTCAGTAAAGATAACAGGTTCGCTTTTTTCTCAGTGTACACTTGGCATCAAACAAATATATGCATTAGTTACAATATACTACAACGATATGGAAATTAATTCCTTTCTGGAAAAGAATATATCGCCTCAGTGCTACAAATTCCAACACTAGGCAGCTTGAAAAAAGTATCGGCCAAAGGTCATAATCGAAGAAGTGTTCCCTCAGGTGAACTTAGCGGACCCGGAATGGTGACCGTACTGATGACGTGTCACTGAGTTCCAAACTTTATGTTACGTGATATTCCACGGGTCAGAGAGCGTTGTATTCTACGCAGGCGACTGGAAGCGCGCGACTGCCACCACCCCACAGCCTCCCGATACCCGCCGTGCCGCGCGGAAAGGCGGTAAGTTTCAATAGCCACTTGCGCCTTGTCGCTACCGAAAGGATCTCGTATGTTATTGGTGAGTAAAAGGGCCTTTCGAAGCGCCACTGTATTTAAATTGGAGTATACATGGAGCAAGGTCACAGCCACTCCCTTCCCTCACCCTGAACCGAACCCGTCTCCCTCTTCTCTACTCCTGTTTGCAGGCAATCAGCCACGCCACACTGGGTTTTCGATTTATGTTGCGATTCGGGAAGCGTTCAGCAGTGGCGGGATTCAGGAGGGGGGGGGGGCAAGGGGGAGCAACTGCCCCCAATGATGGAACACATTAAAAAAAATATATTTAGATATTTCATTTCTCGTATCTTCACTTATATTATAAAATATTTCCTTTTTTCTGTATTTTTAGAAAAAAAATCCCTATAAGGTAATAAGGTAATTGAGTAACTGTGAGAGTGCGTGAGTGGGTGGGTGTGGATCCGTCATTCACGGATTTGACCACTTTGCGTGCACGATTCAAGACGTATGAGGTATTATTGACACGTCTCCGTCTCCTGGTGTAGAACTGATAATTTATTTTCGGATCCGGCCAGAAGATTCTAAGAAATATCCAAAAACGTGTTTTTAACGGGAATTAAACCAACGCCATCCAAATAGATCTATGAAGAATATGTTGCGACAAGTGAATGGCCGTGCGGCATTTTTCATTTAATTTGCACCGTATTAACGTATTTAAAAAAATACATTTGCAGAAACCTACGAACAGTATTGCTTTGGAACTTGGTCATGAGTGGGAACTCAGAGTAATGAGCTGGAAGGAGGGAGGACATTGTTATGAAATCGGGAGCTTCAATACCTAAAATGTAAGTCCTAACGAAGCTCCTGATTGGAAAATAGTGTCCCCCTCTCCGCTCAGCACGTGACCTTGAAGTGCCACTGCGTTGTTTAAATCGGAATATATTTTGCGTGCCACAATGCCCCGAATCCCGGCCGTTGGGTTGACCTGCATTACATAAAATTGTATTATACCTGTAAGAGAAGTGTCGGTCTTTGTGATTTCGGGTCTTGATTAACAACATTAACAAAAAATGTAATTTATGATTCACTACTGGGCCTGAGTGACCACTATATTTTTTGATCTCTTAATCAATTTGAATCACAATATCAACGGTTCACTTGCCATCTTGTGTATCACACCAGTCTTACGACAGGTTTTTGTTCATGAATAGAAACAATTGATCACTGACGATAATTACTTTAGATTCAATGCATGCAACCATTTATATTTTCATGTAATTACAGTAGTTGAAAATTTCGGTATCTATTTCTACAAAAAAAGTTTCATTACTTACTTAAGAAACAAACTTGTATTAAGTTTAAGAACATCAGATGAAATTAATTTAAAGTTTGTCTACATAAGATTCGAAGAAATTCACTAACATCACTTGGGGTTTCATTTAAAATTGGCAAAGTATAGGTTAGGGTAAAAAGACGAACAAAATTTTTTTATAAAGTTGAATCTGTAATGCATGTAAGGGAATGGATAAATGTAGAAAATTATTGTTAGACAGTATGTTATTATATTTTCAATGTGTCAGTGAAATGTTTTCGTAAATATTAGGACATGTACGTTACCTGTATTATGAGATCTTGCTTAAGAGGTTTTGTTGCATTTATACGTTCTATGGAAGAATTTATTCCTGTGTATTCTATTTTTGTTCCATTAAGAGAAATAATTTTGTGATAAGTATTCAGAACATAATTTCCATTGATAATATATTCATTTGAATCATCTTTTAAAGCTGTTAAAAAGAACACTTATTAATACCAAAAAATGTTAAATATATTATATAACTAATACAATATAAATTTTTTACCAAGATAATTGCCATCATTGCTGTCTCCTTGGTAGCCAAATTGTTGAATATCAACATTGATGGATCCAATTGGTATTCTTACAACCTCATTGTAACCAGTGTTAGAAACTGTCTTATTAAATGTACCGGTAACCAAATGACAACTAGAATTATCACCGTTACACGTGCCACAGATATCTATAACACAGTAAAAACAAAAAATGTTAATTTGTAACAATAAAAATTAATAATAATAATAATAATAATAATAATAATAATATAAATGGTGTTTTTAATGTAATTCACAGCAAAACAAAAAATATCTTGAAGTGTTAAAAAACGCACATTTATTTCCAAACATTGATGCTGCAATTTCTAATAAATGGTATTTTAAACCATTATTTGCTTCAGATTACACAAATCATTAGGCATCTGTTTTTTTGTAACTTAAATGATGAAACTAGAGGGATAAAATGGAAGTGACATTTAGGGAAAATTAAAACTTTTGGAACCACTGAAATTAAACTTCACTTATACAGCTGTAAATAATGGAAGTTAAAATCAGCCAGTGAAAATTTCAGAAAGGAGGAAGAATGAAGAACATTTTGAAAGAAATCAAAGAAAAGTTTTAAAACAATACCATTCAGGGTGAATAGCTATATGATTAATAATACTAAAATGTTGCACACTTATTTTTCTACGGCATAAGATACACGGATTGTGCTGTGTTGACTATGTGCTTTGGCTTCAGTTCATGCTTCATTGCACTGGTTATCTGGACTATTTTGAAATGTTTTTGTATATAGTTTTTTTTGCCGGAGACATGTTTAATTTGTGAATTCATTGGAGATGTATTTATTGATGTAGTCTTTGGGTACGCTGTAAATAACAATTATACAAATTGGGTATACTCATATATTCACTCACTCTATATTCATAGATGAATCTTGTTCATTGATATTAATTGATTGAAAAAAAATTCTTAGTACTTTCTTAGTTCCAATTGTTGTCTTGAGATTCGGGTATGCTTCCTTAATGACTTCAACTCCATTGTCATTTATCTAACAACTCATGTGTAATTTTAATGGTACTTTATTTGAAAGTTATTTGTATAACTGTCACATATTTTTTGCTCTAATATTCTTCACAATAATCGTAATTACAATTCGAACGAATTCACAATAATTGTAACGTATTTTGTGTTACCATTAAGTATTTTAATTCATTTATATTCAACTTTACAATTTCAAAGTTTCTATCAGTTGTAATTTTATGTTTTTCTATTTTCTACCTGATGATGTTGTGACAACTGGCCCACGAAACGTAGCCACTGTGGCGTCGTCGGGTGCGACTAACACACAGACACGGAGTTGTTTATACAGATTTATTTACAAGTTATATTACACTATATACACACTCCTCGGAAACGCACTGCACATCTAGCACTGCACATCTCTGAGGCATCCCCGCCCCAGCCTGACGCAGACCCCAGCGGCTTGGCGCCGCTCCTGGTCTTTTGTCCCGTGGCAACCGCCACACCTCGCTGCCGAAGCTCGCGATAACCCCTGGCGGGTGAAATGTGCCTTCCGCACTGCGATTCGGTTCAAACTCGAATGAACACGGCTGGTTACTCTCCAGCCGCCTCGCGAGGGGTCACGTGGCAGACCTCACATGCCGGCGGCGTCCTCTCATCCCGAAACGTGGGCCTGTTTGCAATTTTGGAGTCCAGCTGCACCGCGGCTGGACTCACCCATCAATTCCCTCTGCGCCAGTTGACACCCGCGTTCCGAGACACGCCCACCCGGGCCCGGGGAGGGGCCCACCTGTGGCGGCCTTCCGCTTGCCGCCAAAGGACTGCCCCAGAGGGGCCGGCCTCTGGCGGCCTTCCGCTTGCCGCCAAAGGACTGCCCCCGCCCCCTCGCTGGCCTTACGACATGTGTTGTCCATCTGACCCCTTGGCACGACGTTACAATCTCTCCCATACTTGGGGTGGAATTTTTTTTCGCAGACTTTTCAAATCACAGAGAAAAAATTTCCAAGATTGTACGCCGACCTATCCTTAATACATTACGGTATTACACTTATGCTCCATTGATACGTATTATGTCCCAATTTCATAATATACTTGTACCTTTACACAACACCTTGATGTTAATCTGAAACAACAATCATTAATGATTTTCCCCAAAATAGCTCAACTAGAATCATTAACTCAGAATTTAACCAAGTTGCCCTCCAAAATGTTCAAAAATACATTTCAAATTTTACTGTGATTTTAACCTTGGGCAACAAATATCACAACCCTCACAGCCTTACACTGCCTATCACAAAACCTAAATCTTAAAATTAAGAAGACATTTTATCTACAATCATTACACTCTTAACAATAGTATTTACAATTTTATACAATTGCACCGTTTTTGTACATTTTGGCTCCACTGTCGTGGTGCCCTCTTGCACTCCTCTAGATCACTCCAGGCTAGTACATGCGACTCAGTGCATCCACATTTACATGCTCTGTACCTTTTTTATGACTGATGGTGATGTATTGTTGCAATAACAGCGACCAGCGCATCAATCTGGGATTATTCCCTGCAGAATTTTTTAACCAGACCAGCGGATTATGGTCTGTCTCAATTTTTATTGCTACCTGTCCATCCAAATAATATCTGAGCTTTTGAAGACCCCATATTATCCCAAGACACTCTTTTTCCGATGTAGCAAATTTGGATTCCGCCGGTGTAAGCTTCCTACTTATATAGAGTACCGGATGCTCATCTCCTACATCGTCTTTTTGAGCTAAAATTATTCCCAACCCTCTATCGGACGCATATGATTGTAGTATAAAGATTTTAGAAAAGTCCGGTGCTTTCACCACTGGGTCGCCGCAGAGCGCCTCTCTCAATCGGCAGAATGCTTCTTGACATTCATCTGTCCACGTTACCTTTCCTTGCCGCTCTCGCCCGCGTAACAGGTCTGTCAACGGTGCCACCTTCTCCGCGAACCCGTGAATGAATTTGCGGTAATACCCAGAAAGACCTAAAAATGCGCGCACCTGCTTTTTCGTTTTCGGGACGGGAAAGTCTCGGATTGCCTTTACCTTCGCGTCGACTGGTCTGAGCTCGCCATTTCCGACCACATATCCCAAATATTGCACATGTGTTTGTGCATACTTGCATTTCGCGGGTTGGACAGTGAGTTTTGCCTGCGGCAAAATTCCAAATACTGTGTCGAGATGACGCACATGTTCCTGCCATGTATTGCTAAATACTGCAATATCATCAAGGTAAGGCAAAGCGAACTCTTGACATTCCCGTAAAAGCGATGCCATCATACGACTGCATTGATACGGCCCATTACGTATCCCAAATGGTAGTCGCAACGGCCTGTATGTGCCGAAACTCGTAACAAATGCAGCGTATCTCTGTGCCCTGGCGGTGAGACCTATCTGCCAGTAGCACTTGGCCAGATCGAGTGTTGTAATAATCTTTGCTGCCGCAACGGTCTCGATTCTTTCGTCCATATTTGGCAATGGGTAGTACTCTGTTTTAATGATTTGGTTTAGGCGCCTGTAATCAATACATGGCCGCGGTTTCTTGCCCGGCGCCTCAACCAGAATCATTGGCGACGTAAAATCAGATTCGCCTACTTCGATAATGCCTTCCTTGAGCATTTTCGTGATTTCGTCCCTTAAGATTTTTGTTTGTTTGTCTCGGTGACATCCTATACGGCGCGCTCCTAACTGTTTGCGTGTGATCAGTGAGTTCTACGTCCATTGTTATGACGTCAGTTAATCCTGGTTTTTCCGAAAATATGTTTTTGTATTTGAAAATTACATCTTTCAAGGCTGCCCGAAATTCCGGCTCCACATGGGTGTCGTCAAGCAATGACTCGATGTCAAAATCACTTGAGTCTAATTTCAACGCGTACCGATCCAGCTCGTCTTCTTCCTCCGCCGTCCCTTCCGAAGTGATACCGAGGAAGTTAACGTATTCGGTCCGTTGGTGGTACCGCTTTAACATGTTTACGTGGTACACTTTTGCCTCTTTTTTCCCTGGCATTTGTACTACGTAATTAGTTTCCGAAATTTGTTCTTTAATTTCGCCCGGACCAACCCACTGAACTGCCAACTTCTGTGTTTTGTTCGGAGCCAAAACTAGCACTTTGTCTCCCGTCACAAACGTCCTGCGAATGGCCCTCCGGTCGTACCAAACCTTACGTTTCTCTTGTTCGGACGCCATTCGCTGATGTGCTAGCTCCCGGGTTTGTTTTAATCTGTTTATTAATTTAAAGACATGCTCGACCACCGGACTCGTCTGTTCTTCTGCACCAGCCAAGTGCTCATACATAAGCGTGATGGGAGTACGCAGGTTTCTGCCGTAGACTAGTTCGGCCGGTGAGAATCCCAGACTTTCATGTACCGTGGTTCGCAGGGCGAACATAATAGCTGGGAGCTGTTTCTCCCACTCTGTCCCGGCCTCTAAGCAAAGCACCTTCATAAGTCTATTCATGGTACGGTGTACCCTCTCGATTGCGTTACTCTGCGGGTGGTACGGTGAACTGTGGATTAAGCGGATGCCGAATCGCTCCGCAAATTCTGCCGTCAACGCGCTAGTGAAGCATGTCCCTTGATCGGTTTGTAGTTCCCGCGGAAATCCTATCCTACTAAATAGTTCTAATAAGGCTTCGATGACTGTTGCTGACGACAAATCTTTTATCGCTTTAGCTTCGGGAAATCTGGACGCGAGACACATTGCGGTGAGGATATACTTGTTGCCGGCTTCTGACTCTGGAAAGGGCCCGCACGCATCGATATTAATCTTTGCACAGGTCGATATTAATCTTTGCACTTAATCTTTGAGACGACAGGTACGAGTTTCAGCGGCGATTTCTTTTTGTCCCCTGCGCGACCTACCCTCTGGCAGCTGTCGCAGGTGCGCACGTAAGTCTCCATGTCTTTAAAGCAATTTGGCTAGTAAAAATACTTGGCCATGGAGTCCTTACTCTTTGTGACCCCCAGATGTGCATTCGCCGTTTCGTGACAGACCTTTAGCACCGCACTACGATATATCTCCGGCATTACAATCATTTCGTAGCAGTCGCCGCGTTAACTCTGCCTGGCCCGGAACAACAATCCGCCCTTTTCGAAATAGTCATTTTTTTCTGAGCCGACTCCTCTTGCTAGCTCCGTTAAATTTTTTATCTCCTCGTCTTCCTGTTGCGCTATAGCTAATGAGTGTTTGTCGATTTTTAAAAGATTTATTATGCCCGCATCTAACTCGGACGCGCCCCCTTCCTCATCTTCGCCCACCAACAATTCCTCCGTTCCGCCCGTGACATTAGTGGACGCTGAGGGCGACGGCTCACGCCTTTGGCGGTCAGGCGAAGTTGTACGCATCCTTCCGTGAATCTGTGACCTGGTCTGCACAGCACATGCTAGTTGTGGTTCAACAAACCCCCCTTTAACCTCATCCATCAAGGTGGCTGTACGGTTACTTAATAAATAGTAATCGAGCTGGCAATTACTATTCGCTACGGCTGCCTTCGTAACGAACCTGCCGAAGGGCCCTTCTAACGTGACGCGTGCCACCGGCAGATTCTTTGGTTCTGCATCGAGTGGTTGCATCACCCAAACGTATTCCCCGGTCAATTGGTCACCCGTAACATGTTTGCCGCTTACAATATCATAAGTAGCACCTGAATCCCGAAGTAATTTAACGGCAAAGTTATTGACTTTTCCGACGCATGTGAACGGTTTTAACAAGGCTTGACCTTGCGTTTCGGCTACGTGATTTATTTTTTCCACGCTCTTCCGTTCCGGACATTGCCTACGAAAGTGCCCCGCTTCTCCACACTTAAAGCAAGTGGCCGCCTTAGGCCTTTCAAATTCGGCTGTGTGATTAACCTTCGATTCTGGCTGTTTAGTAACTCGCGGCATACCTTCAGTCGCCTGGTCCACCCTTCTTATCTGCGTTTTCTCGTTGCCCGTAAACCTAGAGAAATTACGTTTCCAGCCTGCCCGGTTGTTCTCATAGCTATCGAGTTTCTTTGCTAGCTCGAGTGACGCTGCAAGATCTCCCCACTCATCAATAAAATGGTCGCGCATTTCGGCCGGTACCCTCCGCTTTAATTGGTCCGTAACCATTAAATCTAAGAGCTCGTGGAATTCCGTGATCTTAAGCCCCGCGACCCATTCCTTGCAATAGTTACTTAATTCCCGGGCATATACGCTCCACATGGTTCCCGTACGTCTTTGGTGTGATGCGAATAACTGTCGAAATCTTTCGGCGTTAAATTTAAACATTTCTAGCAACCGCTGTTTTGCTTCTTCGTATTCAACGCCACCCGCTCCCGAATCCAGCATAAACCATGAATTTACTTGATTAGGCAACAGTGCCATGAGATTTGTCACCCATTCAGATTCTGATATACCTAGTTGCCCTACCTGTGCTTCGAACACACTAAGGAACATTGTAATATCATTTTCACCCTTAAACCGATCCATGACGTTTTTAATTTGAACGGTTGCCTTCGTTGCGGTACCGGTACTACCTATCGATTCCCGTGTCGAGGTGGCCGTCGTGATACGCAACTTTTCTATCTCGTGCTGTCTATCGCGTTCGCGCTCCTGTCTCTCGCGTTCGCGCTCGCGTTCATCAATGAGAATTTCCTTGGTCGCATTAGCGAGTTCCCGCACAACATCCTCCTCATATTGCGCGCTATCGACAATTATTTGTTTTAGTGCAACAACCGTTTCATCACCAGAAAGCGTTTCCCCCATCTCTTTGGCCACTCGAACCAACACCTCCTTCCTGAATCCCGCAAGATACGCCATACTGCCTGAATTAATCCTGGCGAGTACAAAAAGACACACTTACGTACAGGGAGCCCACGGTGCCGCTTGCGCTCTGGTGAGTTGGTTGAGTCGTGGACGCGTGTAGACGTCGGTCCTTCCTTCCAGACCTGGACCAGTCTTCTTTCTTGTGCTCCCGTTGCTGCCGCACAATTTAATGTTTCCTCGCGCGTCACTAGTGCCTCAAAAGCTCCAACTCAGTTCTGTTACTGCGGCACCTATGATTGCTTGCATACGTAACCGCACTATTCACAATTTCGACACTTACTGCCGTATTCAATGTTAATTCTCACTACTCTGCGTGAATCACTACCAGTGAATTACTACACTCACTATCGCGTGGATGTCCAATGTCACTGCTACCATTTAATGTTTGAATGGTTGCCAATGCGACACAGTTCGTTTTAACCGCTGTCACCATTTAATGTTTGAATGGTTGCCACTGCGTGAAAGTTCGTTTTAACCGCTGCCACCATTTAATGCTTGAATGGTTGCCACTGCGTGAAGTTCGTTTTAACCGCTGCCACCATTTAATGTTTGAATGGTTGCCACTGCGTGAAAGTTCGTTTTAACCGCTGCCACCATTTAATGTTTGAATGGTTGCCACTGCGTGAAAGTTCGTTTTAACCGCTGCCACCATTTAATGTTTCCTCGTCTGTGGCGTCGTCGGGTGCGAGTAACACACAGACACGGAGTTGTTTATACAGATTTATTTACAAGTTATATTACACTATATACACACTCCTCGGAAACGCACTGCACATCTAGCACTGCACATCTCTGAGGCATCCCCGCCCCAGCCTGACGCAGACCCCAGCGGCTTGGCGCCGCTCCTGGTCTTTTGTCCCGTGGCAACCGCCACACCTCGCTGCCGAAGCTCGCGATAACCCCTGGCGGGTGAAATGTGCCTTCCGCACTGCGATTCGGTTCAAACTCGAATGAACACGGCTGGTTACTCTCCAGCCGCCTCGCGAGGGGTCACGTGACAGGCCTCACATGCCGGCGGCGTCCTCTCATCCCGAAACGTGGGCCTGTTTGCAATTTTGGAGTCCAGCTGCACCGCGGCTGGACTCACCCATCAATTCCCTCTGCGCCAGTTGACACCCGCGTTCCGAGACACGCCCACCCGGGCCCGGGGAGGGGCCCACCTGTGGCGGCCTTCCGCTTGCCGCCAAAGGACTGCCCCCGCCCCCTCGCTGGCCTTACGACATGTGTTGTCCATCTGACCCCTTGGCACGACGTTACACCACCTAGTATATTCCACATTAAAATGGATATTTAATGTCAGAGTGTTAATATGTTTGATAGTCTATAACTCCATTGGAATCCAAACCTCATTTTAAAGTATTAAGACAATAATTAGGAGAAATAATTAAAGAGATATTTTTCTTCAAGAAATCTGTTCTAAAATATAAGATGTATACAAAAGGTCATGAGTTTGCAGCTCGTTCTACTGAAGTTCAATTTCGGTTGATACAGTTAGTTGCATTTGGGAAAACAGTGAGCGACAGGTGAGTCACTGTTTTTTGGAACCCGAGGTTTCCCGAAGCACCATTCACAGGATTTTGACGGAAAGGTTGCAATATCGGAACTGAGCGCAAGATGGTCCCGCGAATGCTCATGTAGACCACCACCGGCAACGAGTTGAATCTTCCCGCGAATTCCTTCGCCGGTATGCAGACAAGAGGACAACTCTTTGGATTTTATTGTCAACCCTGGGCGTTCGCACTTCACTCTTGAGACCAAACAACAATCACGTCAGTGACGGCATCCCTCTTCTCCCAAGCCGCGAAAATTCAAACCACCACAGTCTGCCGGTAAAGTCATGACAACTGTGTTTTTGGATCGAAAGAGGGTATTGTTGGAGGACTTCATGTCTTTTGGGATCACATTAAATGCTGACAGGTATTGTGAGACTGAAAAAACCCAGACGGGTGATTCAGAACCGTAGAAGGAGAATGATATGCAGGGGCGTAAGCATTTTCCACGACAATTTCCACGGGCTCGTCCCCACGTCGCCCATCACACGTCGTTCTCCTGCAACAGTTTGGATGGAACATCATCACCCACCCACCCATAGTCCGGGCTTGGAACCCAGTGACTGCCACCTGTTTCCAAAGGCGGAAGAACATTTGGGCAGAATGCGCTCTGGCAACGATGCTCAAGTGAAACGCTTCCTCAACGACATGGCGGGGAGCTGTAAAACGAAGCAATGGGAGGTCAAAGTATCAACCCATAGTACTGCAGCACGTTTTTGATAGGTCATTATTTAAAAACGCCACAAGGTGCTGAGAACATCACAAAATCATGGAAATTGAGTATATCAAATACGTTTAGGATATTAAATCTACCATTCATAGGGAAAACTTAAACTATGTAAAACAACTGTCATAACTGGCACATCGAAGAACATCACGAAGCAGGGCTTTAAAGTCAAAAGGGGGCCTAATATGGATCAAACTAAGGGGAAACCAAATAATATTGAAATACTGAATACATTTATAGAAAAGTAATATGAAAATAAACTTTATACAAAGCATGAAAATACATTGAAAGCAGATTAAAAATGCACCGTGAGCAGGAAAAAATTAGCACAATAAAGGAGAAAATAAGTTAACAGATTTGGAAACAATTAATTAGATAACCAGAAAATCAAACTAGAACATTTTACCTACTATACACGTATTTCAGAAGCCTCATTGAGATTTTACAGAATGTTGAAATTCAGTAAAATAAAGTAACCTTAATATAAGTTTATATAATGTAAACAAATAATGAAAATATAAATCTACAATTATGTCGCTGATATCGCTGATTGTAGTTACAAAGCGTCATAAAATGAGAAAAGAAACCTTACATAGTGTGAGATTTCACTATTTCATTTCTGTTGTTGACTACCCGCAGCTACTGAACTCGCGGCTTCATGTAATAATTAGTATGTTACGATTTTTTTTTTCTTTCAGAATTCAGCCATGAAATACATAGTTGACCATCAATTTTATTTGAAAACATTGAATGATCAATTTTATCAAAGTTGGATTAGCTTCAGATTGAATAAGAATAAAGAATTATCAATAATAATAATAATAATAATAATAATAATAATAATAATAATAATAATAATAAAATATTATATTCTTAATGAATCGCTAAAAATAGCAGTAACATAATTATTGGGCTAAAAATTCTGTCTAAAATTACAAATATTATTATCTAGGCAGTTCATGCGTTCATAGGCATCAACACGTGGAGTGGCCGTAATATCTTTCGACTTCGTATAAAATCTTCAGTTACTATTAATTTAAATCCAAAAACATTTTATTTTCAGCAACTATGATATATTTATGTTTGTATGACTGGAAAACCAAAGCAAAATTGGTTCACCACGATGAAATTTGACGCAAGGAGACACATACATTTGTACTTCTCTGCTTAATAAAACAAACAAGTAGTTCTACAACACCACATATTTTTCTCGCATTATTTATAACTTTTGCAATTTTCGAAAATTCAGAGACTGAAACTAACATGAGATCTGCATCATTTTATGTGTCTTCTGTTCTAATTTTGGAGCAGGTTTCGAGAAATTAATTGTTTAAAAATTGCTTATATATTTCACGCAAAATTACACGAAAACTCATATTTTAAGGTGCCATTGAAGAACAGATTTCAATAAGAAAAATATTGCAGTTGTAGGAAGACGGCGAAAAATTGTGAACTTAAGCTATTATCGAAAAATTAGGAATTTTAACGAAAATGTGACCATCTTTTCTAGCGCCATCTTTTCTAGTGTATTTTACTATATTCGAGAACAAATTTTAATAAAAAATATTTGGAGACAGTTTTGAGAAAATTTTGAAAAGGTTATGCTTCATCTAAAGTATCCGTTTCAGAGTTGTGGGTCCTCGAGTATGTTCAGGTAGAACGGCAAATATCAATTTTTGGGAAAACGTCTAAACGGTTTAGGCGCTAGCATTGACCGCAGACGGACAGACAGACGTTTTCTCGTCTATCGATTTTTCAGTATCAAGGACCCACAAAGCATGGAGTCTGAGTACACAACGTGTTAGAGGTAGTAATTTACTACATATAGGAACAAGATTTATCCACTTTGCTGAAACCAGGTCATGGCAATAAGAGTTTTTCTGTCGAAAAATGTTGAAATATTACAGTCAGTTTTCATTATTCTGTGATGTATTTGCGAAACTCCACATGTTCATGGATATCAATATACTTTTGAATTTCAAAGTCTCGTCTATTTTGCATATATTTCATGGACGTAGAATGAAGCACAGAAAAATTCCACCAGATAGCTCTGATCACTGTGAAAATAAAGTTTTTTTTGTCTCCTAATCATGTTCGCGCATTAACATGAGGGGTTTCTCTATATTGTGATTCTTTCTTCAATCTACTCGTTTCTGCAATCTATATAAGTAAGATGGCTACGTCGTTTTCTCGTTGGATCTTGCTATTAGCTTCCTTACACCAAGGGTCACTACTGGAATGTCTTAGTATAATTAAACATACCGCTACTATCGTCTGGAAAGAGACACTTCTCCACACGTATCAACTATGTAAGCTGTTGCTTGCCAAAGCTACAACACTGGCTCATCCAGATCCCTCGGTCCCGTCGTGTCTTTTCACAGATGCTTCCAAGTCAGCCATCGATGTCATTCTACAACAACGAAAACACTCGAATTGGCAACCAACGTTTTTTTTTATTTGTGGAGGTCTCCTAGCCTTCTACAACAACAAACTACTACAACAGAGCCGAAAGGAGCGCTACGCATTACTCTGCCGTTCAGCACTTTCAGCACGCACTGAGACGTCAAAACCAAACGGGAAGCGGCAGGGGAAAACATGGACCCTTAAAACTTCTGAAAGGGCCCCTGAAGATAATAAATAACATAATAAAACATATTTTCTTGCTGTGTTCAATCCCTGATTTCGCCTTTCATTTAGCTGACAACTTAAAAAATTGTTATTCATTTGGGGAAGAAGCTCTCCAAGGTACCTGGATACTGTGTGTATAGTTCAACCTAAAATAAATTGTACATATTAATTGTATCTTTGGAGTTATAATTTCATTATATTTATACTATGCTTTATTCATTTACTAGAAAATATGGCATATGCAAATAAAAAAAATCAATGACAATCCCAGCATTAGTAAATTTGCCTGCCTAAAATGAAGATAAAACTAATTTGTCTAGCATGTTAGTTGATTGCACTTTTCCCACAGAATATACTTTGAATGTTTTTATTGAATAATACGTACACTACATTCAGCGGCGACCGCAAGAGCGGTGTGGCAGCTGAAGCAACTTGTCCCAAGCCCCGACTTAATGGGGATCTCGAATTTCTCTTTACTCAAAAGAAATAACAAATGTACTATCTCGAATTCAAATGTAACGCTATAACTTATGTCTGATGCATGGAGGAATTAGTTATGTTCATAAATAGGATGAAGAGCGAATGTTTTGTTCGAAAAAAGGGGACCCTCATGGATCAACTGCCCCAGGTCCCTGGTTTTCTCTGGGCGCCCCGATTACATGGTGCTTTCATTCATTTTGATGATTTTAATCGTGGCAGGACATTTCAGTTTAAAATACTGAAATTATTTCTTCTAGATATTGCCTTGATCATAAGAAAGAGTTGTGAAATTCATTTAATGTGTGGATTGTTGATATTTTCCCATGATAACTTTAAAATCAAAGTTATTTCCGTACATTTGAATACCATCCCTCTAAACTATATTTTTGCAGCACCTATTGATTAAATTTAAGATAAGATTACAGTACCTACTAATCTATGAAGCACAATCTAAGAAGGTCATGTGTGGCTCAGAGTGAAGTTCCTCGCTGTTCACCAACGAGGTCCGGGTTCGAATCCCGTACAATCTCATGTGAATTTTGTTCCAACAAATCTAGTATGGGCTAGTCCAACCCCTGTGAAGTGTCCTAAACTCTACCCCAATCCTATTCCTTCCTACTTCTGGCTGCTGGGAAGTGACGCAGGAGCCCATAGTAGGAGGAGAGTACGCGGAGAGGCTGGCGGCCCTCCTGACAATTAACTGACTACGACGAACTTGACAAGCGCTCCACGCCCCCCTCCCCAGGAGCTTGGAGACGCATTACGTCTATGTAGACGAAACAAATTTAAAAAAATAAAGACTGATTAAGTAAAGAACAATGTGTAATATAACCACGGGCGGATCCAGGCGAGGGGGGCATCATCCAATTTTGTTAAATAATAAATTTACATGTTTTTGTAATATATTTATGATACTAATTTGTTTGATAACGCTTTCCACAGATGTACACAGGATAATGATATCGGTAACTAGAACAACAGTTGCCCATTCCAATCACTTTTACAGGGCTCTTCTAATAGAATTTTCATAACCAAAACCATGAGACAACCAATAGCAAACAAACCTTTTTACTAGAAGCAAGCTTCCCCTCAGAAGAAAGATTTATATCAACCAAGCTTAGGCAATGGTCAGTAGACTAATGACATTGGTATGTTAGTGAATGAAATCAGATGGAGATTAGTCAGATAAATTACGGAATCATGGAAATTTTCATGTAAGTGTAGGGCACACGTGAAAAATTAATCCAAATTTTACGTTGAAATGGCATTCGAATCAAAGGAATGAATACCAGCTATCACATAATTAACAAAATGTAACAGTACCCCTAAATTTTCCACCGAGTTTGTATATTTAAGAATGATTTGGTATATTTGAATACTTGAACAACGTGATCAGCAAAAAAAGTGTTGTGTTGTATTGTATGTATTGTATGATATTGTATGTAAAGGTGTATGCTGTCATGGTTTTTTAATCGTTCATCACTAGGGAACGTAATTTATAGTAATAAAAAAGTAAAATATACAGTGGATAGTAATCTGCACCACACATGAGACTTATACGAAATACAGAATCCGAACGGAGTATATACAATGTTATTTACGTGGAGCCAGTTGAACAGTTGTACCACGGATCCGCGAGTGGGGTTAAATGGACCGTAACACTCTCGCCTAAACAAACATTTGTTTGTAATTGAACTAAATTTATTGGAAAGAATGACCATATACAGACCGCCTTATATTGCTAAGGAGTATTCGCATCTTCAGGAATACGCTACTTCAACTCTATCCAACACGATGGCCGTAGTGTGCGTCTCTGGTGCCCTTCATATGCGATTTAAATTGTGTCGAGTTTTCGAAACTGATCACAAATTTAAGAAACGTCGCTAGAATGCTCCTCCAGAAGCAGGGGAATTCGACGCATCTAGTTAGGGTCGAAAATGCTGCCACCGTCGGGATTCTACCTTAGGACCTCCTGATCAGAGGCACTGCAGAGACATCAGTGAGCCACTTAAGACGGTTTGAGCAGACAGAAATTATAATACTTTCATTTCAATGTTGTTCATTTCATTTGTTGAATTCAGTCAAAACATTCATTTTTGCCACGATAAGCTAGTTAAGAAATCCCGTTCAGTTCTCATGTCTCAGTTGTGACAAGTAGTAGCTTTCTTTCAGAGTGTTATACAGATTGAATTCCCTTCTACATTTTTCCAATTTGAAGTCTCTTGAGGACACTGTAAATGGCGGTGGATATGGTCTTCCATCTTTTGCTCAGCAACTTAAAACTCTAGCGACAGAATGTAGTAACAGATTTAGACAGTTTTCAAAACTTGAGCCAGTGGCAATGTTAATTAATTTTTTTAAAAAATTTGGATTGCAAAATCCTCCAAAAGTAATAATTTTAAGAAATATAAATATAAATTTTAACTTTTAAAGAAGATATACTTGAAATCCTTTTTATAAGAGACGTTCAATCAACTTCAGGTCACTGATAGACAGAAATAAATGTACCAGGGTTCGTAGTATTGCTATTCATGTTTCGGTTGTTCGAGCACACCTTTCCGAAATTACATTTTAATTAATGAGTTTAATAAGAAATAAATTGATTCTGCTTGACCTTCATGACGCATTCACGACAGTCTGCTGCAGCTACACGCCAGGTTTTCCACAATTAGCAGGAACACGCAGTGTCACACATCACATTAATTTTGCAAAATACATGTAATTTATTTATTTTTTTAAATATTTGTCCTTTTAAAGTTTTCATATTATTAACATTATTGTTAGTAATAATAATATTAGCAGACTTTTGTGGAATGATGGTGATGTAATTTGGTCAGATGGCACCCGTACCGCCATAAGAATCAGCCAGTTGCGCCCTAGTAGATAAAAAGGCGGGACAGCTCTGGGTTACTGTATTCCCCTGAAAAGTCGCATCCCTTACAGAGAGGGTGGTACGATTCTCGGCGGGGCGAGGGAGATGATGAATGACACGTACGGAGTGTTTGTTAGAGTCACACATGGGATCTAGGAAACATGAGCAAGCACATGGTTGCGAGTACTTCTGCTTTACAAAATGGGCTCCTTTGATTTCCAGTACAACGCGTTTTGCTCGAAGTTGAAGTTTGACATTTCACAGCGAAAGTCTGGAAGTCATAAAAATGCAGAATTAAAAGTAGCATACACTGCTGTTTAAAATAACGATAATTGCAGGGACTAGGGCAAACTAGTAGCATGCGCCACTGAGATATTCCGTTCCGCCTTCTTTTTGTTTTGTGGGGGTAGTACCATGCCAACGGAGGGATTCGAACCCGCGACCCTCCAGACCGAGGCACTGAGTCACCACACGCTCTAGACACCTCGGCCACTGAGGCCGGCGTTCTTTTCCGAGATGTAATTATACTGAAATTCAACGAAAAATGAAATAATTATGTAGTGAAATATATAAATGTAACTAGTGGAGTTACAACAGCAAATTCCTTCTCGCATTATTTCCAGCTGTTCCCCTATATTATGAATGAATGAAAGAGCCTAGTATGTCCCGTAAAGGGCAAAGACCTCATGCAAGAGGGGAAGCTCTTGTAAAACTCACGTGGTGAGCTACTTCACGTAAGTATGAATTAGCACTAAACTTCTCCACTTCCTAACAAGTGTCTTTCATAACCCTTCTAAATTGTTCTAGGCCTCGCTGCACTTGACCATTACGGTCTCACTAGTCTATTGAAATTGTCGGTTTATTTGGTTCTTGGTTTTCCTCGGCTTATGCTGTTTGAATGTATGTATGGATCCTATATTATACTACTACATAAACATGCAAAAGTATGTTCAACCAACAAAAATTATTTTCTGTGCCAAGACTTTCAGGTCCTCCAAAATAATTCGCCATCAGCCATACAACTACGCTACACAAGTGCCCTAAGGATTGACCTCGCACCGACGCTTAAAAATGTAATTCTCTCAACCCAAAATTTTTCCTAGCAATTTTTGTAATTTTCGAAAATGCGGAGTTCGCTAAAAATTGGACTAGCACCATATTTTTACCGCCCGTTGTTACATACGAGAAGAAAATTTAATGAAAATATTTGGTGCGATTTCTGATAGCTTTTTTTTAGAATTTCCATAAATTTCACACACAAATTACGCCATATCGCTTTTTTTAAGAAAAGAACTACAAGACTTTTTTAAAGAGATGATGTTGTACAACAGATTTTGTCTAAGGCAAAAATCTCGATCATCAATTTTGTACTTTTGAAATTTTAACTTTTTGCAATTTTCGAAAAAGGAACAGTTGTAAATAAGACTAGCACCTTATTTTTTCCCGTTCCTTGATACATACGAGGAGAAATATTAAAATTGCCTATATTTCGCACTAAAAATTAAACGAAAATTGTCTATTTTCGAAAAATTGAACATGGCCTTATTTGAAGACCTGTATTTATCGAACATATTTCATTACGAAACAATATCTCTATGTTCAATATTATAGTTGTAGGAAGACGCCTCCACAACATTTCACTTGTGAAATTTTCAAAACTTCTGGGATTTCAACGAACATGATACCTGCATCATTCTCTTAAGTGTCCTTTACGCTATCCGGGGACAAAGTTCAATCAAAAAATTTGGAGCCTTTTTGAGAAAACTTTGAAAATATTTTTGGAGCTTCGTGTAATATGTCTTCAAATATCAAAACATCCTGTTGAAACTCCCAAAGCCTTGAGTTTGTTCAGATCTATCTGGAAATACCAATTTTGGAGAAAATTAGGGAAACCGTTTAAGAGTTACCGTTGACCACAGACGATCAGACAGCCACACGTATTGCCGTCAATCGATTTTTCGATATCAATAACCCACAAAACATGGATTCTGGCTACATCACATGTTAGAGGATTTTTTTCCACATTTAGCCAGAGAATTTATCCACTCTTTTTTTGCAGAAAATTAGCCGTTTTCCGGCACAGGATTAACAACGTTTTTTCTTCACGAAGTACCTTCTTAAGGGTGAGAAAGTAATTTCCATAACTCCTCCGATTACATAACTCCTTTGACCAGGAATGCACCGTTTTCGATTTTATTCTGCCAGGCACAATAAAGATAGAAGACGAAATCGCAATTTAGTTTTGAAGTAAAGCAAATGAATATTCATTTTCTCTCTCATTCCTCTCTCAATATTAGAGGTCAATATGAACCAATGCTCTTT
Source organism: Gryllus longicercus (assembly GCA_038098605.1). NCBI lineage: Eukaryota > Metazoa > Arthropoda > Insecta > Orthoptera > Gryllidae > Gryllus > Gryllus longicercus. Next base: position 504,947 of record JAZDUA010000751.1, read on the forward strand.
AAAGAGAAATGAACATTTTATTTTGAATATGTAAATGTACACAATTCACTTTTATGTTTTAAACACAAATTTTTAAAAATCTTTCTGGTTAAGTTTATAATTGATCATAGCTACACTTACAACCAACAAATTTAATACAATTTTAAATTGAAGTTTTAAAAAATAACAACAACCATAATCCAAAAGCACAATTTTTAGTTAGCAGGTGAATGTAAGTACTTAGACTTTCTTTTCCTTTGTGATTAAAATTTTCTTCTCCATTAACCTTATTTGCTCTTACGGCATCCTCTTTCCTATCTTTCTTTGGTTTATGTCTCTTCCACTCTCTTCTTTCTCCATCTGACGTAGAATCTATTCTCTTAAAGGTGAAAAAGTAATTTCTGTCCACGATTACATAACTCCTTTCAGCCGTTATTTTCTCCCTTGATTGCTCGTATTCACTACACAAAACACGTAGGATGCCACAAGAACACGTTATACACTATCATTAATCTTCCAGAAAAAAATACTGGTAACGCAGAATAATCACATTCACAAAACAAACATTATCACTCTGCAGATTGCGATACGTTATGCTTGAGGGAAATTTATCACCTTTATCATTTTATTATCATGGGGAAAAGTTACATTTATAGGACTATGGTTCTTTTACCAAAAAAGACTCTGGACTATGGTTCTTTTTTGAAAATCTCTCAAACATTCAGAGCTAATAACTACGGCAAGGAGCTGATTTTGTTCACAACGTAGTCAGCAAATGACAATTATGAAGCTCTAGCGTTTTTATAAACCCTTCAATTGAAAGATGGGAAAGAATGGTCAGGAATTATTAGTATATATCATTTCATTTTAACAGACATTTTTTCTTTTTAGTTGATATAAATATGATTATATAATAGTTATAATTTCCAGAGTGATAAAATATACTCACTACTGTACTCTCTTGAAGGAGAAAATCATATTTATTCCAAAATTTCCCCAAATTAATTCAGAAAGAGCTGATGAACTGCAAATATTTTCTTACCTAATTTTGCTTTGGAACCCAGGTAATGATCACAACCAGCTGGTCTACATTGGCCATTCACACATATATCAAAAGTGTCAGGACCGCATGGAGTTCCATCTACCACTTTATCTCGAAGAGGAAAATGTGTAGGAGTGTTAGCTACACGGCAGTTCAGCTGACACCGATGCTCTGGATCTTGCAAAAAGAAAAGTTAGTTACAAATTGTTCTAATAAGAAATTTATTTTGAATTACATTTAGTCAATTTATTTTCTTTAACATGCGATACTTATTCTCATGTTCTTTTTATAAGTAGTAGAGCCAGCCAGTTCTTAAGCTGAAGAATATAAAACCACATTCTAAACAACAACTTACTGATTCCATACTTGGGCACCCATTTCACATCTGGAGGAAACTCTTTCAATCCAAAAGTATTGTTGTTAAATGCTGCACATTGTACTTCACGAAATTCTTTAGAGTTTTTTGGACAATTCTTGGTATTACACGATTGAAATTTCAATCGACGACCAACACAGTAACGGCCACCGTTTGCTGGAGGTGGGTTATTACATTCCCGTGTTGCACGTTTCACACCTCCTCCACAAGTACGGGAACATTCACCAAACCTTAGTACAAATAAAAAACAACACTAAGAAAATCTAATAAAAATGGAACAGTTATATAAATTCTACTCTTAAACGCACACATGATACACAAAAAATGCAATGTATTATTACAACAGATGATGGTAAAAGGCTTGATATATGCAAATGTTATAATTAATTATAAATAACTATAATATTATGAAAAATGCTCTTAATCTCCAAATAGAAAACCATTTCTAGTAAAGCGCTTCTCACAAAACACGAAATAGTATGGATGTTCACCGAATTGCATTGTATCAAAAACTTGAAATACTTTATATCCGGCCAATAGAGAAGTTGGTTAAAATGTAGTATACGGTACACCCTTAGAGAAGCGTGGCAGCGGGGCTTAAGCCCTGATTACTGTACGTGCTCTAATAGAAATGAATAAAACTTAAGGATAGGCGATTTTCATGGTTCGCCCTTCATATACTTTATCCCCGCCGCATTGTAACGCCTATTTACTTTCATAGGCAAGTTTTCTCGCTTCGCTCGCCCGGAACCAAGTCACGACGAGGCTCGAACCTTCGGCCCTCGCGTTTACTATAAACATCCTTCAGTCTATCCAACGCATAATTACCAATTCACTTTCATAAGACATCACTTTTCAAGAAAGCCTCCAGAATTCTAGCTGCCTAGTTAACGCCGGAACGGCGCGAAGTGCCGGTTTAAACGACTTCCTTAGGTTGTACCGTATACTACATTTCAGCCGAGAAGTTCCTACGGCACCATAAAACAACTACAATGAACACGGAACAGATGGTGATTTGACGTATAGTATTGAAAATAATTCATGCAAGAAAAATATCATAGATATACAGGCTTTAAAATCACAAGTGCCTTCAGAACCTATCAGAGAATGGCAATAATAAAATAAAATCTCAACAGAAAACTGTATACAAATACACCTGAGAAAAACTACCAAAATAAACAAATCAACAGACACGTTATTAGAAATGTATTGTTCAAACTAATAATAATGAGAATATCTATTTAATATAGACTAATTGTTTTATTATTATTATTATTACTATTATTATTATGATGCCTTATTTAATTCACTCTAGGATGTGTTGGCTTCTTCCGTGCTGCAGAATGCTCACAGAAATTGGTGGAAATGATTAGGAAGAAGCAGCAATGAGAAGGTAAATTTGTTATTAATTGCATTTTAATTAAAACTATGTAATTATCTTGTATCTGTATAATTATTTCTCTCTCTCTCTCTCTCTCTCTCTCTCTCTCTCTCTCTATATATATATATATATATATATATATATATATATATATATATATATATGTGTGTGTGTGTGTGTGTGTGTGTGTGTGTGTGTGAAATAATGTATATTTCATGCAATAAGTAACCTGTTTTCGAGATAACGTGTGAAACTGCTCGAACGAATGAAAAGCAAGAACATTTTTGAAACAAAAAATAACATATGAGAAATTTCATATACACGGTTGTCTATCACCCTCCCGGCCTGACGCCAGCACAAATATCTCACATTTTCCGTATTGCCTTAATGCAAGGAATGAATATGGCTTCCTATGCCCCTAGAAAGAAGAAAAAAACATAACACAATACACCGATAATATTCTTCACATAATGGCAAAATAGTCTAATGTCGCAAATTGAAGTCGTACTGAACAACAAAACTACTGAAAATATGTAAAATCATAACGAATGATCGGTAAACCAACTTCGCTTGATACCATAAAGTCAATCATCTCGCATAAATTTACATAAAAATTCAACACAATGCACCCTCGCACAATGTCGCATAATGTACCCTTTAAAATGATTAAACACATTGATGATCATAATCTCTCACCACCAAGAATTAAGGGAAACGGTTTCCTCAGAGAAAAGATCGCAGAGTTTCGAAGTATCGGACATGAATCTAAAGTCTCAAATTGCATGTCTTTATTTTAAACCTGCATAATGTCTCCTTCCTAATCCCAAACCACACACTCATAAGTTGCGCCCGATGGATGTTGTTTAGATTTTAGATTTATTCAGACAAAAAAACTGTAAAAACTGTATGTGACGTAGGGGGGACAAGATTGTTGAGTTCAATTTCTTCAACTCTTCAGTCCCTCTCTAGCATAAGTCCCTCGACTCGAAACAATGCTTTCCACTGACAATAAAAATCACTATAAAGTTCTACATATCGCGTGACCCTTACATTTCCTCGATTTTTGATGCCTAGTTCAATCTTGAAATCCTAAAAATTGTAATAAAGTTTCGTATTTTCATTTTATCATCTGTCGTTTAAATTCTCGGTTCATTTTATATCCAAGTTAAATGATTCCGGCAACAAACACATTTCCGGTAATAACAAACACATTTTCCTGGGAGGACTCATCGTAGAAACGTCGCTCGGTGCCCTTCTCCGCGATCTCGACCTCAAAATGGTGGCGCCAGTCGCTCGTGTCGGGGGGGGGGGGGAGCAATCTGGTGCGTCGTTTTTGGCCGCAGGTCGGAGGCCCGAACTCGAACTATAACGCTGCTAATAAGGTGCTGATAGCTGATAACGCCGGGTACCAAGCTCCTTGGTCATGGAGAATAATACTTTCTCTCGCCAACTTTCAAACACGATATCCAGTGCGTCAGTCGTCCAATGCAGCTCGTGTATGGAAAGGGCGCCACAATATTACACACACACGCACGCACGCAATTATGCAGTGGCTTAACGAGAAAGAGTTAGTTTTCGATGTAAGAACAACATCGGCACCAATAACACCGTTTTCAAAATGGGTTAGGAATGCCACAAACCTCATAATCACCTCATTTCGTCCTTTTTCGCTACCTTGTTGAAAATAACGAGTAAATATTATTTAATATCTGTATAAAATTCTCCGAATTGGCGGTACACCACTGAATACGTGGCTCATGACAGTCTTTTGGAGAAGTCTGTTGACAGTAATTGTCCCAATTTTAGCCATATTAATTCTTATTTCCTCTACTAAATAAATGATCCATTAAAATGTAAAAATACATCAGTCAGATTTCAAATTGTCAATTGAGAGTAAAATTAAACTTTTTGAATCATCAAAAGTATTTTGATATTGTAATCTTTTACTTGTTGCTGTCTATAAAAAAAAGTAGGAATTTTGTGTCTATTGTGTTTTCCCTTCTACAATTGATTTCCGTATACGTTTAGAGATCAAATAATAGCTTCTTTATCTTTGTTTATAAATAATTGGACTAAATACAAATTTTTACTTCAAACATTATAAATCTACAACAAAATGATATATTTTGATAATTCATTTTTTGAATTAATCACAATTGTATATTCTAGAGAATGAACCAGAATGATAAAGGTACTGTGAAAACTAAGAGAGTCAGAATTTCATTATTAGAGAAGAATAATTGTTTATAAATTTATTCTGTACATTTATGTTCATATAACTGAAACTTTCAGGGAAAATTTAACTGTTCTAGTTCCTTCACTAGAGCAAATCATGGGTTACATACTGCAAAAATAGTTAAATTATTCTTTTATAGTGTACGATTTAAGTTTAACATGCATGAATGTGCTGAAAATTCCCAATTCGGGACACTTCATGTGAAGTTCACTCACTAAGGCTTTGAGAGATGACACTCGCTTTGAAAAAAATGATTTGCTCTAAAACTAAGAAACGTATCAAAAACGGTTCTAAGCATGAGAACAAAATAGATCATACGACCCAATGAAAATTGAAAAACATGAAATTTCACGATTTTTTATCATTTTAAGGTTGACAGCTATCTTAACTTCCTACGTTCATATTAGGAGGTTTAACAAAGATTTTAACGAAGTCTGTTGAAACAGCTGTAAGAAAGAATTGTTAACTCATTGAAACTTGTTAATTCATTTGACATCATTGCTATATGCAACAAATAAATGAATGATGTAATAGAACGTAACACAAAACGAAAAGAAGGAAAAAATTCGCCATTCAAACATATCCCTGACATTTGACAAAACTTTTTATGGAAGGCAGAATGTAAAAAGAAAATAAACTTCAATAGTAAAAAATAGTAAAGAATAAAACCCTAATCCAAATCTCTGTTGTTTGATAGTAAAAGTATGGGAAAAACATTTTCGAGTCAAGCCACTATTCCCCGCTTCGCGCCGCTTCAGTTTGGGCGTGTTTGGACGGATTTGGAGGGGAAATGAGAGCAGTGTCAGGGGAAGTTCCCCTGCTCGCTGGAGCGCCGGGCGCCGGGCGCCCCAGGGGACAAGTAGCTCGCGCGGGCGCGGTTCGTGAGATCCGATGACGCCTTCAACATTCGTTATCGTTGCCTTTTCGTCTGCCTACATGGAGGGCCAACCCGGCAACAGGGCTAGTACCGGTACCGTTCGTTCTCGTTAATGACAGTGTCGTAACTATCATTCTCGAACATAATTTACAAATTCTTTCCCAAATCATTATTAACAAATGCTTTCCCAGGTTCTGTTCACTTCACAATGGTGCATTTGTTGGCAGCAAATAGTATTTAGCCGTGCCACAGAAAAGGCTCATTTTTCATTTACAATTTCCTTAGAGAAAACTAATTGTAAACGTTATAAAACTGAGTTCCATTTTATTATCAGCAGTTAAAGCTAACCTTTCAAAGTGAGCCCATGGTATCTGTGTGTACCACACAGCACTCCTGGCAAAACATGCACGGGCAACATGTAATACTGTTGACAAGATAATTGAAAAAGCCTGCAACAGTTAGCGAGTTAATATTGGAATTATTTGAAATATATTAAGCAATTCTCAAGCATTTAACATTTACAATTCATGGAAAATTTATAGTTATATTATGTTACTTCATCGTCTTCATTGATGCTACAAATACAAAACTATAGCAAATTATAAAATATTAAAACGTTCAACTAACTTATCCCAACTTCCCCAGCCTCCATCTAGTGGAATGAGAGCTTGTGGATCACGTACAACACAGGAACCTCGCTGGCACCACTTGCCAGGCCCACAGCTTGTTCCATCAGCCCAGGGAACATGTTTAGTAATGCAGCCGCCTTCTTCTTCTCCTCCCAATGAACACCATAATTGTTGGCATACTGGCTGCAACACAAATATGGAAATACCAAAATAATTTATATTATTCTTCATGGCCAGATTTGGGTAGCCGTGCATTAAAAATTTTTATTTAAAAATTAAACAGCACTATATTGATCACCTGTGAAAGTCTAATATTTACTTTCTCGCCCTTCTTCCTAAGAAAACAAAGTATTCTAATCGTGCGCCGGCAAGCGGCGAATTTCCAACAGAAAACGGTTGTCGGGCCCTGGTGACGGAAATGTGGATAAACCATGTCCCTATACGTAGAAAATTACTTCCTCTAATACGTGATATAGCCAGAATCCACATTTTGTGGATCCTTGATAAATCGATTAACGGTAAAACCTCTTTCTGTCACTCCGTCTGTGGTCAACGCTAGCGCCTAAAGAGTTCAGGCGATTTTCTACAAAATTGATATTCCTCGGTCGATCGGGGCTTTGAGAGTTTCAAACGGATATTTGATTTTTGATGGTACTTTACAAGAGCCTCAAAACCATTTTCAAAATTTTATCAAAAATGGTACCAAATTTTTTGATTGAACTTTGCCATGGGATAGCGCAAAGAACACTTAAGAGAATGGTGCAGGTCTCATGTGCGTTGAAATCCATGATTTTTGTAAATTGCGAAAGTGCGATCTTTTGGGGAGTCTTCCTACAACTACAATATTGAAGATAGATACGTTTTCCTATGAAATCGGTTCTTTAACAATAGGTTTTGAAGTAAGATCATGTTCAATTTTCCGAAAACATGACTAGTTTTCATGTAATGGACCACGAATTTTGGCAGTTTTAAATTATTTAACCATTTAAAAAAACTGTTACAAAAGTTTTCTCTAAACTTACTCCTTGTATGTACTAAGGGACGTTAAAAATGTGGTGCTAGTCTTATTTTCTAAAATTGAAAAAAATTAACATTTCAAAACTACAAAATTGAAGATAGAAATGTTTGTCTTAAACAAAGTCTGCTGTAAGAAATCAGCTCTTTAAAAAAGGTCGTGCACAATTTTTTGAAGAAACATGCTATATTTGCGTAATTTGTGTTTGATGTTCATGCAATTTATGCAAAACAGATTTTCTGAAAAACAGCTCCAAATTTTTTCTTGAATTTTTTCCTCGGGTATAAGAAGAAACGCCTAAATAAATGACGGGGGACTTATTTTCGTTGAACACTATGAATTTTCGAAAATTACCAATTTATAATTAAATCGAGAAAGTATGTGGTGTATATGCACCATTAGTTTCATATTTAAATGTAGACACTTGTTTTACGATATTTTGAAGTATATAGGAAGAACGATTTTCTCAATCAGATAGTTTCCAACAGAAGTCCATTTTTAAAGATAAAGAAGCAAAACTTTGTATATATATTTTAATTAAGTGGTCTTGCAAGGAAACGGGTATTTTGATAATAAGGCAACAACAAAAACAAACAAAACAAAAAATTCAATATTCTAAACAAAGATTGACCCCTTGACAAAGTATGTTGTGACCCCTTGCTGGAATCTATCTCCAGTCAGCGGCGGGTCGTAGTGTAAATCTCCACGTGCAACAGTAGATATGAGGTGTATGCTATGGCTAGCTGCGGGGAAGGCCGTATTTTTTTTACTTCAGTTAATTTATTATATATTAAGATATTACAAAATAAAAACAAACAAAAAAAAAATATCGGAATATATGGTTGGAGAAATATGAGGTCAACCAATCTGGAGAGAGCAAGCAGAACACCTTCACAAATCGAGGGAAAACGAGAATTCTTTATCCACAAAGAGGAAGAAGCAAACACTCCCGAGTTAACAGTAGAAGCGACACTTACTTTCGAGTCAACGTTAGAAGCGGACACTCTTGGGTCAACTGTGTAACCCGAGTTTACAGTACATTATCGAAGTCGGTCTCAAATTAAAAGTCCAACAAGAATATGCGAGGTAACAACATCCGTCTTCGCTACGTAGTAGAATGGAGTTGGGTCACAATTATGTCGATAAGGGCGGCGGCGAGCTGTGTTGCTGTTGCGTTAACTACCGTCTCCGAAGGCTACGTTTTGCATTTCTCCACTTATGGACGCCAAACTTGTTTCTTTCGATGTGGTAAATCTTTTTCCCAGTGTGCCTACATCTGACTGCAAGAATATTCTTAAAGACAAAATTGACAGATCCCAGTGTGCCGTTCCCATCAAAACTGAACTGTACAATCTAATTTCCTGTTGCATAGATGCCAACTACTTCAAATATAATGACAAATTCTACACCCAAGATTCTGGACTACCCATGGGTTCACCCCTCTCACCTTTATTAGCTGATATATTTATGGACAACTGGGAAAACACATTGTTTACTTCTGGTCATCCACTTCTAAAAAATCTCCTGTACTGGCACAGATACGTAGACGACGTGTTAGCACTATGGACAGGCACCACCAGACAACTTTATATTTTTACACAGTACATCAACTCCTTACACCCCAACATAAAATTCACCACGGAGATAGAAAATGAACAAAAATCTTTAAACTTCCTTGATCTCACCATCACACTAGCACAGGACCATCATGAATTTAACATATTCAGAAAACCCACACACACGGACACAATCATACACAACACTTCACAACACCCCCCCACACACAAACACGCAGCCTTCCATGCGATGGTGCATCGATTAATTTCCATACCTATGTCCCCAGAAAACACAAAAAAGGAAATAAACACCATAAAACATATAGCCAGAATAAATGGATACGACTGCAACATGATTGACAAATTAATAGCCAAAAAAACAAATACACTCAATATCCGCAAACACACTACCCTCACACCAATTGACAGAAGCACTACTGCCACGTACCACACAATCCCTTATGTAGGACCCCTTTCTCTAAAAATAGCGTCCACACTCAATAAATTCGGTCTAAAAACTTCTTTCAACAATACTCACACAATATATAAAACACTATCGAACACTAAAGATCCAATCCCACCTACATCCTTATGCGGAGTCTATGCTCTCACGTGTAACAATTGCAATGCCATATACATAGGACAAACAGGCCGTAAATTCACACAGAGAATCAAAGAACACGAACAAGCATGGAAAAATAACACTACCACAGTCTCACACTTTGCGGATCACCTAAATTTAAACAAACACACATTTGATAAACACATAAATTTCCGAATTCTAGAAATTGAAAACAGGTACTGGAACAGAATAAAATTAGAAACCATACACATACACAACGTACTCAAAAAACAGAACATGACATGTCTCAACCAGCAAATACCTGAACTCTCGTCACCTCTGCTAAAATTAGCACAAAGTGTACACCCCTAACCCACTCCCAGCCTCCCCACTCCCCTGACCTTCGCTCGCCCGACCGTCTCTCAGCCTCCACCAGCACCCCCGCGGTTTACGACCCTACACCCGCACCCCACCCCTCTTCCCGCCCCCTCCCAGCTGCCGCCCGGCTGTGTTCTTAAACAGACACACGCCCAAAAAAATTCGCAGAACTTTGTTTTCGGCCCAGAAGCTGTAAGGTATGTACGACCCAGTTTGCTTACACATCGTGCATACAATAACCTGTTACCTACAACCTGTTATAATATTTGTATTTAATAATATTTGTATAATATTTGTATTACATTTTAGCTCTGATGATGATCGCAACGCGATCGAAATGATCATAAGTTGATTAAAATTGATACCAGACAATATCTTTAGTCATTTATCATATAAAAAGGTATCTACATCACCAACAATCCAATTAATTATGGACATGTATAGCAGTGAACAGAAATTTCAGCCAAGGTTAAAACAAGCAACTTACAATTTGAATGAAAAACTCGAAGCGTTTCTTACGTCAACATAATATTCATAAAGGGCTACTGGGGATTAGTAATGAGGAAAAGTAGAGAGGGAAACTTGTGTAAATCTTAGTATTTGAGATGGTTAGGTAAAATATGTGCGATTTGTTGCATTTCAAATTAAAATCATATGAGATCTGAAAAAGAGATATGAGCCCTTCCACATGAAATCGCACAAGAGATGACACGATTTTTTTTTAAATATATGAATTTGTTTAAAAATCTGGACATCAAAACAAGACACGAGTTCTTTATTTGCCTCGTAATTCATTATTTGTGTAGTTATGTCTATTTTAAATTTTGGAATTTACGCGTACTTCGCAAAATATGATCAATTGTTGCTCGGAATGTATCAAAATTCCTGGGTTGTTTCATTTAATACTTTGACATGTGTATTTATTTCCTCTTTAAATATATTTAAAAAAATAAATATTCTGTTAAAAATATAGGTATTTTTCTTGTTCAATTTTCTATAAAATACGACAAGAAAAAAGTAGGCACTGCACACGTACAGTTCTAAATAATTAATTGTGAGTATGAGTACGCTCTCTCCCTGCCCATGCACTAACGAATTGCGTACGGTCAGTCATTAATCTAAGTGCTGTAGAATTCCACGGTAATGTGTTTGCGTGATTAGGGTTTCAAGAAATATTAGTACCTCACATGTTTACTCTGCCCGAGAAGGGATGGGGTGACAACGAAACGAATTCAACTACTGCTTTTCCTCGTGTAAGCAAAATAAATTTTTACTGCTGGGTCCCTATGCTCCTAGGAATGGGGTGCTCACCTGTCAGTACTAGTAAAATACACTTCTCAAGGGACACAAGTACAAGTTTTCGAACATCATACGCAATACGCATAAGTGGAGAATGCTAGAATTTGTACTGTGAATAGTTAGTTCACTGTGTAATACGAGTGGCGATCAACATGGAAAATACGAAATGTTGCAATCCTTTTAAAATTTCTGATCACGATTTTAAGAGGTAAAATCTTTAACACGCATAAACTGTGATTAACTAGTGAAACGTTATTTAGAGGAGTCATTAAATTTACGAATTTGTGATTCATGTTGGAAAATTATTTACTTCTCCCATGGTTCAAGTGCACAATAAAAAATTAAAAATAGTCTGTGCAGAATGGCACTTTTTGCGACGACACATGGTAAAAGACCATGCCATAGTATTGGAGGAAATGTTAAAGAGACTTGCCACTCGAGCCAGTGTACAACCAGGTAAAGCCACAGACACTATTTGATTGGGTAAGAAAGAAGTATTTAAAATATTTCATTTATTTTTGTTTTTTAGATAAACACAATCATCGCAGTGAACATTTAAAGTTTATGTATAAAAATTTAAAGCCAATAACTGTAACTTTAAAACCACATTATTTCATTCCTTTGTCACTAACTGAAGTTACAGTGAAACTTCTTTCTTTCGCTGTAGACGGTAAGCGTGTATATTTGAAGTGAGTTTTGAGGGACGAGAAAAATTCAAAATGTGAGTCAAAACATGGGGCAAGAATCCGACATCGAATAACTAAATATAATCGTGATATTACACCACCTCAAGAAGCACTTAAATTGCCACATAATTCAAAGGAACTGTCGGCCTGTAACGGAAGAAACGCGTCTGTTGCAGCACTTTACTAAAGATTGGTTCCTAAAAATATTCATATTTTTTAAAGTTACTAAGATCCCAAGCAATTTCTTCACAGAAATTCTGAGTAGCCTTTTCGATTTCTTCTCTCAGAAATTATAATGTCAGTCTTTGTATGTAAGCTTCCTGAGACGCCTTTCAGCACCATTGTCGGTTCGTGCGATTCCGCGATAACTAAAGACAGATTTCCTGGAAAAGAGTGGTCTAAACCAAAAAGTTGCAAGTTGAGTTCACTTGAATGAAAGGAAAAAGCCTCGATTAAATCATTAACATATCCAACAGCAGCTTAAGGTGTTCATCGGATTTGGTTTTGATATTTTGTTGTCATTTTAATTACTTTTAGGTCATTTTAGAAACATTTTAAGAACATTTTATTGATTTTTTGGCAATATTTTAGGTCATCAAAATTCGCCCCTAGTTATGAATATGTAGCAATGAATATAAAGGCCACATATTTGATATTACCTGTTCACCTGGTCTGAGGTGTACAGATGATATAACAGTGATGTAAGTGTGCAAGTGGGGTAATCATTTTCTTACAAAGAAAAAATACACGAATATGATTTTTGAAGTAAATGTATGCTGGAAATATAAATATGCAATTATTCATGGACATTCTCATGACATTTTAATTTGTATATGAAGGACGCCTGCCATATTTTATGTTAATAAGCTATAAGCATAAGCTTCCATTTGACATCTAATATATCGTTTCTTAAATTAGCACAAAGGATTTAAAAGTATATGCAGATTTGAAATGTATCTTTTACTTCATTGCATCCATTGGATCATTTCCTTTATATCTTACCATGTAGGAACACAATCGATAGCCTTGTCCAAACTGAAGCTGACACTGACGATCTGCTGGAAAATTCTCACCGGGTAATTCTTTTCCGGGGATACTGATTTCCTCACTGGGAGAGTCCAATAGACAGCCGCCATGTCCCGCTCTGTTGAAAGAAAGGAACATTTGAAAATTAACGTCATTCAACAATTATCTAATTATCATTACAGGAGAATGAGGTTTTAATTCCAGCTGCTAGTTAAAATTAGACGCCGAAAAGAGTACTGGCATTCCCGTACACATGCTACTCCTAACTCAAGGTAGGTTCAATAAGATCCCTCAGCACGTGAATTCATCGTAGTTGATATTTTCTCTCGATATCCAAGTGGTTAGTGTCTTCCGTATGAGGACAGGCAAGCTCATACAATTCAATTCGGAGCAAGAACACTCTGCGGTAGTCCCTTGCCACCTTCTGGGAAGATGGGACGTAGACGTCGGGACGTCTGATCGCCTCCAGGCCTGAGGAACTGAGTGCTTTCGGAAAGAAAAAAAAAGTCAAAGCAACGGCACATGCACACAAGCCTCTTCTGTGTCATTTCCCAGCAGCGCGTCATCAATGGGAAGATACCATTAACCCTGAGTTCTAGAAATGAACTAGTTGGGAGCACTTTTTACACATTACCATGGAGTTTGTCTTAGCAGTAAACAACAAACAACAGAATCAGACTTGAAAATATAATATGTCACACTTAATAAATGCCCTCCGCAAGGTTTATATACTGGGATTACGATATAACCTTCATAGAAGGAGGTGGTAACAGCAAAGTGTTCGAGAAACAGGATATACTTTATACTAGGGGTCAGGGGCGGTCCTTTAAAAGGATCATGGGTTCACGTAACTCCCCCAAAATTCAAAAAAAAATTATATTTTTTTTTGTTATAACTTAGTTAACTGTAAGACGTCTTCTTCTCTTGCCATGTCAGTGTTTCTGACTTTCGATGTCGGTGTTTCATCAAACGGATACGGCAAAATTGCTGTTCACGTTTTCGAATGAACACCTCGTTCCATAGTGATAGCCTTGCACTCCGCATCTTACTATGGTTTTATACGCTACCGGTACTGTAGGCACAGATACTGTGAAGGATAACCCCCTTACAGGACGCCCCACGTGGAGAACTCTTGGGCCCCTGGCAATGGGAGATTCTGGAACATCCACCTTACTCAGCCGATATGAGTCCCTATGATTATGACTTCTTCAGAAAATTTATAGAACCACTGCGAGGAACCCGGTACAATGCTAGAGAACAAATTATTCAAACTAGGGCGGTCAATATGGGACGTCAACAGAAATAGACGCCCAGATGGTGTACGCCGCCTTCCGAACATTTCGCAAAAGGTCATTAATAACGGAGGCAATTATATTGAAGGTGTGTAAATGTCAGTACCTCTGTCAATAAAGTCATTTCAGACAAAAAAACATTTCTCATTAATTTGTATACAACCTTTGTGTGTGTATATATATCCACACATATTTATTATTATTACAATTACAATTATTATTATTATTATTATTATTATTATTATTATTATTATTACAATTATTATTATTACTATTATTATTACAATTATTATTATTATTATTATTATTATTATTATTATTATTATTATTATTATTATTATTATAGGGTGATGAGGGGTGAAAGGACTAGGTAGGTGGTAAGTGTTAGGTGGGGTAGTAGGAGATGAGAGGTTTTCGTGGGATTTTGGAACCATCCAGCATTCGCCTACAGACCGAGGGAAGCCGCGCAAGCCTCGGTCTGGATGGCCGACCCGAGCATCGAACCTAGATCTCCCAACTGCGAAACCAGCGCGTTACTATATATAATTATTATTTCTCAATTTTATTTCTTACACGAGAATTTCAGTCACGAACTGAAGATTGAGTGAACTTGGTCTTATTGTTATCGATTCGGATTTACTTCAGTAACTAAGAGAAAATGCCTACGAAAATTTTAATTGTGCCGAAATTAAAGCATTTTTCAAAAACATGAAAATGGCTCAAATGTGATTGAGGTGAGTTTCTCGTCTATATTTTTTATGCTTGATATTAATGCATGAGATACTCTTCTTACTGTAGCTACTAAACATTCTGGGTCATTACTTGCGCAATTGTTGTTATTATTATTATTATTATTATTTCTTAATTGTACATTGGGTTAGTTGGCTGGTTGGTAGTGATTCCGGGCGCGTCAACTACTGAGGTCATTATTCCCGTATGTGTGGTGCATGTTTTTTCCTCGGGAGGTGGCTGTGATCTTTCCCCGCTGGATGGCGAGATCCGACGCCGACCTACCGTCAGCGTTCCCCTCAACCACGTGTGACGTAGTGAAAAGAAAATAAATTCACATAAACAAAATAAAAATAATATATTGAAAAGTTACAGACTAGATACAATAAATTGCATAAATAAACACTCCGGCAACCTTTTTTTCCCAACACCCTGCTTTACCGCAGAAAAACAAGCTACGCGTGATGCGAGCCTCCGGATAATTACCGTCCCGTGGCAATTTACCGTCACATGGCCTGGTGCCAAAATTAAAACCGGTCGCCGTCTGGCGAACCACGTGCACGAAGCACCCGAGATGGTCTGGCCCTTACTCTCCGGACATCTCGCCCCCACTCGTACACTCCCTGTACCTACACGCACTAGGCCCTCCGAAGTAAACTGAATGAGAGCGCGAGCGCAGCTCGCGCCGCGTTAAATAGCTGGTGGCTACACCCCCCACCTCACGAGCTCCTTAGATAGGCTCGCCCGCTTGCTTAGCGAGGGCTCGTTTGCCACGGTCTTTGGGGGGGAAGATACGCCCCCACCACACAAGATTCCCAGATAGGCTCTCTCGCCGGCTGTCTTCCAAGGAGTTTACAGCCTAGGGTTATTTTTGGCTCTGCCACGCTACCTACGTGCCACGCTGCCTGCACGCTGCCAGCGCCAAATCCCGGATGTACAGGCTCAACCCCTTCCTCCCCCGCAGAGCACTTTCACCGACCTAACGGCTTTGGGGCCTCGTGTATACGACGCCACACACGTATCTTCCTCCAGTGGGGCACCACCCCAGCCGGGACAAGCTCTAAACTCACGACCGGTCTCCCGGCGTGGTGGTAGTGTACTGCATGTTAGTGAAAGTGTTTATAAGGGGTGAGGATAGGATAAGGAAGATAGAGAAAAGATCGCGCGCTGTCCGTGGCCCATTTGTTTGGGTACTGTTCCGGAATTCGCCTAGTGTTGATCGAAGAAACCTCGGAAAACTACCGATCAGAGCAGCCAGACTCTAGTATTCTCCTCCAGGTAGCGTCTAAATTCCACCTAGCTGACAAGCTAGTGTCGAAAATCTTGCTACTGTCGGGACTCGAACCTCAGAGGTACCTCGAATAAACTTCTAGATCCGAGGCACTGCAGTGACATCAGTACATTAAGTTGGGATAACTAAGTGCATAGTATTACTGCATATTATTTTCTATTTATAGATATTGATAGATTTAAAAATATGCATATACAACCAGAAAACATGCAGAACCCCTTATTAATGTTATTTGAGGTAAATTCTCCCATTTCATCCCCTCTAACTACAACTTGGTGATTACCCATTGCTCAAATCCAACCATTCGAGAAAATTTGAGAAATACGCAAATTCTTTACAAAAATCTTTATAAACAAGAACAAACGTGGGAGAAAAAAGCAGACTAATGAGCCGTTCTTGAAACACGTCCCTTAGTCCTAATGGAGACAAGACATGGCTGTCCTAATGGACAAAGACGATAGGCGGTATAAGTTTGATGGTGAAGTAAATGTTTCAATTTTGCTCCAGTTGGCGCTTGTTACTTCGTTCGGCCTCACTGTTTAATTGTATAAAATAAGTGTAAAGCAGGAAATGCTTTACTTGGAATTAAAACTTGTGAATCGATTATAACACTTTAATGTTGAATGGTAATATGTTGTAAAATAACGTACAATTGTATGTATTATATATGTAACGAAATGACAATTGTTTGCTGCTGCAGATTCAGCTCGCAGATGATTATGATCGTACGTTATTACTACAGATATCTAAATTTCAATAAAGTTGATTCCTACTTTTGAATACGTCAGTTTAACAAAAAAACTAATTCTCATATTCTGTTATTTGTTTTAAATTTCCACGTATTTTGTGGAAAAAAATCTTCAAATTTTGTAATTACGAAGAACAATATAATCTGATTTTTATGTTTTTAAATTTAAAATAATATTATTATTAAACGGCGAATTATGTATACGAATTTATATAAGAGAACAATCAATTACTTATTATGTCTTACTCAAGAAATTCAGTCACGAAGTGTCTGCTGCATTTGGACCACGACCAAGGCGATGTACCCAACATTCGGGACATAACATTTAGGGAACCATCGGAATCACTGAATGCTTTACATTCTTCAGCATCATCGTGAGGCATATTCAGCCTGAAAAAAACAAACAAAAAGCAAAATGGTAACTACATTTTATTCCTTTTCTCAAATTTAAAACAAAGTATTGTTATTACAAAACATACATTGTAGTTGCACATCCATGTGTCAGGATGAATACTTACTAATTTATTTTGTGGGACTAAAGAATGGGTATCTTTTAATGCAGCCTTATCGCACCATTTGTGAAAAATTGTAGTAACAAATACATTGACTTATAAATGTATAAAATGCAAACATGCACATTTTATACACAAAAATGAATCTTCTTAAAAATATGTTCGTTTGCATTTCACCTACTATTTCGATGCCATTTTTGTAAATCCATTAACCACTGTTTTTTTTATGATAATTGATTTTAATTTTAATACTTTCCCAAGTACTCAATCTACTTTACAAGTTTTTATTGCAATACCTTTGGAAACTCATTTCCCTATAAAATAATTCAGAACAAAAAATAAAATGATCACATTCCATATCACTCTCTGAAAATAGCTTAAACACAACACCTCCAGTTTTGATCGCGCATTTTATACAATATTTAAATCATGTTAAAATTTATTTACAAGTACGCCATTTTCTAGTTAACAATATTTTATCGTAGCCAAGATAATCTTGATCATAGTATTTTATTGTCACCCAATAACTAATCTGTTGCCAGTTCTCTTTCATTTCCGAAACGGAAATTAGATAGATTACGATTCAATTTAAAATATGTAAATTCGACTTCAAAATTTTAAAAAGTAAACATGTACCAGCAAAATATTTTAGTTTTGAATATATAATTAGCCGTTCGATTCGGCAATGACTTTATTGCAAAATTGCTGATCAATTATTCATTGAGAGCTCGTACATAACCCAGCAGTCGCTGCTCGAACACTCCCTGGCCAGAACCCTCCACGGAATTCGCTTAGCGACTTCAGAGCTAAAGTTCAACAACAGAAGGTTTCGCAGTAGTAGATTCCATTAAACACGTGATTTAACGTACAATCCGTCAAGTAACATACGAGGTCTAAAGGGAGAAAGTGCGATTACGCAGGTTTTAATTGTCAGTTATTAATTGAAGAGCGTTGTTTCAAAAGCCAAAATCTGAAGCTTTTAGTGAAAATGAAAAATTAATATGTCCATCTGTGTTAGATATATATTAGATAGTATATCAAAATTATACTTATGTTCACCAAAGTATAGTATCTAAAAATTGTGAGAATTGCATATCAGTCGGAGTAAGCCTTCGTTGTAGAAATATGTCCTTACGCAGAGCCAGTTTGTCTTCACTGAATTCAGGACACAACTGAAAATCGGAGTGTTGGTCGGGGAGTCGACGGAACGCGTCCAATCCTGTGGCGCCGTCGCGATTCACGGCCGGCCACTTCGTTGGCAGCTGCTCCCCTGAGAATCACGAGCGGCGTTGGAGCAGCAACCCGCACTACCGATGTGTACTTTTGCAATATGGTTGCATACCGCCGTATGCACTTTGCATTATGCTGAGTTTACACGAGCTTAGTATTTGCTATTAGTACTTATCACTTGATCACTCACAAAATTAATTGCAAGTAAAACTTATCGATCGTCTAAAACTCTATTTCAGCCGAAAAATGTGTTAGTGATATCATGCAAGGTATCTGTGGGGTTACCACCGCTGTCGCGTTTTGAGATGTGTTCTAATACTATTCCAATATTATTGTGTCAATGATGATAAAAATTTGAAAATGACGCAAAAACGTATCACCGAAATATACCATTGATGGTTAAGATCAGCTTTTAACAAAACTGGCAAGCCACCATGAAAGCCACCATGAAAACCAAAATGAATATAGAATGTTTCTGGAAATGGCAATTGCTCAGTGTGAAGTTGGTTGGAGAACGTTACTCCCGAGATTCAATGAACAGACACTAATACGAGAGGTACAACACAAGCGAAACTATAACTAGAGGTTAATTTGTCATTCTCAGCATTAGGAATCCCTTTATCACATTTCTTGGCAAGCACACACAGCTCATACAACTTGACACACAGCTTGTACAATTCGGAAAAACGAGTGCTTTCTTTGTGCTCTAAAATTCTTAGCAGAATTGTGGTGGGAGTAGCTACTTGCCGCTTAGTAAATAAGACTTCCTTCTTTCCACTTGCACTTGCCAAATTTACTAATACTTGCTAATAAACTAATTGTTTACACGCGGGTACAAGTGCGAGTGACAAGAACTAATGACAACTATTAAGTAACAAGTACAAGTACTAAGCTCATGTAAACTAGACATTATGATAATCGCAAGAAATCGATGTCCATAATTTGACGGGAACCCCTAAACAACTGCCAATCGGAGCAAAAATTATATCGACACAGCTTCAGCTCGTCTAGATAACTTAAAGACGTGCCACAAAATCTTAAAAATAGAAATAGAAATTATATATATATATATATATATATATATATATATGGATAAGTATATATATAAATAGAAATAGAATGATGATAAAATCTCAGAAATAGAAAATTATGAAACGATGATGTGTTAACAGTCCCATACGAATGGGTGGGCAGAGGTCAACGACGGTCCCCTGCGAAGTTTTTTCTCCTCTTTGTTTAGGTAAGGAGCTACTGTTTCATCTCTTAAAACTTCTATTGCTAGAACCTTTCAGTGAAAGTTTTGTCTCGCAACGCTTGTCAAATGTTTACGAAATAATTCGAGAACGTCATGAGTAATGGTTTCAAGGAAACTTCGGCGTTGTCTTATGGACAGCCCTACCAATAAACACGCTGCAATCGTATTTTAGTACCTGTTGATAACAGATGTGCAATTAGAACAGTGTTGCGAGTGTTGGGTCAAGCAGCTCTTCAAAAAGCGTCCGTTGCCATTGTGTCCCGCAAAAAGGACACCAAGTTCAGCAAACGATAAAATTATATATGACTCTGCCACACCTCACAAATTGAAAATATTTTAACATAAGCTTCCAGAAAATGATTGTCATTTATAAATTTTTACGCGTATAGGCCAATTCGGACCACGCGTGCATCCTGCTTCAGCAGGTGCAAGTACTTTTCTGGGGATGGGGCATCAACATTTTAGCTGAATCCCGATTTTTATCCCTCAAAGTTGTTATCCCTGGGGGTATAGACGATGAGATGACGATGATGGTGAGAAACAAAAGTACGGCACACATATATACACATTCACAAATACACTCATGCCCGAGGCGGGTCTCGAACCCGCGGTCTTCTGGCCGCTGGAGCGAGACCGCTACGGCACTACTGCCCTAACGATCTCGGACATCTGACCGGCTTGTAGATAAATATATGTAGGATATTTTAAAAATGTACATTTTTTCGTCAATTTCATTGGAGTTTATTCTGGGATCCGCCGTTCTTCTCTCCCCCCCCCCTCGGTTTATCTCCACCGAGAGCAGGACCGGCTTTGGCATGCAAATGTTGAGTTTCATGATTTTTTTCGACTACTCTAGAATGTATGCATTTGGAACTTTATCGGATACAGTAATGATGACGATTCCACAAGCCGTGCGAGAATGTGTGAGATTCTCGCCCGGCTGTCGACCGATCAGATTCGTTTTAGTTCATTATAGACGACAGAGGGTTCTCGCAGTCGCCTACAGAGGGCAAGAGCTCTCCACGCTCTGCCGCGGCAGGTCGCAACTGTCGTAAGACTAGTGAACCACGAAACAGAATATGAGTTGACGATTGTTAGGCTATGTCTACCGCAAACACTACTGGAATCCGTAGAACATAATGCAGCTATAATTCAAAATACTCGTATAAAAAATCGTTTTCTTCAAGTAATTCTATTTTAAATGAAATCGGTTCAAATCTAGAGTCAACTCCCTTGATAATAAACATCACAGATTGCTCTAATTTCATAAATATTTTTTCCAAAACGTTATTCTATATTATTTATGTTCGTAATACTTGTTTGTAGTTAATGTTATATATATATATATATATATATATATATATATATATATATATATATAATTAATGTAACTACTATCAATGTAACATTGTTTCAAAATATTAAAAAAATTCAATGTTTTCACTTACTTATTTTGAAACATCAATTTCAAAGTCGTAGAGAAAGTCGCATAGAATGGTTATTTAAATGGTTAAAAATTAAATAAATAGAATGGTTAATGGTTAATTAATGTTTTTTAAAAAACTTTAAAATGAAAAATACTTTCAAATTTGTATTTAATATTTCGATCCGGCAATATCTTTACTATGTATGTATTTTCGAAACTCAACGGTAACTCTTTGAAAGTAACTCCCATAACCAATTGAAGATGAAGCATACATTCGTGAAGATGACACCCTTAACTCTTCAATTCACGCTTCAACGCGGTTCGCAAAATGGGCGCGGTAACATTTTAATGCGAGTGGGTGGAATGGGTCTGGATGTGTCATCACGTGAGTAGGCAGCCGGTTCAAATAGAAGTCAATGGCCCACAGATTCTACGAGTAGAGGGAAAGCACAAAGATACAATAATAATGGAAAATTTACATATTAAAATTTGGCAGTCAATTAATTCAATGACAATATTAAACTCTTTCTTATTAAACTATGATAATATAATTAAAGAATTGCTAGAGAAAGAAAATAAGAATCAAAAACAGGTTTCGTTGTGGAAGAAGACTTCCCTTTTCCCTGGCCAATGCTCAGCTCGAAATCTCCTTCTATCTAGTTTCCAAACATACGAGTACTACTACATACTAGTACGATGACTGTTCGTGACAAACAGGTGAGCTCTACTTTTTTACATCGGTAAACATGATTCTGTGCTAGAAATAGCTTTTTTAAAATTCAAAATCATAGAAAAGAAAAATTTGAAAACTTTTAGGTGATTTTAAAAATGGCGAAACTTTCCCGACGAGTCACTAAATACCAGTAGAAACAGATATATTCTATTGGATATTATAATATCTTGATTAAAACACAGTAAATTGTACTTAAATATTTAATCATCTAGAACTCAACTTAGATTATTATAGATTTAGGAAATAAGATGAATTTCGTTATTTCATTAGACCTGAAGATGAGGGTGCAGAAGTTCTCAAAACGTCGTTGAAGACTCTAAAAACAAAGAATTAAGATACATTTTTACTTGTGAAATAAAATAAGTATAAAAATTTCTGCCTAAAAATATTTAAAGGACCAGCTTCTTAAGAGAAATGAAACAATAAGACAGTATACAATTGTATCAAACAACTAGAACCACTATGACTTTTTTCGCACCTCTCATAGATTTGATTTCATCGTCTAATGGAAGGTATTAGTTAATTTTCACCGTGAGTGTTTTCCTCAAATTTGCTGGTAGATGTACAGATATATCGTTTCGTTCAGTTTTCAAAATCTCAAAAATATCAGGATCTTTTGTTCGGATTGGTATATTAGTTAATATTGGTCGGTTCCAGTAAGATAGGCAGTTATTGCCTTCTCTTATTGGCGGTGCTTCATAAGAATGAGATGCCTGAGAGCCTTATGAATTAATTTAGCTACACGAATATATCTGTCCAGATATTGTTCGGGTACTAAAACTGTGTATCCAGAAACTATGTTCTCTATCCCCTCTTCATTTTGACCAAGTATGAGATAGTTGGCATTGTATATTGATTGATTAATTGGTGATTCCGGGGCGTCAATGGATAACATTGGTCCCGTATGTGTAGAACATGTTTTATCACTGTAGGTGGCTGTAATCTCCCGCACGTGGTGGATGGCGTGATTCGGCGCCGACTAATCCGTCGGCTTGCGCGGTTTTCCCCAACCAGGTATCTTCCACCAACGATGCAACAGATGCATCGCCCCAGCCGGGACAAATTCTAAGCACATGAGGGGCCGACATGTGTGGTAGTGTAGTGCATGTAAATGTAAGTAAGGGGTGAGGATAGGACAAGGAAGACGAAGGAAAGACCGCGCGCGGGCCGTGGCCTGGTTTTTTAGGATACTGCTCCGACTTTCACCTGGAACCACGGAAAACAATCGATCAGAGCAAAAACAGCCAGCCGCTCGAATTCCACTCCAGACAGCGACTGACTAGGTATTTTGCTAGGTCGAAAACCCTGCCACCGCCGAAACTCGAACCTTACGGCCAGAGGGCCTGTAGTGACATCAATATATGCCCTGAGCCACTTAAGCCTGTAGCGTTATATATGTTTCAATGGATAATGTATTTACAGTACGTTGTCGTTGCGATTATTTAGTAATGAATCGTAATTATGAAGCCTTACGTCTCCGCAAACAGGTTACCAGTTTGAAAGGTACGCTGAAGAAGCTTTCGGATTTATTTACTACTAGCTGGACCCATACGAACATCTCGCACTTTGTAGATCATTATTTGGAAAGTAAAATGGCTTCATCCTGGATCCTAACTTCTAATGCCCATCCCCTCAACTATTTTACTGCATCACACGTTCTATGTTATGCGGCAGTAAACATTATAACATTGTTAAACGTAAAATTTAAATTTTATAGGAAACCAAATCGTCAGTGTAATTTTTCAGTGGAATATTATTCTGTCTCTTTTCTTTCAATTTCATTTCGCATAGATTTCATGTTACAGCACACATCGTATTTAAGGGCCTAGAATACATTATTTCCGAGTTGGTGGTTCCCTATAATTTGCTCAAATCCGCCATACATCCTCTGGGTATTATAGAGAGAAGATGTGTTTCTATTCTGGTCATAGAGGATTTTGCTTCATCTTTCTAGTTCTTATTCATCTGTGAGGCTCTTCGAGGACTTTGATTGAGCAGTTTGTTGGACTGTTTAAGGTGTTTGGCACTACGATCTGATTTCAAATTTGCAGCCAATCATTCTCTGGATATTGCTTTTTGGAGGACGTAAACTCTCAGATTTTTCTCTTGCACATGATGCCTGGTCGTGATATTAGAAATCCTTCTGCCTCCAGTTGCAGGTATTGATATGGGTCATATGGGACCTCTCACTCGAACTGTGTGGGTAGAGTGATCTTGATTTAACGAAATTCTTTCTTAGTTTTTATGTCTTGTTTCTTCAGTTTGATGTCAGTTCATTTTAGTTTTCAAAAAGAAAATGTGAGAATTAAGGTTACGTATACCACATTGATTGCTTTCGCTTTGTTGCGTGCTCCCAATTCTTTCTTCAAAATGGCGCAATCTGGAAGTAGTTGTTACACATTATATCTTTGCATATTAGTCATCTACCCCTCTCGATTGCATTGCCCTCTCAATGGTGCCTTGCTCTTTATTTACTTCATATCCAGTAAGTTAATCTCACTCTCCTTTTTCATTCTGGTAATTCTCCACTTGTCGAGGGCGAATTTCATCAGCACGTCATTGTTGAATTTTCGGACACAATCTAGGAGGCTATGAAGATGTTTTTTTTAGTTTTCGGCGTACAATTTCAATACATCCATATAAAAAAGGTGACTTACTTGTTCTCCTGATTGTTCCAGCTTAAATCCCTTCTCCTTCAGATTCAGCATCGCTGTTAGCGGTTTCACTGAAAGACAAAACCACAAAGGACTCAGAGCATCATCTTGAAATATATTTCTCTTGGTTTTAATATTTCCAAGTCGAACGTCTTTTTGACAGTACTCAGTTGCAGATTAGTACATTAGAGATCCATCGCATTATCGCAGGAACCACTACATATGATTCTCAACCCCACAGATGTCCAACACTTCTCTCAGCCAGGTATGTGCAAAACTGTCAGAAGCTTTCTGATCGCTAACAAAAGCAGTATATAATGATCCCTTTCTCTGTTGCATGGTGTTGGTAATAATAGAATTTACTATCAGTTGTTCCCTGTATCCTCACGATCAAATAGTATGTACGTGAAAATTAAAATATTTTGGAGTCCCTCCCACAACTACATTATTGAATTAAAAAAAATATCGTCCTCAAAATTAGACCTTTGATTAATGTCATGTTCAATTTTTTCAAAATATAAGTAGTTTTCGCAAAATTTTGAGAGACCTTGTTGCAATTTTCCACAATTACGTAAGCAAGATTTTATAAAAAAGACTTTTTTTCGAATAAAGCAACGTTCACTTAGTAATATGGTATAGATCCGGTTTTTATTGAAACCTCTGGAATTTTGATGCGTTTGAGTTCAAGTTAGTCCAACACATTCAATATTTATGCTAGATATTTTTTTAATGGATTTTTCGACACTAGCTAAATAGTTGAATTTGGCAGCAGTCTGTAAGAGAATTCTGGCGGCCGACTGTTTCTTGTTTTTCACTTTTCCCCTTACATACACAAGCTTACACTTACATGCACTACACTTCCACACATTTCGGGAGACCAGAAAGGATTTGCACCTCTGGTAGGAGATACCGGGTGGGAAAATACCGCAAGTCGACGTGTAGCACGGCGCCGGATATCAAGTTTCAGTAGGAGATATAATACCGCTACCTCCTGGGGTTATCCTATGTACAACTCGTACGGAACTGGCCTTAGCAGTTGACGCGCCTAGAAACACTAAATAATCAATAAATCATCTCAATGCAACCTATTCATCAGTATTAGATCCTTAAATCATTTAATATATATATATATATATATATATATATATATATATATATATATATATATATATATATATATATATATATATATATATTTCAAAACGTGAGTAGTTTGCGCGAATTTGTAGAGATTTTTCTGAAGTGGCAAAACGAACGCAACATCGAGGACAGTGCCATCTCGCAATATCGCTTTGCAGCTTAGACGATAGAGATTTGCTTGAAGTTCTAGAGATTTTTGCCAAGCAAATACTGAGCGCCTTAATAGCACATGTCATCCTCCAGCAAAGAACGGAGAATGAGAGAGAGAAAGAGTCAGAGAGAGAGAGAGAGGGAGAGAGAGAGAGAGAGGGGAGAGAAAAAAGAGAGAGAGGGAGAGAGAGAGAGAGAGTTATTTTTCTCCTGCTGTCATTATATCTACGAATAACTTTTGCGATGTTTATGTTACTGCAAAACATCTGAGGGGACAAGCTGCCCTGCCTTTCCCCTTTCCAGGCACCTAAGAGAAAACTGGAGAAATTTCAATGATACTAATATTGAAGGTGATAGAAGACCCATCGTGCAGAATTTTGAAAAGGAAAATATTAAAACCCTTTCGCACTTCTATGAAAGAACATTGAAGTAACAGATTTAAAAGAAGATTATTGAGAACATTACAATATTCTAACATAAGATGTTTTTGCTGATGTTACAATTTCAATTATTCATTGAATATGCACATTCTTTGAAAGATATTTTTCAGTTCATGGGAATAAATATGTTACAAAATAATTGTAAATGAACAGCATTATCCATTTTTTAGGACTTTATCTCACATAATTGCATAAAAATACCAGTTTAATGTCAAATTAGAGCAAAGTTCATGTCTGAACTAGTCTCAACAAATGTAAAAGTTCTTGGTGGTATGTACAAAAATTTCATCAGTCTTGTTTTTGCTCTCGTATATGTCAAGCATGTGACATATCAACATCTGTAACAGATACCTGAAGTTGTAGCCTTGTTACCTCTAGAATGATTGACACTATTTTGTTATCTTTGTATTTTATATATTTTATATGTATATCCAGCATATGTATCCTTTATAAGATTTACACATTAAATAGCAAACTTAAATTAATTATTTATATATTTATATACAGATACTAACTCCCATTCAGTAGCAGAATGATTTACTCTGTTCGAATATTATATAGATTATAATCAATACATAGTCACTAAACAAACCCTTTACATTTAATAAGATATTTAGCTGTCCTTAATTGAAATTATTTTTCCTTAGCATTTGCAAAAATTGTATCATCCTGGGGATCAGTTACAAATTTGTATTATATTAACCCATATTTTAATGAGTGTACAAGCTAGTTATATACATGAATGAGGACATTTTGTATTCTGATCAGAATTGAAATAACCTAAGAATTATTTAAATTATTTAGAATTTATAAATTTAAAAAAGTACTTACCCTATTATGATAATTTATTTAGGATAACAATAATTGAGACTATGGCATTTAATAAATAGAACAACAAACAATTTTTAAATACTGACATATGCTAGAAACAATAAGGAGTTTACATGCAAAAACATATTTGGATGATAACATAATGTGCTTGTGTTCATTTTGCTTTTGTATGATAATTAACACACTTGTGTTTTTTATTGCCTGAACACTTATTAATTGAATTTTCTAATTTACTGGTAACAATTTTTCACATGCCCATTGTCCTCTTATGTACCGACATGAGTGTTTAAATGACTGATAGTTTTGAGATTGAATATGACACTATGGTGTTAATAAAACTATTGTCATTCATTAAAACTTGGATATAATTTCTATATCAGAATTGGAATTTATAAAACCAAGCAACAATTACATTTTCCTCTTGACTATTATCAAAATGTTTTAAAAATTTACTTTAAAAAATAATAATTTAATAAAGAGGAAATTCAACTATTCAAGCTACGAGTATTTCAAGGGGTGATATTTTTAACGTAATGATTAATGAAGTTTATTTGCATATTTTATGGGCCTTGTGATCCATGTTATTGCAAAATTCATTAATATGACTTCATTGAATTATGGGAACCAATTATTAAACAGTTTATTTATACTTTTTAAAATTTATACAACAAATTTATACTGTGGGTTACACACATACATCCGTTGGATCCACCCACCATTAAAATAAATGGACGTCATGGAAAGTATTGGGGGAATTCTTATCTAACATATCCATTCAATAATTCGATAACAAGAGGTGATAGATAACTGGAACTAATGAAAATATACATGAAGAAGAATCTGAACCTATAGGATTCGAAACATTGTATACATTTGAAAAAGAATAAATTGTCTGTTTAATAATTGGTTTCTATAGTTCAATTATAAATGGGCATAAATCAGTATTAGAATATAACTACATATTATTAAAAAATAAAAGAACAGAAACAGTTTGAGTTAAAAATGAATTTGAAAATGAATATGAATTTGTAAATTTTCACCAGAGAAAATTTCTAAATTTCTTAAACATTTCTAATCTTTACAAAAGAAAACAATACCTTTTATATTTATACCAGAACACATCAATGGCTGTCAATATTTTGATTGTTATTGCAGAGCAGGTGTTTATTACATTTCGTTGCTTTGAATGCATGAATATTCTCTGAAAAGCAGTTGCTTTTGGAATAATATGAATGAAATATGATTGTTTTTATTATATTATTTCATGCCATTGTTTGATCATTAGAGACTCAAGTCCTATTTCAGTTCTTTAGTTGTTGTTGTTGTTGCTTTGAAAATAGACTTCAAGGATGTTTTGCAATGTTAAACAGTCAAAAAATGTTTTTAAACTTTAATACAAAGTATCGTATGTAAACAATTAGCAATTGAAATTCTAGGTAACCTGTTTCTTTGGTTACCAATCTCTTTCATCATCAAATTAATGAATTTGAGTGATTTAAGGACACTTCATTATTTGAAATGTGAGGATGACATAAAAAATTAAAAATTGATATACTTCCCCTCCCCTCAGAAAAAATATTGTATCTATAAGTTTTAACGTTTTACCAACATTTAATTTTTAACATTCTCTATTGTCTTATTGTGGTTAGTCCATTGCCGAAACATGTATTTGTTATTTTCTCTTATAGTTACGAACATATAATTTTTTAGTTGTGGACAAAATTGTTCAACAATAGTAGAAAGATGGGTAAAGTACTAAATGGTATCATTAACATATTTCTTAATTATACTTTGTAGCAAGAGAAAAGTAATTATCAAAAAATTATTACATTTTTTATTCAACACCTTTATAATAACTATAACCATAATAAATGGTTTCAAACAGTGGATTTTATTTCCACACAGCAATGAGAATAACAGCTTACTTTGTGATGCTTTTTCAGAGCTTAAATATCCATTGGCATAATAATGTAAATAACCAATGACACAATATTTTCACAAAATAATACAGTAATGTAGTGGTTGGATAATGTTTAACATGCAATAAACATAATAATAACTCACATATGACCAAATTCATGAGCAATTGAGAATGCAGCACTGAATCCATTATCTTGCACAATAGCACAACTTGCATTCATATCACACATAGAACCACGTTCAGCTAATCCCACTGTTTCACATTTATGCTCTGATGGATCACGACAAATATTTTCCCTATAAAGAAAAATAAATAACTTATTATAGGACAAATAAAGCATTCATGTGAACAAATAGTTAAAAATTATGTAAAAATTTACTAATGACCTGGTAAGAAGAAGTGCAGTGTCATGATGATCATCATGATAAATATGGTATTGCCTCTGCCATCCACAGAAATGGAGCCGCATTTTACTTGCAGAAGTGCCAATCATATGCTTACCTCGACCACTATATTTATGTGGTCGGGAAATAAATTCTTGATCACGCAGCACCATTAATTTTACTACAGCTACTGAAATAGGGTTTCCAATGGATGAATCTTTGTACAATTTAGCAACCTGTAACAAAATGAGAAAATGTTTTCTTTTTTAAACAATTTCAGTAATTAAGTCAAAATTTTAATACAACAGAAAACATTTAATGAGCAAACTATTTTTAATTATTAATATGTGAATATTGAGCTATGCAGTTATTGCATTGAAATGGAATAACTGCATAGCTCAATGTAGGTATGATGGAGGGAACTTAGAGAACAAGGAGTATATATTAAGTTTAGGGCAATGTAGTGTAGTGTTAAGTTAGGAGGTCAATAGTTTGAGCCAAGAGATTTCACGTCAGTGAAATAAGTGAAGAAAGGTAGGGGGTGATTTGGAGGGCAGAGAAGAGTGGATGTGTGAAGGAGTTGAATGAGAGACTGTGAGTGTGTAAGGAAGACTTTTGATATCTGTGAAATAATGAATGAGAGACTGTGAGACCAAAATAGAGTGGATTTTTAAAGGCAGTGTTATTTACTGACATGCACTGAATTAATTATATTTCATTCATTTATATAATAAATAAATCATCAATAAATTAAACTTTAAACTAATAATAGCCAGCATACTGTACTTTTGTTGTTAAATAACAATTTTTAATGTAAGTTTTCTTGAATATATCTGACTGTTATATTATCTTAAAGGATAGAGAAATTTGATGTGATATATTTTAAAATTGAAATTAATAGAAAAGTACAGAACAGATGGGGGGAAAAAAGTGATGCTCCAACTGCATGTATTTATCATTAGGAGGCGGATTTTAATGAAATGTCATTTTTTTCATTTCACTTTAGAACAATGCTGCTTAGTATAGAAATTAATTTTATCTTATGGTGAAACGAAATGACCCATTTTTATGTCATTTTTTGTTGTTGCATTTTTTGTTAAACGTCATTTTTCACGTCATTTTTCGTGCAGTTTTTACTGATTTCGTTGATTTTAATATAATTTTAATGGTACTTGCTTGAACCAATATTTACGATATGCAACAAATGTTCCCCACAAAATAGAGAGAGAGAGAAGTTATTTGATGAACTGCGAGTTGTATGAATGAGTTATTCACACGCTCATTAACTTACTAGACATTAATTAATTATGCAATTATTCGTTTTGGTATTCGTCTGATTATTCACAACGGTATAGATGACAACAGAAATTCTAACAACACTAATCTACGAGCATGCTTTCCTTCTCGCACTAACCGGGAGAGGTGGCTCAGGGGATCAACTGATGCCACTGTAGGACCTCTGACCGAGGGTTTCTAGGGTTCGAGTCCCGATGGTGGCAGGGTTTTCGACACTAACTAGATAGCAAAGGTCGAATTCAGCTGCTGTCTAAAGGAAATTTTTAGCACCCAGCTGCTCTGGTCGCTAGTTTTCCGTTGTTTCTGTTATCAATATCAGGCGATTCCCGAAGCAGTACCTTAATAATCGGGTCACGGATCGCGTGCGATCTTTCTTTCCCCTTTCTTACTTACACACTCTTACGCCTTATTTACTTACACACTCTTACGCCTTATTTACTTACACACTCTTCCTCACCCCTTACTTACACACATACTTACATGCACTACACTAGGACACATGCCGGGAGACTGGTCGGGAAGTTAGAGCTTGTCCCGGCTGGGGCGGTGAACCGCTGGTGGGAGATTCCTGGTTGGAGAAAACCCCGCTAGCTGATAGTTCGGCGCCGGATGTCAACATCCAGGGGAAGAAGATCACTGCCACCTCCCGAGAAAGCAAACATGCCCTAAACTTACGGAACTAATGAGCTGAGTAGTCGACGTGCCCGGAATAACTAATCAATCAAGCCTCGCATTACAAAATGCTGTTAGCAGCGCACTACAAACGGCGTCGATGTTTTCCAGATCGTCTCGAGACAACGCAGCTACGAAATGCGCGTGAAATTATTGAGAATTTCTTCACCAGATGTCTATTTTTTTATAAATCGGCCCCTAGGTCAACGATATAGACATTATTTAATAAAATTTGTGGGCGTGTTGAACAACATCATTCACCACTGAATTCAATAGCATACACACCATAAATAAACATTTTTTAAAAAAAATATTAACTTTTAACAAAATATTATGTCATTACGGTGAGAATATTTCAATTAACACTATAGTTTAAAATCGTATTTTGTAGTGTGTTCAATCGCTTGATTGATTCTTAATGATTCCGGGCGCGTCAACTACTAAGATCATTAGTATCGTAAGTGTAGTGCATGTATTTGTTTGGGTGGTGGTCTTCCCCGGTTGAATGGCGAGATCCAGTGCCGACCTACCGTCAGTTAGCGGGATTTTCCCAACCAGGTATCCCCCACCAGCGGGGCATCGCTCCAGCAAGTTCTAAGCTCCCGACCGGTCTCCCGGCATGTGTGGTAGTGTAGTGCATGTTAGTGTAAGTGCGTAAGGATATGACAAACAAGCGGAAGGAAAGATCGCGCGCGGTCCGTGGACCGTTTGGTAGGGTACTGCTCCGGCATTCGACTGGTGTTGATGGGAGATACCACGGAAAACTACCGATCAGAGCAACCGGCCACTAGAATTCTCCTCTAGACAGCGACTGAATTCGACTTTGATGTATAGTATAGCTAGGGTCGAAAAATCCTACCACTCTCGGGACTCGATCCTGGGATCTCCCGGTCAGAGGCACTACAGTGAAATCAGTTGATGACTTGACCTACCTTTCCCAGTTATTATTTTCGAGAATAATTTTTTAAACCCCAACCATTCATATTCGGCGATACCTTTGTCTAATATTTACTAGGTTTCAAATTCTATTAATTTACTTAACTCTGAAATTGTATGCTTTTTATAAATATTTCCTTGCCCATAACTTGTTTAATTTCAATCTGCGATGTGCTACCACATAATTTCTCACAGACTTCCCTACCTCCTTGTTTCGACCGGACCAGATCAGCTCAACTCTACCCCATCTCCCACATTCGCGTGAAACTACTTCAGTAAAATCGTATGTTCACCAGTCTTATGTGACCTGCAGGTTTTAATACGACCAGACCAGTGGAGTCTTACGGCATTTGCGAAAATAAATATTTAGTTCGTAACGATATCGTAAACGACGCAAGATAAGGAACAATATTCCGCGAATCGTGTTGAGAAAAAGTGGTGATTGCAGAGTGGGCTGGAAATCAATCGCTGTCGAGCAGCGCCGGGGAAGGGGAGGGGCCGTGGAGGAGCCGGGGCGGGCGGGGGCTGGGCGGGGCAGGAGTGGGACGGCCAAGCGCGCAGGCGGCGCTGCGGAGCGGTGCCTGCTGAGTGGACGCGCTTCCAACCCCGCCCACCCACCCATGGCCTTGCTATTAGATATATTTTCAGCGCACTCTGCTGCCGCTTCTGCCGCCGAGGAACAAGACGGCTCGCACGGCTCTGCTTGGAAGCGCCTACATCGTTTGGCAGCGCCCGCACGGCTTTAGCAAGGTCCGTCAAGCGGGTTTGAAGTCAAAGACGGCCAGAGAGATGCAGCTCAAGCACGACCGTCATTGGTCGCAATTCCCCACAATACACGCAAGGCCTCAGTGTGCGCAATTCTGAACGGTTCACATCCAATGTCAGCAATGGATAGCAAAAGATTCCAGGCCGAACATCGGGAGACACGAACTAAATGAATAGATCTAATGATATATGATGTTCCCGTTTTACTTTATTCTGTAATACGTATACTAGAGCAAGTATTGACATACTGCAGGAAAAAGGGCCGACCTTTCAACTGAAAAACTCGTTTTGTGGGTGTTTTTTTAGAAATTCCAGGCGAATGTCGGAGCAGTACCCTAACAAACAGGCCACGGCCGCGAACGATCTATTCTTACTCATCCTTGTCCTTTCCTCACCCCTTACGCACACTTGCATGCACTACGACTCATGCCAGGAGAACATTCGGGAGCTCAGAGCTTGTCCCGGCTAGGGCGATGTTTCGTTGGTTGGGGAAAACCAGCTAGCTGACAGGTCGGCGCCGGATCTCACAATCCAGCGGGGGAAGATCACCACCTCCTCTCACGATAAAATATTCACTGCACTCTAGGCTCCAATGAACACTGTAGTTGATGCGCCCGGAATCACTAAGCAATCAAACCAAGAACGACGCTTTCCGATGCGGGCGAGTTTCGATTTGGAAACCCTGCGCTGTCCTTTTGATTAATTGATTGATTAGTGTTTCTGGGCGAGCCAGCTGCTAAAGTCATTGGTCTCGTCGGCTATAGCATTTTTGATCACGGGTGTGACGAC
Source organism: Gryllus longicercus (assembly GCA_038098605.1). Lineage (NCBI taxonomy): Eukaryota > Metazoa > Arthropoda > Insecta > Orthoptera > Gryllidae > Gryllus > Gryllus longicercus. The sequence goes on from JAZDUA010000751.1 coordinate 539,182, forward strand.
GATCTTCCCATGTTGGATAGAGATATCCAGGGCCGACCTACACGTCACCTAGTGAACTTTCCCCCGACTAGGTATCTGGCACCAGCGGGGCACCACCTCAGCCGGGACACGCTCTAAGCTTCCGACATGTGTCGTTGAGTAGTGCATGTAAGTGTGTGTGTAAATAAGGGATGACGATAGGGCAAGGAAGAGGAAGGAAAGATCGCGCGCGGTCCGTGGCCCGTTTGTTTCCTGGTATTGGTATGAGGAACCACGGAAAACTACCGACAAGTGCAGCCGTTTGAATTCTTCTCCAGACAGCGGCTGAACTTAACTTAGCTATCTAGCTAATGCCGAAAACCTTGCCACCGACGAAACTCAAACCTTAGTACCTCCCGCTCATAAGAATTGCAGTGACATCAATGATCTCTGAGCCTCCTAAGCCGGTGTGATGAAATTGTACTGTTCCAGAACGTATGGCCGATTGTATTCAGTTTATATGTGAGCATAAAGCATTATATGTTGATTTCGGTAGCAAAACAAAATTGCGTACGTGCGCCACTAGAAAGTAGTAAATTAAGTTATTTACACTTGTACTGAGCTTGTTTTGACAACAAACAATCATGTGTGGAGTGATCGATTGATTTATTCATTGATGATTTACTGTTTCATAATGCGTCCATCTTTACTTCTGTAATAGTATTACATATTAAATCCCGGCAGGTGACGGCGTTACGTCCTCACTAGAACGTGACATCCAGCGCTGACTAACACATCGCAGATGAAGGTACGTGGGACCTCCCTCCCCATGTATCTCCAGCAGCGGGGCACGAACCTTACCGGAACGGATTGTAGGCCCCCGACAGGTTTCACGACCTGGGTAGTATAGTTCATGTAAGTGTAAGTACGAGTGTGTTACGGATAGGAGGGGACAGGTCTCAGGAAGAGAAGACCGTGGCGGTCCGTGTCCCGTTTTTAAGATACTGCTCCGCCATTCGCTTAGTATTGATGAAAGAAACCATGGAAAGCTACCGATCAGATTAACCGGTCGTGGCAGCCGTTCTCCTCCAGACGGCGGAGGAACTCGACCGAACTTCCCGCTTGTGTCAATAATTCGCCTCCGTCGGGGGTCAAACCCTAGAACTCCCTGGATGGAAACGCTGCTGGGGGGACCGCAACAATGACTCTGAGCCATCCCGACCGATGTCTGTCCCATTAAACAGGAGTGAAAACAGGATCAATTTAACAGTTTGATCTAAAGAATGACATTAAGAATCACCAGAACAATTTTTGTTTATGAATCCTTGACATGAGATTGCATGAAAAGAAAGGAGTAAATAGGTGAAAAATAAGAAAATAATGATATCATGAAAGCTATTGTGACTCACTATTGACATGAGTGTTAATATATAGTCTTTCAGATCGTCTCCGTGGTATTCAGCCATCTTCTTATCAGCAACAACCATCACTTCTACGAAGTATTCTCTCTGCGACATGAGTTTCCTTCGACTAGGTGAAGACATTCGAAGACCCCGTTTGGCACGCCGTAAATCTTGGAGCCCATCATTATTTATCTTACGAGTTTCATTTCCTGCAAACACAGAAAGGATGAGACACACTGAACATTTATTCTAATAAATGCAAATATATTCAAAACAATTTTACAAAAACCTAAACATTTAAAGAAAAAAATTAAAATAATACTCTGCCAGCTTCGTTTCTACAGTCGTTACGTGGCTTAACGACTGTAAATAGAAGTGTGGAAATGAGCAGATTGTTTCAGAAATGCAAATTATATGGTGATTAGAAGCAAAAAGCGGTTAAAAATTCTCCCATAAACTGGAAAATGAACCCAGGAAATTCGAAAATATTTTTAAGAATCCATTATTACAACAAAAGAGAATTTAATGTACCAAAGCTTTAGAATAATCACCGATATTGCATTCTTTAATTCATTTTAATTGTTTTTTATAGGAGGTCATCCAACATTTTTGAAACTTTTGCAATTTTCGAAGATTTAGAAGCTGAACTGAAAATCAGACTTGCGCATTTTTAAACACAATTTCTCTTACTCGAGGAAAAATCAAACAAATTTTGAACCCATTTGTGAAAAAATTGCAAACATTTTTTTATGCCTTGATATAAAGAAATTCCAGATCGATTGCGGAATATACATTTTGGTGAAAATTCTACATACAGTTAAGAGCTAGTGTTGTTCACAGACAGATTCCAATGGAAGACAGAAAGCATTTAAGCCTTGGCGGGGTGATGTATTCCCTCGAATATGAAACAGATTTTTTTGATGATTGGGGATACGTTACGTAAAGTCTCTACTATTTTGAAATTTTCTCAAAATTTGCATCAAATTTTTTCTTTAATTATTTTCCTCCAATTGAGTGAAGTATTAAAATGGCGCTGTTACGATTTTTAGTAAAACCTTCGAACATTGCAAAAGTTAAAAAAATAACTTCTTCCTACCTACATTATTGAAGATAGAATATTTTAATGAAAATGTTCTTCAAAATCAGATCCTTAAATAAGATTGTGTACTTTTTTTCAAGATATGCATATTTTTTGAGTAATTTTGAGCGAAATCTGACAATATTTAAGAAATAAGTAAACATGATTTTCTCAAAAATAGCTTCAAAACTTTCTCTTTGGTACTAGAATGGAGCAACATTGATGTAGATGATATAGTGAATAAATCCATTGCTTCCGAAACTTTTGTGCCTGGGATTGAATGCCTGACCGGACAAATATCTTTGGGGTAGGAAATATTCTAGCGGGTTCAACTAGCATTGGAACTAGTACGTGTTAAACTGCTAAGTAACCGCTGGTGTAACCCCACTCATTGCATCTTCGTGCACAAGTATCTCAGCTGACGAATGATTCCCATTTAGATAAGGTTTTTCGTCCAGTTTCCCTGACCCTTTGAGCAAATGCTAAGATGGCCCCTGGTTTTTCTTCTGAACATAAACCTAGCTACACTATTTGTGCACGTTTTCTTGAGCTACCGCAGGCTGTATACGGTCGCGATCCTGCGACATCTAGCGGACCGACGGAGAAAGACGTGAAAAACAGTGACTAATGCCAGTGAAATGCTAATGAAAATTCGCAGTGTATATATATATATATATATATATATATATATATATATATATATATACGGTATAGAGAATTTCATGGGAAGTGAAAATTATTAAGGAACATAATACTAACGAACGTCTGCTACTCACCCTGCAAACCGCAATGAAGAGATGAAGAAGTATTAGAATACGTACTACGAGGATTTACCATAGATACTTTATGAATCATTGATTTGTTGTGTTGTAGCCATGGCTCGACGGGCTGAATTAAGTAATTTCCGGAAGACGTATGAATGTGTCCTCTCTACATGAAAAAAAGAAACCACATAGGAAACGTTTCAAACAATACCAAATAAATCACTTCAACTAGATGTGCGAGGTACTTACCATTCCATGACAAAGATTCACAGCAACTGAAGATTGAGGGTCGCCGCTTACGCTGCCCGTGTAAAAGCACTTCTCAGTTCTAACAGGAGGTGACTCTCGTTGAGTGTAATTGTGCCATAAATGAGTGACTCTCAGTCGGGGGGAAACGAAACTAGAATCTTCAGCCAGTATGAGATGAAAGTAGTGTCCAAAGGCGCAAAATGTGTACTGAGGGTGTGGATCCCACAATTGAGCTTGACGATGTCGAAAATGGCCGCTGTCTATATATGTCGATGGCGCTGTAATAAGAAAATTTCAGATGTTAACTCATTTATTATAATGCATCCGTATACATAAAAGAGGCAAGATCAGTTAGAACATCTTGTATTACAGACATATTTTGAATTTCAACAAACTCTTGGCGTGATCAACAGCAAAATTTTGTAGAGCCAGTGGCCACAGCTGGAATGTATTACTGATTCGATTAATAAAGTGATTACGATGCTATAATATGAATGGTGTTAAAGCAATAATGGTACGAGAGGTCCCTAAATGCCTATCACGAACTCACTTTACCCACCACATATTTCACATGAGATTGAAACCTTGGGTTCCAAAAGTGGAAAGTTTGGGCCACGGTCGTTGAGTCTTATGGTTCCTTCAGGCCAGAGCGCTGACAAAATTACAATAATTATTCATTAAAAATAACAATAAATGTACGTGTAAAATGTAAACCTTGCGCCTCGCTCGGATGCGGTTGCGCCAGCCGCTCTACGAACAAATGCAGATAAGTTCAGCGGAATGGGCCGACAGTGCGCTCTTGATTGGCAAGCGCCGTCGCGCAGTTTAATATTGTATTTATACAGTTCAATACTTCAAAGTGTTCACAGTGACAAGGGTAAAATAACAGGTACACGTGAAACGAAATATGTTTGCCGATTGTCATCTCAAACGGGTGAAATATTGAAAGTCTTATAGAATAATTAAATGCCAGATTAATGAAAGCTGCACGAATAACAAGCTCGTCCATCTCGAAAGCATGCTACATCACCAACAGCAATATTTTTTCCAAGAAGTTTTCATCTCCGTCCGCAACAGACTCCATGCCGTCATGAGAGACTTAAACCTTTCCAAACAAAATCCAACACTAAACACTTATAAAAGACAAGAATATGACAACTCAATTACCACAAAGAATGCCCAAAGCTTAGAATCAAACCACTGACAAAATGATGCCAGTGAAACAATGATAATAAACATGACAACATGTAACAGGCATTCTGTATTGAACAACCCAGTCGCAAGTGCAGATTTAGATGCAAAAGGACGCAAGATTCACTGGAGAAATCATTTTCAGTATTCATAGACTTATTGAATAGCTATGTTTTGGTCTTAGATGACTTCAAGAAGTATACAAAATTCAAATCCCCAAAACTAGGAGAAACAATTTCATACAAAAATATATTCAACAGTTCAGTTACAAACAACTGTCAACGTTCAGATAAAAGCTAATGGAGGTATCAGAAATCTACGAAAAGTTTGCAGGGAAAAACTCATCAAATTTAATTCATTCAGAAATCTAAACAATAGATTGGAAACTGTCAGCAATATGAAAAGAATGGGCTCTCCAGAGGCTACTTCCCATTAACAAAAGTGATTTTGCCCACGAAAGCTATCTCTGCTGGAGTCGTGTAAGCTTGATTGCCTAGGATTTCCATTGCACTGCAAATGTAGAGTAGTACCGGCATTTAATCTACCGAAATTTAATCAAATAACCCTATATATTTTGTGTTTTCGCTACGTGCAATTCCAATTTAATCATATTTGTACTGTATTAATCCATACTTGTACAGTATAAACAAGCAGCTTATAGTATGTATACAATTTACGCATACGCAGGTTATACGTAAGTTTATATGTATAACTGCCTATACATATGTGTAACCTAACTACCTTGGTTTTAACGTTGCAGACGGCCTTGTATAAATAGAGTATGGAGGTTGATGCACATAGAAATTGAAATTATTGAAAATACGTAAACATTCAAGATAACTTACTTAACGAGCATAAATGACCCGGTTTCTTAAATTTAAATTTAATTCGTGAAATAGTTCCATTAAATTCCACTCGCGCTTTGGAAATTGTCAGATGAAAACCCTCGTCACTTCGCGACTCGAGGATTTATCGATAATTTTCAAAGCACTCGTGGAATAACCCAAGAAAATAAACTATAACCTTCGCAAAGGAAATCAGTGATGCTACATCAGCACACACATTCTCTCATTATGTGTAATGGCTAAGCAATACTACTCGAACATGCAGAAGTGTTTCAAACAAGAAATATTTTTTTTACGCTGGGAATAGAACTCAGAGCTGCAGTCTTAGCATGCCATTGAAGTAACCCTAAACTACTAACCTCACACTCTAACATAATCTTCCCGACGATTTACGAAGTATAAAATTTGCACTTTCAATTTCAAAATCTTCAGAGGTTTTCATTGAAGTGTACTGTGGAACATACTCTCTCGCATTCTCTCTCTCTCTCTCTCTAGGAAATTATATTTTATTATTTTTATTAATAATTTTTAATTTACACTTATTTATGTTTTATTGGTATTTTTAATTATTTTATTCGGACTTTCTTATTTTTTTAATAATTATATTCAATAATATTACATTATTGTTTTAAATAATGAAGAGCTTGGCGGTAATGTTTCACGCGATATCATTTTGATTTCTCTCTGAGACGGCTTTCATTAAATAATAATTATTGTCACCGTTAGTTAATAATTCGATAAACAGTCATAACTCCCCTCCACATCTTCAGTATTACAGTTTTCCTTCTTAAGCACACTGGACAGAATCTCCTAAAGAGACCTTTTGGTTTTTGCTAATGTCTGGCCACTACTCTCCACCCAACCCACCCTGCGCAGCGCTAAAGCTTCCGGCGTGTGAGCTGCCTCACTGCCCGCCTAAGCTCTTGAATGGGAATAACAGAAACAGGAAAGTTGCTGCAGCTTATGATCTACCGGTCGCCTCCTCCTCGACGAGCCAGGAACGGCTGTATGTCATAGAAACGCGGTTGCCATGGGGAGCCGTAGAAGCCGTGATTAGCATTTCATGGATGATTGACACCCGGTGACGTAATGGCAGTGACGTAATGGGTCGGACGCGCCATCTACTCCACGGCTTTCAAAGGCGCTGTCCACTGCGATAAGGTCTAGTCGGAACTTAGGTTTGCCACGGCGTCATACTCGTCCGTCCTTTAAGCAATTGGGCGAATTTGAGCGGGGTCGGATTGTCGGCCTGCGCGAAGAAGGTTGGTTCTTTCGGCGCATTGCTGACCACGTGGGCCGTGATGTGATATCGGAGCTGCGGCCCTGGCGACGATGGGTACACGAGCATTCTCCTAGCCGTAGACCCACTTCGGGGCGACTTCAGAGCACTGACGAACATCAAGATCGACGCATCGTGAGGGCGGTGTTGGCAGACCGTACGGCCACCCGCGCCGAGATACTGGCACATGTGGCTTCCAACGTGTCTTCACGCACCATTGGGAACCGCTTACTTGCTGCAGGGTTACAATCGCGCACACTGTTAGCCCGACTGGCACTCTCGCTAAACCATCGTCGGGCTTGTCTGGCGTGGTGCAATGTGCGAGTCAGCTGGAAGACGGAATAGCGTGCAGTGGTGTTCAGTGATGAGAGCTGTTTCTACTTTCAGGCCAGTGATGGTCTTGTGCATGTGTGGCGTCGCACAGGGGAGTGCGTGCGTCCAGAGTGGGTTCGTCCACGTCACGCCCCACTCCGGGAGTGATGGTGTGGTGTGACATCAGCTACAACGCGTGTTTGCCTTTCGTGGAGGGATCATTGATCAGCGCTGGATACATTCAGCACGTCGTCCGGCCTGTGACGATACATTTCTAGCAACGGGAGGGTGGTGCGCTGATTCAGCAGGACAATGTCCGCCCTCACACTGCCCAAGCTACGCAACAAGCTCTCCGCGATGTGCGTCAACTGTCCTGGCCGATACGCACGAAGGATTTGTCCCCGATCGAGCATATGTGGGGCATGATGTGGCATCGCCTGACCCGTACTGCGACTCCCCCAACAACTCTGCCTGCTCTGCATGAGGCGTTGAAGAGTGCGTGGAACAGTGTACCGCAGGACACTATTCGCCACTGTACGATGGAATGCCAGTCTGCGTCAGGGCTTGTTGTACCGCCCGCAGCGGGTATACGCAGTATTGATGTGGCGTTTCCGGTCCATGGTACTCTCTACTGCGGGACATGCGAGTCTCACATAGCTCTGCCCACATAATCATGTCTAGTATTCTGTCTATATGTTCTGTATATGCACGAAGGAATAAATTGTTCAATGCAATCGGGGTGTTGCAATACTTTTTTCGCCAACATATATGTATGTATATTTGTATATGTATATAAATATGTGTGTATATATATCTATACATATACATATATATATATATATATATATATATATATATATATATATATATATATATATAGTCGTGTTTTTCATGGAGGGTGCTTGCACTCCTTGTGGTTTTGTGTGGCACTATCACGGAACACGCCTACGTTGATGTGTTAAACACCTTGTTTCCCACTGTTAAGGAGCAATTCGGGGATGGCGATTGCATCTTACAACACGATCGAGCACCTGTTCATACTGCACGGCCTGTGGCGGAGTGGTTACGCGACAATAACATCCCTGTAATGGACTGAACTGCACAGACTCCTGACTTGAATCCTATCGAACACCTTTGGGATGTTTTGGAACGCCGACTTCGTACCAAGCCTCACCGACCTACTTGTTTGTGCAGAACTTCGTAAAGAATGGGCTGCCAGTCCCTTCCAGCACCTGATTGAAAGTATGCCTGCGAGAGTGGAAGCTGTCATCAAGGCTAAGGGTGGGCCAACACCATATTGTATTCCAGCATTACCAATGAGAGGGCGCCACGAAATGTTAAGTAATTTTCAGCCACGTGTCTGGATACTTTCGATCACATAGTGTGCAAAGCCTCGTTTTGAGCAAACCGAGGGCGGGTTTAGAGTCCCAAAATAGGAGCTAGTGTATTACGAGTCGCATTAATGACGTGTATTTCCTTCACAAAAGAAAAATTGTTTTATTTGTATTCATTCACTTGTCGCCATTGGTTATTTGTTTTGTAGACTTTATTAAACTGTTTACCGTATGCTGCGGCACCAAACATTCGTCGTTGAACATCGTACTTCGATCTTCAATCGTCGGAACTTTCCTAGTGGTATTAGAGTCAAAGTGTCCACATTTACTGATTTTGCAATTAAAACAATTTCTCAAAGATTGCTGAAAAATTTTTGATTTGAATTTTTGCCTCGGTTAGAACAAAGGACGCTTAAAACAACGAAGCGGGTAACAAGGTTACAAATGGTGCTAAAAAATTCGAGCTGTTTTAGTACCACTAGATTGAAAGGATAGTCTAATCTAGTCCATGGGAAGAACCACGTATTCGTGTCTACAAACAGCGCTTTTTTAGGGAAATTATTAAAATTATAAAGGAACTTACCGTTCATTGGATCAATATCCGAAGTCTTGGGCCACTCGGGCGTAGAACTCCAGTCATCCGAGTACCGTAAATCGTCTTTGTGGTATGATAATGTAGATATCTTGAGCGGGGTGATGTATTCCACACGAACATCTTCACGTTTGGCGTCTGCGAAAAATAAAATTATTCTTATTTTAACTTCAAAAAAGGGAGAAGATCGGCAGACACAATCTTGTAAGGGATCTGCTGTGATTGTGCTCCATCATTTAATTATTTTAACTGCATTATTACAATTCTCAGGTGCCTTTTACACGTTTTCCTCACTCATTGCAAAGTAGTTAATCATATTTGTATTGTCGTTGTAGTGCAAAACACAGATCATACGAAATATATATTTCAGTGCAACGGTTGAACATACGTAAAGAAGTGCCACTAATAAAGTATTTGAAGTGGAACAGAATTTCGTTTCTCTATTAGGACGTGGCGTGTTGTCATGCTTCGCACTCTGACAAATCTCCCAGCGAGTACCTCCGTTCAGCGGCGGCCGTAATGCCAGCGGACAAGAGACGACGACTTTTTGGAGATCGACTAGGATGCTTCTTTTGGTTGCCCTGGTACGCCACGAAACATGCACATTAAGGAAAAAAACGTAAAAGACCTATGGATGATAAAAAAGAGAGTCCTTTGTGAAAATTGTCTGTAGAACTAATACGTATGGCGGGTGGCTAGCGCCGCATTGAGTGGAAAGTGAACCACGAACTTTCATGTAGGGTAGCGATTCGCATTTCAATATAATAACTTATATATTTGCAAGAAATAAATTCTTAGAGAACTATTTAGAGAGTGGTCTGAAAACCCGCTTACGAATTACTTGTCTAGAATGGTGTAACGGAACATTTTGAATTTTGTGACAGACAGGCAGCATTGGTTTATTGAAACCAATAACTACATAATACTTGCATCAATACTGAAGTATTAACATTGCAAATATGCGTATTTATAAATTTCAAGCTAACAGTTCTTATTTTATCGCATACTACGTATGTAGTAAATAGGAAGTACAACTGCATCTTTACGACGAAACCGCATAGTATAAATGAAATCTCTATAAAAATTCAAAGCTAAAATTGGGAGGTGACTATACGAAAAATAGTTGTATCCAACTCGGTCGAAATTGAATGATTTTTGATGAGGTGTTTACCAACCGAGGCGAAGTGGGGCGAAACTTAGGTTGGTAAAACCAGAGTCCCAAATCATTCACTTTTTGTCCATGATACATAATTAATTACATTTCGCAGTGCAGATTTCGCAGTAACATGAACCATTGTATGTCATAAGAGCAACGAAGAACCTGTTTGTTCGCAGTATGTTCAAAGAATATTTGAACTTTTTCGGTAAATTACATTTCTGTGAAATATTCTAGGGCGGATAGACGACTAAATTAAATATGCAAAAAATGTAAAATATCAGAATTTTAAAAAAATCGTAAAATGCAGAGGTTCAACTTGGATTTTTTTAAAAGCATAGAATGGTTTAGTTTTGCCGTGAGATTGGTTTTTTTGTAACGCGAATGGCGTGCTGGACGTAATAAGTTCACATTCCAGCGAGGAAAAACAATATTCCGGATGGAATTTTTTGCGAGTTCAAGTAGTGCGAGTATTATAATATTACGTACAGTCGGAAACAATACGAAAAAGTACGTTTTGTGGTAGTATCGCTAGTTTTATTAGTACTATGTAAGATATAATACAAATTAATGATAAACAATAGTTTCCTGACTCTTCCATTCTCAGACATGGAAAGTTACATGAAAAGTACCGATGGAAATATCTTTTAAAGAATTTGGATATTTCATTAAAAATTAAGTTTAATTATCATCATTCTGATTAATGAAGTCATAACAATTCACGGCGTGCCGCAAAGGCCAAGGCCTAGGAATTAAGAATTGTAGTTGCCTTGAAACCTCCTAAAACACATTTTTCTAGATTATTTTTATAATATTTTACAAGAACCCGGTTTGTCTTATCATATTACTTTTTATTAAAATCCGAAATAAGTAAAAGTTGTTATGAAGAACTTCCTAGAGAGCTAGAAGAACTTCCGCAAGATTTGACACTCTGCCTTCCTTTTTATTCCCATGCATCTACAGCTTTCTTTCCGCGAAGTAGTAGGTCTACGTGTACGGAAATCTGAGCACACGCTGGGAGACTGTCGGTCGCTGTCACCGCTCTGTCTCTCTCCCCCTCTTACTCCGGTTTGACGTACTAGACGCACGCGAGGGAATACCTGTCTTCCTGCCTCATCTTACCGATTAAAATGAGTGTTAAGGTATGTAAACTCCCATATCAACAGTTATTTAAAGTGACTATTTTCAGCTTCTCCATGCGCCACATGCAATTAACTGTTATGAATCGGTGATAACAGGTGGGGCCGCTCTCTGCAGCGGAACCAAAGGAATAATGCAGGATATGCAAATCCTGGCCCGCAGAGAGAAAACACGGGGCCCTGTACAGGAAAGGTAGTATGTGGGCCGTTATAAAACTCCAGTGACATGTAAACGTGATTAATTTTATTTCCAATAATATATTATATTGACATATTTGGATGACATATCTTCTGGCGCTCGACTGCTCGTAAAGGCTTCTAATGATTTTCGTATTTAGCGGTGTACGCGTCGTAATACACACTCTGACCAGAATGTAACATTTAATTTTGAAAATATATTGACTTGAAAAATCGAAATCACCAGATAAAAATAAAATAAATTAAAAGAAGCACTTATTGGGATATTGTTATATCGTTCGAAAGAATTTAACGCCATTGACAATAACATTTTGCATTAAAAATTACCTAGTAATGAAATTTCTGTTCTTGACACAGATTACATATCCTCATTTCTAAAATATAGATAACAAAGAATAGAAATACCGGTTTGGCAAGCAAGAACACTATTTAATTGTATTGGTTTTCTGAATTCCTTAAAATCATAATTTATTAATCTTTTCCATTCTTTCCCAATTCATCACGGGGTTCCGCAGTGTTCCGCTTTAGACCCTTTCATCTTTCTTTTATACTATCTATACGCCATTGTCCAAGAATTGATATGTTTGAACGTATAGTGAGAATGTAAAAGACTTGCATGCAATTAACATTTGACATTTGCCCCTGATTTGTAGGCAACCCATATGCACAGATGTTCGGCAGGACACATTCTGAGGCAGTCACGGAGATTTCACGTTCCTTCCGAATTTCTACGCTTACGGGGTTGACGATTGACAATTTTCGAAAATATTAATAGTTTTCACGTAGTTTTTCGTGAAGTAGGGCATCCTTTAAACAAATATTTTCTCAAAATTATTTCTAAATATTTCTTCAATTTTTCCCCCTCGTCAAAGGACCTAAAAGTACTAAAATTATACCTTTTCATTCGGTCATGTACAAGTTTTCGGGAAAATGAGTAGCTTTCGCCCAATTTCAGCTTGAAGGTAATGCAACGCATGAAGAACTCAAAAACGGCTACAACTTTTACACTCTCGCCCTTACAAATTATAAGAGGAAGCATGGTCATGGTGCGCCGGAAAACAACGAATTAAAAAAACTGTTATTGTTGGGCTCCAGAATCGAAAAAAGTTCTTATATATAGAAAAGTACTTCCTCTGAACGTGGTGTAACCAGAATCCAGTTTTGTGGGTCCTCGATACTGAAATATCGATTGATGACAAAACGTCGGTTTGCGTGTGGTCTGTCTGTGGTAAGAGCTAGTGCCTAAACCTTTCGGCCGATTTTATACACAATTGATATTCCCCAATTGGTCTGAACGAACGCGAGGCTTTGGATGTTTCAAAAGGATATTTTGATTTTTGTGTGTACTATAGACAAAGCTTCAAAAACAATTTTAAACGTTTCTCAAAAATGCCCAGAAATTTTTTGATTTAAGTTCTTTCCGTAGAACGTCACACACAATTTTTAACTGTTTTGACGTAAAATTTAAAATAAAACTAGTAGTACTATAGAATGGTACAGACTTTCCCGAATTAGTTTTCTGTTTCTTTTGGTTTCGGCTAGCTATCCGGACATGCCACGTACTCTAACCACCTGCCATCTATCGCCGTTCAAAATACATTTTTTAAACTTCTTATTTTTTCGGTTTCCTAATACTAGAACAGAAATACTTCTCAAAGAATATTAAAGAACAGTAAAATATCGTCCTAAATGGCGATTTTATTTGGAACATTTGGAGCCTTTTTAAGAAAATGACGTTTAAGCGCTACTGTAAATGCGAAATGTGAACCTGTTTTCACAGAAAACTATTGAGTTTTCAAAAAACTTCATGTGAAGTCATTGCAAGCATATATAGTCACAAATGCAACCGTGTTTACAAATCTCTGGACATGCTAATATTAAAGGCGTGAGAGATATTTAAAAAAATACATTTTTGTATTTTTTGAAAAAATAAAGGAATACATCAAAATTAATTCAATGCTATCTTAAACAGTGCGTTAGCACTACCTTTTGGAACATTTTGCAAAAAAAAATTGGAGCCGTTTTAGAGAAAATGGCGTTTGAGCGCTTCTAAAAATGCGGAATTTTGAGCTCATTTTCACAGAAAAGTGTTGAGTTTTCGAGAAACTTTATCTCACTTTATTTAAAGTACATGTACTCATAAATACATTAATGTAAACAAATTACCGCTAATGTAAATATTGACGACGTGAGAAACATGTCAAAAATATTACATTTTTATAATTTTTGAAGAAAAAACAAAAGAAAAGTGCAACATGGAGTTTATGTGATTTGTAGAACGCATTCATTACTACCCCTACCAAAAGTTTAAAGAACAATTTTGGAGCCCTTTTAGAGAAAATCTTGTATTTGTTATTTTTTAATTGCACATATAGCATCCAATATTGCACGAAAAGTACTAAAATGTTCAATAAAATGTACCTGACCTTCATGAAAAATTTCACTACGGAGAACAAAATTTATTAAAGGAAAAATCTCTATCTTCAATTTTATTTTTGTAGGAAGCCGCCCGAAAAATTTCAAAATTTCAACATTTTCGAAAATTCAGAGTTAAACCTGAAAATCGGACCTATGCCACATTTATAAGTTATTTTACTCTATGCTTACAAGAAATTTAAAGAATATATTTTGAACCGTTTTTGAGAAAATTTTGAAAATGTCCGGGGGACCACAAATTTTAAAGAAAGTTTTTCAAAGGAGCCTAGAGGGGAGCCAGGTCGACCCTGGAATTCATTTGGAATAAAAAAATTCGTACGTACTAGTGGTGTTTATCACAGAGGGACATACAGATAGACGACCAGAGACATACAGGCAGACAGACGGACAGACGGACAAACAGACAGAGATACAGACGGAGAGACAGACGGACAGACGTTTTTGGTGTCAAGGGACCCCCAAACCTGTATTTCCGTTAAAATCTCGAAATCGATTTTCAGCAGCATTACATAACTTTCCCTATACTACATAAGTATTCGGGAAAGTAATAAAATAGGTAAATGTAACTACATTTGTTTGTATATTGTTTTGGCATTTGTATATAGTATCCGTAAAATAATTAGATCTATGAAATATATCAAGTACATGTAATACAATTAAGTAAAATATAACTAAAATTATTCGCAGATTGTTTTGACATATACTATAGTATCCATCAACAATTTGTGGAGACAAGACTACAAAACGGATTAAATGTAAGAATTGCATACAATTATGTATGTTATAATATGTCTAATGTTACCAACCTAATCATTAACACAATAGTCTGACAGAAAAAAGGATTGTAATAGCAGTGTAAATTATGTGTACCTAATAACGTTGAATGTAAACTAAAATAATTTTTATAAATTATAATTATCAATTGAAGCTATTTTATTTAAACTGTTTTACCACATAAATAATAAACACATTACTACAAATCTATTACAATTGTGCAGCTAAAAGTACTGTTTTATTGTATTAATGAAACCAATACCTGGTCCGAAGCTAAACAATGAATCTAGCAGTCTAAGACAGTAAGACATATATTATTGATGGTACTAACAGTGCAGTCTTAAACATGGAGTCAGAAAGTGATGGTGTTGTTGTTGCAGGTGACCTTGACAGCATATATTGGTTCAATTTAGATTAGTTTTCTTTAATATTGAACCTTAGAGAGGTAGGTTTTCATAATTTGCATCATTTATTTCACTTTAATTATGGTGCTTCTTTTTCATGTGTAATATCTCAGCTGTTGTTTGCTTGTTCTTTTTATGTATTTTATCCAACTTGGTAACCCTGTAGAAACAGAGTAAATATGTGTCTCACAGCGCTGACAAGCAACACAGTGACTTCGTGAACGGAATGAGGTTTCTCTGACATGCAAATGGCGATAACTTCATGCGCTGAAGCAGCTGTTGCAGCTTCAGTCGCGTGCCGCCTGGCAGCGAGATCTATCCGAAAGGCAATTCGTTCCTCCCACAACTAACCTCACAATCTAGAAAAGGCCAACTCACTTCACTGGGTCTGTAGGATCCTGCAACACCAAGATAACCAGTCGCGCCCGTACTGCGAAGCCCCAACCAGTCGCAAGCGGTCGTGAGCGCCGCAGTGGAGCGGAAGCGTCTGGTGTGGTTCGTTGCGGCCCTGTACCGGGAATGTTCGATTCTCGAGCAGTTCCGCCCTCTGGCGCTGGAAATAACGTCTCCCGAGTAGGCCCATAGTTGTCCCGCGAGAGACAAGTCTGAAGTCGAGAGGAAGCGGCGGCATTGCCTTCAACACCACTGAGAAAAACTTGGACTCCAGAATACTCAATAAAAAGTACAGTACGAAAGGAAGCACCGAAATTTTTGGTACAAAAGTTATTTTCCCCGGAAGAAAATAATTTCTTAACGAAATTTATACTTCAAAACTCCATTTTTAACTTAGTATGTAAAATACAATGTTTTTCATAATACAAATACTTTTCGCGTAATTTTGAAACAATTATAGACAATTTTCCAAAAATATCAAAACAAAAAACGGCGAGTTTCGGCAGAAAAGCTCTTATTACAGGGCCCTGGTAACCAAAAAGTGGATAAATCCAGTTGCTAACTTTAGAAAATGTTTTCGGCATCTTCCTCGAACTACAGTTATGAAGATAGAGATTTTTCTTCTTAATGAAATCCGTTCCTTGAAATAAGATCATGTACAATTTTTCGAAAATTTGAGTACTTTTCGCGTGATTGTGCGTGAAAATACCGGCAAGAAAGAATGTGCTGTTTCAGCACCTCTTGTTCTTTTTAATTGTTGGTCGTCTTTCCCTTTTATCGTAGGCAGTAAGGAAGGCGGTAAGTCGATTCCTTCACGAAGGTCACGATGAAAATTAATAGTCAAAATCTGTAGCTCGTTTGCACCTGTATTCATAATTAAACTTGTATATGGCTTAGGCTAAGGATGCTAAAATTAAGAGAACGTACAGAGAATACACTTCTCATAGTACGGCACACACAGTTTTTAACGTTAAACAAATAAATACATAAAAGTAAATAATAGCCATTAAATGATCTTCAGGTTCTTATCAAAACCTATTTCCCCTCAAGTCTGACAGCCTGAAAGACCTTACTGAATTGGCGAGGAAGTTTTTGGGGAACAACAAATTGTGGATGTAGGTATTGGGTTTTGAAAAAAACAAACGACGAGGCAGATTGATGGCCAGAGGACAGTAAATATGAAACATTGTAGTATCAGTGTGTAGAAATGGCAAAGTATTCACAAATTGCAGGAAGATTAATGAGACCAATATTTGCTTTTGACTATAATAACTTATCGCGTCTTCAGTATTGTAATGACATTAATGCAAGAATACTCGTTATCTTTCAATTTTTTGACATTTACTCAAATATAAATACATAAAACTGTAACGTTTTTCTTACCAACGCAATTTAAATTTTCACAACTCTGGCACAAAAAGGATCCAGTTGTAAACTTCAACACCGCTCTCTGCTGTAGTGACGCGATATTTTTGTTTGCTAGTAATGCTTAAAAACATGTTAAAATAGCTAAAATGATAACTATGAATATAATTAATAATTCAGGCTCAACTATTTAAAAACTTTTTCTCGCTGTCCCAACATTTTCTTAAACAAGAGATACCTCCTATTGCGCTAAATCACTTACTTGATATGTGACGTGAATATCACAGCAATCATTTTTCATCCATAATGAATCAGAAAGTAGTCACAACACATTTTGATATCAGCGAAACTTTCAAGAATAGTTATCATACAACTTACAAGCCTAAATTATCCGGTCTCTTTCCATAAATCACTATCAGCAAAAAACAGTTTTTTGAAAGCCAAATTTTTGCTTCATAGTTTGTTTTTTTCCCTTGAGCTTTTTCCATGCGACAGCCGGTTACCCTTTACGTCCCAACGCCACGCATATTCGGCCATACACTAGGCACCAATACACTGCGGGCTCGTCTGATCTGGGGTCAGCAGAACGCGAGGCTCTCCGCAACACACACACGGGAGACAAGGGACAACCAACCATGCCCAAGGCGGGACAGCCATCCAAGGCAGCCGTCCAGGTCGGCTGCTTCATAGTTGTAAACAACAAGCAAATAGAAATGTATGTTTACTTATTTTTCATGTAATTTTGCTTCATTTAGAGACATTCTCTTGGGGGTCTTCTATTTCTCATCATTCGGGGTCGTATTTTAATGAAATGTCTTTTTTTTTCTTTCCACTTTAGAACAATACCGTTTAGTATAGAAATTAATTTATGTTATGACACAAGGAAATAACCCATTTTTATATGTATTTGTTTTTGCATGTTTCGTAGATTCCAACTAATAACTCATTTGTACCTTTTCCCGTCATTTAGCGCTGATTTAATCGATTTTAATATAATTTTAATGGTACTTGCTTGTGAGTATGTAATGTACGGTTCATGTGACGCTAATCAGCGCCACTGTCGGTTCGGCCGCTTTCGGGATAACTAATTACTTGAACGAAAGGAAGAAGCCTCGATTAGATCAGTAACATATTCAACTGGTTGAGTTGTTCATCCGAAATGGTTTTGATCGCATTTTTACGTCATTTTTATTTGCTTTTAAGGCATTTTTTTAACATTTTAAGAGCACTTTATAGATCATTTTTGGCGATGTTTCGCCCCTACTAATCAGGATTAAGTTAATAAAGATATGGAAGTTTATTATACAATGTGTTCATATTATTTTTTTCATAAATAATATTCTGAATGTTATAAACGAGTATAAAATACTATTACATGTAATGAAAACTATAAAACTAAAAAAACGTTTCTTGGCTGTGACAATTCACAGAGATTTAGCATTATTTTGCGTAATAAAATATCAGTAGTCCAACATTAATACACTTTTAGTTCAAAAATTCAAATTTTCAAAATGTGAGTTTTGGAAATAACGCTCACATTTTAGTTTTAGAAAATTAATGTTCGAATTGTTTTGAATCGTTATGTGTTGACCCTGTTCGAATTGTTTTGACTCGTTATTTTATGTGTGCACATAGCTAAAATCGGCCACTGTGCTGTCTTGCAACTCCCTGATTAAAACACATGTTCTCTTGGAATAGAAATAGGTTGATCACGTCTTCTTTCTTGCATTCGTTAGGATTATAGTATATGTGATATTCTTTGTCTCACTATTGCATATAACATCTCAATATGTAAGACCACATCTTGTCTCTAAGGCTATTAACTTTCTTATTGCGTAATAGAAAACAAAGTTGCTTGAGTCGCAGCGTGTCTGTTGTTCTTAATGGCAAATTCCTTCCACGTTCTTTTAATTGCCATTTGCGAGTGAATGTTGATTGTGAACGGGGTATGAAATATGCAGTAGAGTTAGACACGTTCTTTCCGAATGCTCTGCCATATTTGCCTACAGTCTTACATTCTGGTATTGATTACTGTCACTTGTATTTATTTTCTTATTTATTTATTATTATTTCTTCTCTCGTGCGTTCTTTAATTATTCACTACAGGAAGAAAATAAAGGATTGTAATTAATCAACTTATATCAATTTTTAAAGATTCTTTGCCTGCAGAGCCATATATTATGTTGGTCGTATGAACACACGACCTACTATTTAACTGAAATGTAAGAAAAACATATGTATGAAAATTGAGATCTCAAATTTCTTGGAGGAAAGAAGGCGCACTTGAATTATAAACGTCTCATTGAATTTTAAAATGAAAATAGAATGGGTTTAACAAATACGTATAATCAAATATAATGCGTAAACAATAAAGATGATATTCGGTGAAAACAGTATCCAATGGTTTTGAATCTTCAAAATACAAAGAACAACAATAACTAAATTAGTATTTATTGGTGAGCAAAAACATAGATAACATCACGAGGTTTCGCAAGCATCAAAATATCCATGAAGCCTCAACATTTTCAAAATTTTCTCAAAAATGGATTCAAATTTTTTATTTATCTTTTTGCCTCGGAGAGTGTAAAAGTCAATTAAAAGAATAGTGCAGGTCCCATTTTCGTTAAAATCCCTGATTTTTCGAAAATTGAAGACGTTCATTTTTTTTCGGCGTCTTCATACAATATTAATGATAAAAAATTGGTTTAAATTGTTCCTTAAAGACAGATTTTCATATAAGGCCATGTACAACTTTTCCAAAATATGAGAAGTTTTTGCGTGAAATGAGTGAAATAAAGGCAATATTTACACAATTATTTTTTGAGAAACGGCTGCATTTTTTCTTTAAACAGTATCCTCGTATGTTTCATTTCTGGTATACTCTGTAATTTTCGAAAATTGCAAAATTTTAACATTTCACAAGTGCACAATTAAAGATAGAGATTTTGTTCTACAATATATCTCTTAAAAATGCTGATGTATTTTTCTTCAAAACGAGTAGATTTCGCATGTTATTTTGCTCCAAGTGAATGATATTTATTATAAAACATTCTCAAAACCGCACCAATCTTTCCTTCTTTTTCACAGATAGAACACGGGACGCTTCAAAGAATGGCGCAAGGCTCATTTCCGTTGAAGTCTGACTTTTCGAAAGCTGAGTGTTGGAAATATTGGAGAGACAGTTAATCTTAAGCCTCGGTCTAAGCGAATATGTCAGAGTGACTGAATAGTGCTTTGGTAAAGCACCCGGCGAGTTACCTCGGTGGATTTCAGTTCGAGTCTCTGTGCGGAAAAAAAATGTTCGCTGGTTGAAAGCACTTTAGACAGGTCCATGTATAGAATACTTGCCGAGCCTGTTACAAATAATGTCAGAGAGTATGTGATGTTTAGCACCGCTAATTTATTCATGTTGGAATTTTTGCAAAATTTGTATATTGAGAAGCAGAGTACTTCGGTAATGTTTATCTCAATGTTGCAGAATAGGTATGTTATCTGGTGTATGAGTAGAATGTCAAGTGCTTTACGTAATTGTTAACACACTGAAGATGGCCGCAATGGAACGAAGGCTTTCTACGAATATAAAAAACCTACGACAAAACGACGCCTCAAATCTATTATTATTATTATTATTATTATTATTATTATTATTATTATGTAATTGTTTATTTTTGATTAAGCACAGGCGGTTTTTATTGTTCTCTCCCATTGGTTTTGTATTATTCGTAGCTAATTGAGGTTTGCCAGGATGACATTGATGCGTATAGCGCATGCATACAGGTGGAGGGGAATGCGGATGGAGTGAATGGTTGTTTGAATGAATGGAGGATGCGGGGTACGACGACGAGGTTGGCATTGGGTATTCACAGATATTGTGCCAGCTGGATTAATTAACTATCTACGTTCGTCCACGTTAAAAAATACTATTTCAATTCTGTTTTAATTCCATGTTTACTTTCTCAAAACTTTTTGGTACTGTTTTCACTGAATTTGTTACTAACACATCGTAGTGATGACCAAACTAGTAGATCTTACAGAAACAACAACCATCTGGAATTTCAAGAAAGAGCTTTGAACAGCAACCCAAGTGTCTACTATACTCGTATATACCAAAAAAGGACAGCGCTTTTATAACATCTCAGCAAACCATGCCCAGACCTTAGATTTTATACAACTCTTTTTTAAAACTCAGATAAGATTTGTGTCAAAGATTGCAAACAATAAACTATGTCTGTGTGTATCTTGTGTCAAAAGTAATAGCTGTTGAACTTATCAAAAATGCAAACATTCAAATACCAGTGTTAAACCAACGATTTCTAATACGACATTTAATATCCAGGATTAAGTGCATTATACCTTCAAATGTAAATTATAGTATCCTCTGCATGGTACTAGAAAATAATCGACATAGTACAATCATATTGAAACAGTCACTTCCATTTCGCTCCTTAGAGTGAGTTTTCCAGATCAAGATATCAGACATATTTGTATTTTCGCCGCCCAACATTCACCTCTACAGAAGATGAAAGTAAACTACCAGAATGCTTTCAAGTAATATTTGAAGTAGTTCTGCACTGGATTTACATTACGCCAAACATTCTTACATGTTTTCATTGAAATACCGTGAGCTCAAGCTATTTGGAAATTTCCATTGCACGGGTAGGATAAGACTATACATGAATGAAATTATAGCCCAATAGAGTTTCAAAATGCGCTAAATTTTAATTATATTGTTAGATCGTGCGCTTTTAGTGCAATGCCGCCTCCTACGAACAATGTGTTGCAGCTTATAGGTGGCAAGTGGCGAGACGTTGTGAGAGGGTCATTCCATACTAAATTTGAGGTTGAAAAGTAGATTCTTCGTTGTTTTACATATTTCATTATTTGATTAACAAAGTAATAGATAGTTACATGTCAAAATGTAAGACTCCTTGCTTGTAGAGTTTATTACAACAATGAGAAAAATATTAGAAAATAACTAAATATATAAAAAAATTATAAATAAAATATATAAAAACTCTTGCAAGACTTTTAAAAGTATTTCATAATAAATCCAGTGTTACTCGTAAAAAACGTGTAGACCCCATTTAAATTTGAGATATGTAAACAGAAATGAAGGTAAATTAATGGAAATTACTGCTAATAATCATAAAAAGAGAGTAAAATTACAACAAGTGGAATTATTAAAAATGCAATATTTTGTTTAAAATGATTTTTTTCATAAATGAAGACCATTAAATGAGAGATTCATTGGTTGAATTCCATGGCGGGACTGTATGTTATAAAATAATTAATATCGGCGTTCTTTGACTTTAAGGACCATAATCGCTTGTACGCGAACTACAGTATCAAAAAACAGTGTAGGCCGTAGTCGGTGAGGGGCACTAACAGTATTGGCAGCGTATAAGCGACTGATAGTTATCTCAGGTATGTCACGTGACCTGCTCTGAAGCAATCAGCTTGCGAGGATTTGTTTACTTTCTTACTGCCAAGGTTCAGCGTTGCCGCTCATCTGACACGAAGTCGCGGAGGCAGTAATGTTCGGCTGTGGCGAAGGCTATGAACATGATATCAATACATGGCGCATGCTGTCAGTAAGTGTTAATGTTTGAGATTTCTTTTATCTGTGATGTAGGTGGTGCCATGTGTGGCAACTGCACATCGAACTGTCAGAGTCGCTTATACGCTGCCGGTACTGTAGTGACACATGAAGAACGGGAACGAAGGAGACATTCACATAATAGGATGATGAGGCGCGTAGCAATAAAAGCCTTTATTCATGACACTTCGCCCACTATCTGAGGGCTGTCGTGAGGAATTCGTTGCGACACACAAGCTTGCTGCAGTCGTACGCTGGCCAGGGGACAAACAAGGGGTATTCAATGTGATTCCAAGTGTTTATTAAACGGAGTAAATTTTACTCGTTCAGAGTTCATTTAAATTGCGCGTTCATTAAATTTGCTCGTTCATTTAAATTGCCGAAATTAGCAAAAAGGTGAAATACTTTGTGGTACTGCAACAGTTTTGAACTTCACAAGCGTACCGTTCAAACCGAGAAAATAAGACAGACGATCGAGGAAATGTGTAAAAAGATTCTGCAATTAGTAGTTGGTGATTAAATTTGTGATAGCTGTCGTAAAATACTAAAAATGAAAATGACCGGCTTGGGTGGCTCAAGGTATCAACTATTTCACCTGCAGAGCCTCTGACCGGAAAGCCCTTGGGTTCGAGTCCCGACGTTGGCAGGATTTTCGAAGGTATATAATTAGGTCAATTCAGCCGCTGTTTGGAGGAGAATTTTTGGGGCAAGCTGCTCTGATTGGTAGTTTTTTCCGACCAACACTAGGCGAACGCCGGAGCAATACCCTAGCAAACCGGTCACTGACCGCGGGTGATATTTTCTTTCCTATTCTTTGTCCTATCCTGACCCCCTTACTTACTTACTTACTTACTTACATACACATACACATACACAGCACACAGAGACACACATGCACTGCACTACCACACTTGTCGGGAGAAAATTCGGGAGCTTAGAACTTATCACGGCTGGCGTTGCCCCGTTGGTAGGAGGTGTAGGTAACTCGTTGAGGAAAACCCCGCCGACATGTAGGTCGGCGCGGGATGTAGCCATCAAACTGGAGATCACCACCATCTTTCCCGATTAGATGTGCACTATATTTATGGAACTAATAACCTTAGCAGTTGGCGCGCCCGGAAACACTAATTAATAAAAAATAACTACGCATTCCTGTTGTTATAATAATTAATAAGAAACGGACTACAACTGACAGGCTCCAGATGATACTTGTTAAAAGTGAATCAAATTTATCTGTGAAAAATGCTTCTTTAAAGTTCTAAAATTCAAGTCCCAAAATTTTATAGAAAAGGCGCCAAGAAGCTATTTGCAGCATCTGAAATATGTCCATCCAGTAAGGAGAATTAATATTGGTGATTATTCAGAAAATTATAGTATCATATCTAAAGATATTATTTTGGAGAGTCATTGGAATAATTCACATGCTACAATAAACACGTTTCTTAATTATTACAAAAATTCATAAAACTGTGTTTTGTACATTTGTTTGTCAATATATCACATTATTTAACACAGGAATACACCTTTTTCAGAAGAAACTCATCGATTAATTGCAGAAAAGATTTATGAAATTAAAAAGTGTAATATTTCATTGGTGGAGCAGAAAAATATTGCGAATTTTAAAATATTGCGAATCGACAGAAAATGCCATATGTTTGTAATGGCCTCTGCAAAGGCCCTTTGGCGGTGAGCGGTGTACAGTGAAAAGATTAGTTTGTGTACGTACGCTAGTGTCCAAGGGACAAGTCTATCCATTGTACGAGACCTGTATCAATGAGCGAAATGCAATTCGCCCATATTCAAGGAGTTGTATGCCGTTAAAGACTATTCCAGAAACACGGGGTTATAGTTGTGCTATGAAACCCGCATATCTTTAAAATATTTTCATCTTCATCTAAACCTCTTAGAAAAGTTGTTCAACAAACATCGGTATGTCTACATGAGGAGTCTTCAATGAACGTGCAAAATTGATGCGACGCTACGGAGCGCAATTCGCAGGAGCGGCGTTTAAACACCGCGGTGAGGTTTAATTTTTTACGCTTAGTTTCTACGTAATGAAATATTCAGGAGTGCGTAGAAACATTTATCACTGTTCACATATTTTTTTTATTTCAATGAAGGTAGAATATTTGCTACATGAATCACAGCGAAGTACAGCCAAATACGTCAAATTGAAGTAAAATCTTACTCTTCAAGACGATAAGAATAAATTTGTCCCTAATAACCGACCCAATTTTTTAATAAAATAAGTTGAAATGCGTACTACAGGCTCTTATGGAAAAACTTTCCCGGACATATTTTTTTAAAAGTTATTGAAGACGTTATACGCTTAAAGTATTTTTTTTCTTTTATTCAATACATAGCAAATTTTCAGAGGAATCATGTGATATTTAATGTAATATACCTTACCGGGCATTCTGAGTGTAATTAATCAACTACTGGTGCTAAAACAGCACGTACTTTCTGGCCTGTAATTTGACGGAAAACTACGTGAAAAGTACTAAAATTTTTCGAAAAATCCGCCTTCAACGAACATGAGACCTGCATCTCGAAAGTGTTATTCACACTATCTAACAATAATATGTAATAAAAAACGATACATTTTTGAAAATTTTTGAAAATTTTGATCAAAATTCATCTAAACCCTAAGGGCTCTCGGGTTAGGAGTTATACTGTACAAATCATGCTATTGTCTCTCTTGTGGTACGAGAGAACCACATTCACTTAATTTTGTACCACACAGAGCCACAAACTAGTTGAAGATACGCACTTTAAATGTAAACAATGTGGACTAATATTGAACGCAGAAAGAAAGAAAAATACTGATAACAAAATCGACTGTATTTGTTATCGCCAACTTATGAAATTGAAAAATCATACGCGCACGGATTCATTATTTAATCAAACAATCTGGCCACAAGTGGCAATGTTGACTGTACGAGTTTTTAAAACTGTAAAATTTGCACCATTTTGTAACAATAAAACTATTATATTTGTGTGTACCCATTATTATGTATACTTCAGATGTGAAAACATAGGCCTCTCTCTCTCTACTCTAACAAGTAGCAATTTGATAATATATTTCTATTTTTTATCATAACCAGGAAAAAAACTAGTGGTGATAAAACAGTACGTACTTTCTCGTCCATGAACAATTACTCGAAAAGTACTCAAATATTCGAAAACTGTACAGGACCTCATTTGAAAATCTATCTTTAAAGAACATTTCATTAAGGGTAAAAATCTCTATCTTCATGATTGTAGTTGTAGCAAGACGCCGAAAAAATTTTGAATTCTTGCAATTTTCGAAAAATTACAGTTATCAACGAAAATGGGACCTGCACCAGTATTTTAAACCGCATTTACACAATCCAGCAACAAAATTTATTAAAAACGATGAAACCAGCTATGTGAGAATTTGGAAAATTTCCCAAAGGCTTAGTGTTAGGTGCTCCCAAAAATTAAAATTTCTATTTCAAATTGAAGGTTCCGGAACCTCAGCTAAATCGATTGGGGTATTCAAAATCAAATCTGGAGAAAATCGGCAGAACGATTTAGCCGCTAACGTTCACAGACGGACAGACAGACAGACGAACGGACTTACACCAAAGTACATGAATAAGTCGGATAAAAATATTTTTCCAAACTGGACAACCGGTTTTTTATAGGTTGCCTAGCCATAATCCTCCTGATTTCTAGTGCTCACTTTCTATTTCTTTATATAGCCCCGGAAAGAAAGTTAACACGCTCTTCTCTGTATTCTATTTAGATGTTCCCTTTATATATTTCTACATGGTTCTCAACAATTCTGCTCGTTATTCCATTAGTGGGTAACGGAGAGGCAAGCCAGCTATTTCTCTGGTTTTCACAGAACTATTTTTGAATATCCGCATAGTAAAATGCAAAGACATCCAAATGTGATGGAGTGGGCTTTCGAACAATTTATTGTCATGGTTTTCTCTGTCGAGAAATGTTGTATATCTAGATCACCCGGTAAAGTATGTCCGTCTACTTTCGAATGAATAACTCGATATATTACAGTCATCTGCAAGTAACAGTAGTTTGGAAAACAAACGGTCTGGGAAGTCATTAACGAACGCTATAAACAGCAGACACTTCGTCCTATGACACTTCCTAGAGGGATCACTGAAGTAAAGTTTGCTATCGATGAAAACTGTTGTGCAACTCTGACTTTATGTTTCCTATCTCGAAGATATTCATCAATCTGATGGAGAGAGTGGAGACATGAATGCGGTAATTTCTGAACCAGTTTTTTGTGAGCACCGACATCAAATACCTTGGGAAAGTCCATTATTACGGCAGTGTAGTGCGTGTAAGTGTGAGTATGTATGAATGGGGAGGGGAAGCAAAAACGCGGAAGGAAAGATCGCGGAAGCTTCGTGACCAAGGTATTTCAAGGTATTGCTCCGCCCTTGGCCTGGTATTGATCAGAGAAACCATGGAAAAATATCGATCAGAGACGTTATAATTTTCCTCCAGATATGGCTTGAATTCGTGGGGTACCCGAAGCCGAGTCAATCGAGGAGAGGGATCCCGGGCAGGTGGCGCGAGAGAGGCGCACCAGAGCTCACGCCACCTCTCAAATCCGCTGCGAGCGCGCAACCACCGGCTCCTCCCTGCCGCGCTCCAAACGCCTGACATAATGGTTTCGACGGCCAGCGGCGGCCAGCACGTGGCGCGCGGCCGCGTTCCCATGGCGCCGCCCCAGCGCGCTCTCGCCGCAGTCAGCAACTCCGCCCCGCCGGCGGTTTCTAGAAACACGGCGAGCACCCGATCCCGCTGGCGCTCCTCGCGCGCTCGGCACCGCTGCGCCGAAGAGAAGCAGAGGAGAAAACGGCAGAGGGCGGAGAGCAAAAAGGAAAGACGCGAGAGGGCCCAGATGCCGAGGAACGGCATGTTTCCTCCACTGGAAGCACAATTCTTGTAATTCTCGGAAAGAAAGTGGCTTAACTGCTTGCTCTGAGATTATTTGAATATTTCTAGGAAACAATGAAAATAGATTTCATCTAACCATCATGTTCTTGTCAATGTTCTAAAAGCCATAAAAACAAAATATACTTTACACACACATATGTTTATATATACATACATGAGAGAGAGAGAGAGAGAGAGAGAGAGAGAGAGAGAGAGAGAGAGAGAGAGAGAGAGAGAGAGAGAGAATAGAACGTCCAGGTCGAAACTTCGAAAATAATCTCTTAAGACAATTTCAAGCATGTTTTGTCTAATAAAATACTTGAATATTCCAAATGATAGCCCCATTAAGCACTCAAAAAAAGTTGGTTTGCAAACATTTTTTCTACGCAAAAATGAGCCTTGCAGAGAAATATAAACACTCCAGAAACATATAAATTGTTTATTATTTACAGAAGAAATGAATATATTTGTTCAGAAAGAAAAATTAACAAAAAAAAGTCGAAGTATGTAAATTGGGTGTTTTTTACTTTCCCATATATATATATATATATATATATATATATATATATATATATATACGTATATACGGAGTAATTCGCCTGTTCCCCCCCAGAGAGCCTGTATATAAATGTCGAATTTTTATAACAAATAAAAATAACACAATGTAGCTTTCTATAAAGTACAATATAATTATGTTAATTACTTAAATGAATATTTATCAAATAAATTCTTAAATAAATAAGAAATATTTTTAAAATCGATTCTTTGTATGTAACCACTTTCGATACTCCTCAGTCACAAAAACTGTTCGCAATGTGTGTTGCATTGTGTTTGCATTAGGGTGGTATTGTATCACATATTCCATAACAACATGTTAAAGAAAACAAGTTGACTTTTATTCCTTCATTTTTGGCATGTCTTTAAGACTTATCATCAGAAGACAACAAAACAGAATGTCGCAACGTTGTGGTCTTTACTGATTTACTTCAATATATTACCAAACAAAAACAGTTAATGAAAAATAATTGGTCGCTAAGATAATATTACATCCATTTAGACGTTAAATACAATTAAGTAAATACAAAAGAACATTGTTATTATCCAGAAGTAATTTGTAAAACTTATAAAACACAAATTTTCTATCTCTCTCTCCCTCCCTTTCTCCGTCCCTCTCTCCCCTCGCCCTCACTATCTCCCACCCCTCTCTTTCTCCCACCTCCTCTCTCTTTCTCTCTCTCTCTCTCTCTCTCTCTCTCTCTCTGTCACTCACTCTCGCAAGGAAGTCGTCTCCTCTCCATATCATCAAATTAGAGCGCACTAAAAAGTTCTTCGTGCATTCGGGTTTTTGTAGCTCTCCACAAACGCACGTAACAATGATTTAGTATTGCGCCCGTATTGCGCTTCGAAAATTGAGAGCCTGGATAAATACATATAGTGGAATGAAAATATTCGTAGAAAATTATATTGAATGCAGGATCATTTTATTATCAACATAAATGTGTTAATTTACTTGTTCTGAAGAGCAGGAGAACATTTTAGTTTTCGCTGCGCATGTAGTAGGTATGGACATTTTTGTACGTTCATGACCTCGGATGTACATCCTTATTTGTTGCTTAGGTACGTCAAAAATATCGTGTTAACATCAAGGTAGCCCGAATTGCAGGCGTTCATGCACAGTCTTTGCCAAATTCAGTTTATTATTGAAGGGTAGTGGCGACGTTCTCCCATCATCCTCAGTTAATCTTATGGTACAACACGTAGGATCAGCTATAAATAAGCCCATGTAAGAATAACAGAGATTGAAGGCGAAACCTTCTAAAGCGACGTTAGACAATAAACTGTACTGACAATACCCCACCTATACAATGCGATATAATTACGATATGTTTAGCTATAAGCTAACATTTCTTGTTCAAAACCAACATTTCTTATTCTAAAGTACTACTTAAATTTGGCATTTTAGTAATGTCTCGGTAGTTACGATGTAACGTCGCATCATGTACGTGTGCTTTAAATGCGGGCAAATTATAAAACCCTCTTGTACTCTGTTCTACTGTGTCGTATCCTCTCAAATTTTCGTTTTTACTTTCTTCACCTCACTTCGTAAAAAGTGACAAGTATTGTAACCATGCGCCAAAAAGTGCGAATGTTTGGCAGAAAAACTCTTTTCGAAAATTCAGGAAGTTCAATGAAAACGAGACCCGTGGCCTTCTTTTACGCTTTTAAGCGTCCTTTGTTTTATCCGTGGAAAAAATGAAAGAAAACTACTCATTGGTTAATATATTGGAGAAATAGATGCTACGCACCGATATAAGAAGAAAATTATTACATATTCTAATATAATATTATAATTCTTCGAATGCCTTTTTGTGTTAAGATACGATTATATTTTGCATGTTTATTCTGTTCAATTTGTTTTTTCGTATAGCAAACATTTGTGAAAGCCAAAGTTTTAATAAAACTTTATGGAATGGAAGCGCGTCGTAGGACACTTGCAGGATGATTGACAATAAATAATACCCATTGATTGGGCAATGAAAGCATAATGGACAAGAACGATATTTCAAATGCAAGAATCGAAAGGTGGGCGTCGTTCATGGGGCAGTGGGGTCGTGCAGCGGGGAAGGGACGGGGAGTGATGAACAGAGAGCGGGGACAGGAAGCGGGGCGAGAAGCAGCGGAGCGCGGGGGTAGCAATCGGGGAGGGGGAGCGTTGGGAGGGAGGAAAGAGAGCATAATGCCGAATGTGGGAAGCGGGTGGAGGTTGCGGGGAGAGGGTGCGGGGATCAGGGAGAACCGGCGTGAGATGCGAGTGAAGAATAGGGATGGCGGAGTGAATGGTGCGAGTAGAAGTGTATAGGGAAAGCGGAGAGGGGAGAGGGGGCGGAGTGCGGGGTGTAGGAAGCGGCTGAAGCGAGTGAATCACGGGGAGCGGGGGTGCAGGGGGTGAGGAGAAGGGGGGTGCGGGGAGGGGTCGGGGTGGGAGGGCGGTAAACAGACGGAGGGTGTGCAGTGAGTAGAGCGGTTGACGTATGGGTAGAGCGGGGAGCTGGGAGAGAGGAGCGGAGACGGCGCGGAGTGTACGCGGAGGGCGCTTGCGGGGAGCGGGGACTGGGAGAGGGGAGCGGGGAGCGAGGTGGCTGGGAGGGCGGGGCAGAGCGCTGCGAGCTGCGTGGGCGGCTGAGTACAGGGAGACCGTTTATTAATAACATGTTCGGGGAGTTCTATTTCCGTGATGGATACATGTTCAGGAGTTCAGCACTTTTCTTAGAATTACTTTACGATCTGGACCAGTAGTATTCATGTGAGATTCCCTAGAGACGGACAAGCCTAGCAGGCGCTTGGCAGGAGCACCATTAAATCATAGTTTAACCTATTCAGATCCTCCCAAAATGATGAAACCGTGCGAATTCGCGATGCCAGCCTCCTTCTCTCATTCTCTTCTGCAATGCGCAGTTTTCAGATTACTTGAAACGTGAATGTGCGGAAAACGGTTACATTACATGTAGTGATCTAAGAAGTGCAATACAGAAGCCAGAGGGGCTACAACAGCACATACTTTCCAGCATTATTGGAAACAGTTATGTAATATTGTAATATTGCTATTCTGCCCTACTAACACTACAGTTATAATTTGGAAAAGCCTCAACTATTTCAAACGAAGCGCCTGTGATGCATATCTGCATTTATTTCGATAGTTAGGAATAGTAGTCATTTCTTACTTCTACAAATGAAACTAAAGTGAATAGATTTAACTGTTACAGCTTTTGCAGCACTTCATACAAAAAAGCAAGGATAATTTCACATAAAATTGCCTTGATTACATCGAAACAAGCTTCCAAGTTTTGAATGCCATAATCAGCGAACAAACGTTTTTACATAAAAAAGGAAGAGTACTTGTTAGTTCTAAGTTAAATTTATTAGCATTCTTAAATCCACTTTCTTTCATTTGAATGTTATCCACATCATAACATATCAATGTTCCAATTTCTTTAATACATGAATTTGTTTATGACATTGTTCGTTTGAGGTGAACCTTGGGCCATATAAGGCGGTGAGTATAAGTTTATTAAAAAAAGACTTAAAACGGTTCCTTCTCAGATAAGAAAGACGTACGTTAGGAAGAGTCTGGGGGAAAATTAGAGGAAGAATTGTATTGGTTTGGAATGCAGATCTTTGATTGATAAGTGGGTTTTTAATTTATAATTTTATTTTTAAAGAGTATGCATAGATCAATACTTTTTAAATGCACTATACATATGTTGTGAAGGCTTACATTCTAAGTTACCTAAAAATAAACTACATACTAATTCGGGCGAGGAAATCTTTTGCAGTCACCTCTAAAAACAATCTAAATTAGTGGGTACTGGTATAATTTAAAGAGAGCTGCATTCGTCTCGTTTAAGCAGTGGATAATATGCTGTTTCAAGGTAAGCCGGGGGTAAACCGAACACCTGCTAAGGTCTGTGAGGGAGAAGATGCCCCATTTATCCTTGCCATTGCTTACTTGCCGTAATGAGAGGATGCAATACATTTTGAATAGGTAGTCTGCCACGCCAAGGACTCTACATTTGTAGAATAGCCCGGGTGCCACTCTTTGTCGAAAGCCGGGGAAAAGTCCACGAAGGATACAAAGAAAAATTGTGTCGCTTATTATACCTGCGCTGTCCCTCATAACTCAAGGAAGCTGATGGGTGGCGGAGTGAGCTGGACGGAAGTCAAATTGGTAAGGGGAAATGCCTATTTTAGTCACGAAATGACCTACGTACATTGTCGTTGTGCACTATGTTTGTTTTTACTATTAGAATAATCTTGGAAATTTTCCAGGTGGAAGGCAATAATCCAGCCGAAGCCAGCCATTAACTACCTCTGTAAAATATGCGATGCTATTGCAAAGGAGATGCTTCGGGACAATATTTGAGATGAAGTAGAAGTCAAGAGAGTATCGGTTTTTCAGATTTTAATAGATTTTTAATATTAGAGGGGGAGATGTATTTGATTGACTGAGGAGCAGGAAAGGAAAGTAAAGAAATATTTTATTGTTTTATTAAAATCCGTATTTGCGATTGGGATAGAGTTAAAAGCATCCCTGAAGTGGTCAGCAAGTAAATTTGCTTTTGTGAGATCGGTGTAGGCTGCGTTGGTATTTGAAACCAGGGGAGGTATATTAGTACATAATGATTTTGAGGAGTTCCTACCATTATTGCATTTTTTCTCGATTTGACTTATTGAAAACTGAAAGCTTTGAATTGGATTAAGTTCGAAGACTTAATGCACTCAGCTTTTGGTCCTCTAAAGCTCAGTTTTAAGAAATGGGAGACGAAATTCTTGTCATCAGCATTTCCTTTGAATACGCTGTTTTTTGTTGCATTTTTTGTTGATGGACCTGGACCGTCGATTCTTTGTACCGAGCGGATAGCTTTCATTGCGATTCTGTGTAGTATCGTAACTTTTTGGTGGTTTTCTTTACAGAGTAATTATGCCGGACTCCATGTAATGTTACACTTTATTTGTGAGGGTTACGGAATGCGCGATATTGAGTTTTTTTATGGAAAGAATAAATAAGTTCTCTTGCTTATGCTATCGACATTGACCCTGACAGAGGACCCTTTTTAAAGGACGTAATGCTATTTCCTGTAGCTTGAGCAATATCACTGATAAGCCATTTATAGTTATCTTCATCATACACAAAGAGTGGTGGGAGTTTTACGACCGGGTTTGTTATTGAACCATCTTGCGGTTCAGATGCACTTTTTTCTTAACAAACAGTCTTGCATTAGTTCAGCTACTCGACCATGGGTACTCACTGACCCATGTCGTTATTGTTGGTGGCTTAATTTTTGGTGTCTGCATGAGTAGGTGGTTCCAACATCCGTAACTGAGGGCAGAGGGGTTCAACGCCCCGGGGTTCTCTATTGCAAAGTTCAGAGTAGACGTGCGAAGATTTACATCGGCGATGACAGTCTGTTGTTTCCGCAGGGGGCTGAACAGGAAGAGACCCTCACTCTGTGGGCGTGGCCGAAGCGCTGCGCTCTGAGTGGCGCTGAGCTCCAAGGAAGAGAACCTCACTCTGTGGACTCGGATGCAAGCGCTGAGCTCGAAGGCTCGCTCGGCGAGGAGCCCCTGTCGCTGTGACTGAAGTCGTCGCCTGCCGAGGGCAGCGCTGATAAGACGAAGTCGACCGTGCGTCCGTTGGCGCTAAAACTCGCAATAAAATGAAATCGCTTTGAAAGCGGCGTCGTCCATTTTATCTGCACTTTTACTAAAATTATCGTGTTTTCTCGAATATAAACGTCCATATTTTTTTCAAAAAAATTGGCAACAAAAGAGAATTAATATAAAAATATTGTATATAAAAAATTTATCGAGAAATTGCCGTTTCCTACGAAACGACAAAGGAGTTCTATTCGCGAACATTTTTCCTCCGAAATTTTAACCCAAAAAGATGCGAATAGACTTATACTCGAGGGGATCGCTATATTGGAGATAAACGGTACGAAATTATTCGTCAAAAACAATAAAAACTTAATGTGACATATAGGGGTTAAGTATAATATACGCACGTTTTCTTCATCTGCAGAATTCGTAGTGCCCTCCAAAACAGACAAAACTTACAGCTCTTCTGCACCACATACTTTCTCACATTATTTCTAGAAACTACGCAATATTATACTGCTACATAAACTCGCAAAAGTGTTTCCACGCAGCATTTAGTTTCTCCGCAAAGAGATTCAATATCAGGTACATCGAGATATCTCACGATGCGCATTACCCCTACACCTCGCAGTCGCTCGGCCATACTTAGTTTTGTAGACAGTTAAGGAACTAAATGCCTCTCTCATTATTACTAACTTAAACAATTTTCGAAAATTCATATTATTCAACATCTTTAAGCGTCCTTTGATCTACCTGATAAAAAATATAATCAACATATTGAAGTCAGTTTTGCGAAAATTTTAAAAATATTGTGGAGGCTTCTTCTAAATAACCCTCAAAAATATAAATATCCGTTTAAAACACCCAGAGGCTCGAGTTTAGATCGATCGGGAATGCCAATTTTGAAGAAAATCGTTAGAACTGTTTAGGCGTTAGCGTTGGCTACAGACCGGCCGACACACGGACCGCCGCCGCCGAATATCGATTTTCCGATATCAAGGAGACACAAAACAGGGATTCTCAAACGGATTTGTGCGGGTCGACGACGTTCTTGCCGGTGATTATGGAGTATAAAAAATACCTGGAATACCTTGCGTTTGCTGCAAAATTAAATCGTACGCCGGTACGTGCGAAATACTAACACAGACCTATATCTAGTAGTTAGAAACAAAAACCTATATCTAGTAGTTAAACGATTTTCCAACCCGGAGGTCATAGCATCGTGGAGAAAGCAAAGGCAAACCGCACAAATAACAATTTCTTCTGGAATATCTCAACAAAAGAAAGGGAACTTCGACTGAGATACAAATGTCTGAATATATCGCCGTATATATAACATATATAACACATATATAACATATATAACATATATAACATATATAACACAATATATAACACCGTATTTTATACCTCCCTTTTTTACACACGAGGAGAAAATTTAATGAAAACAATTGGATATGTTTTTCAGAAAAAAAATATTTTTGAAATTGTGTCAATTTCATGCACGAATTACGTGAAATCTATTTTTTTTCTTCAAAAAATTGTAAATGAGCTTTTCTATCTTCTTTCATTCAATTAATTGTTAAAAACTATTAAACTGGATGTGAGGGGTGGAAGAAGCGTCTGCGCACATTTTCTCTTCAGAATTTCTTCCTAACATTTTAACTCTAAACAACTGAAAGATGAATAAGTTTAAAAAGAAAGCGAAGTTGGTAACTTTTTAAAGCTAAACATTTTTGCTTCCGAGCACTTTTTAAAGAGCAAAATTGCACTATTACAATTTACAAAAAATCGTCGATTTTAAGAAACATGAGACGCATCATTCTCATAAGCGTCCTTTACGCTATTCGAGGTTGAAGTTTATTAAAAAAGATGTAGTAATGTATTTAGAAAATTCTGAAAATCTGTTAGAGACTTGATATAAAATACCTTCAAAAATCAAAATATCAGTTTAAAATCCCCAAAGCCTGGAGATTGGTTGATTGGTTGCTTGTTAGTAATTCCGGGCGCGTCATCTACCGAGGTAATTAGTCCCGTAAGGGTAGTGCATTTTCCCCTGCGGGAAGTGGCGGTGATCTTCCCCCGCTGGATGGCGAGATCCGGCGCCGATCGACACACCTAGCGGAGATTCCGCGCGGTCGGTGACCCGTTAGGGTACTGTTCCGGCAACTACCGATCAGAGCAACCGGCCCCCTAGTATTCTCCTCCCGACAGTGACTGAATTCGACTTAGCTGACAAGCTAGTGTCGAAAATGTTGTCACTGTCGGAACTCGAATCTAGGACCTCCCGCTCAAAGGCACTGCAGTGACATCAGTTGGTGCACTGAGACGCCTATCCCGGTCCCCAAGTCGGAGTCGTTCAGATCGATCGGGGAAGGTCGATTTTGGAGAAAATCGTCTCAACGGCTGACGCAATAGCTTCGATCATAGACAGAGAGACGGAAACGCAGATATCATTTTCGGTTAAATCGCTTTCTCGGTGTCAAAAACCCACAAAACATGGATTCTGGCTACACCACGTGTTAGAGGCAATACGATTTCTGTCAATGTGTCGCTGTTTTCCGGCGCACGATGACAATAATTTCTTTTTTTACATTCGTAAGAGCGAGAAAGTAAAAAACCTCTTAACTTAGAGATAAAATACAAGTTAAACCTATCGGCACCAAGGGTGACAATCTTTCCACACAACTTTTGTATGAAATATATAGACTTTGAATTTAATTCTTTGTATTGTAATGTAATGTAATGTAATTATTGTAACGTAATGAACTTTCTGTCCATTTAAATGCATTGAACACTAAATTAAGTTCTTTATGCTATGCTTTCAGAATTCTTTCAAATTCAGTCAGCCTCCACACTGCTCGTTGTGTAAATTTCAGGAATGTTCATTCCCGCCTGAGATATGGCATAATATTCTGGGGAAATACCTCTTATAGTTCCCAGACTTTTCGATTACAAAACAGAAGTTTACGAATAATAAGAAAATGCCGCCCATGTGATTCTTGTAAGCCTCTCTTTATTATTCTAGGTATTTTACCATTATCTTGTGTCTTAATACATGAATCAGTGTTTTTTGTCAAAAGTGATTTACTTAAGGGCGGGAATATATTTTCAGCAGTCTATAACTACAACACTCGACGTAGTAATAATATTCATCAGGTAACAGTATCAACAGCTCACTATAAAAAATTCACATATAATACATGTACATTATTTTACAACATCTTGCCAGATGCCTTTAAACGATTAAATTCGATACAAAAGTTTAAGTTCCAAGTAAAATCTTTTCTGCAGCACAACTGTTTCTATACAATTAGAAACTATACCGAGTATCCAAAAGGAAAGTATATTAATTTTAACAATGACATTTAATGTATTATATACCATTTGGATTGTATAATTGTAAAGAACCTGTAACAAGTATTGTACTTCAGCTTCTGGGTCAATGACCTCCATCTCAATCAGGTTTTCGTCCAGTTTCCCTGATCCTCGAGCAAATGCTGAGATAGCCCTTGTTTTGCTTCTTAACATAAATGTAACTTCAATTTAACTTCTCCCCATAGCACGTTACACACAGTTTGTAACTGCTTTTGACATTAAATAAATAAATAAATAAATAAATAAATAAATAAATAAATAAATAAATAAATAAATAAATAAATAAATAAATAAATAAATAAATAAATAAATAAATAAATAAATAAATAAATAAATAAATAAATAAATAAATAAATAAATAAATAAATAAATAAATAAATAATTTAAATTGTAGGTCAGCATATTTTGCTCACCATTGGTATTCCATGCCACAATAACACGTCTCAAAAAGGATCTGTTGTGAATGTATTAATTCATTGTTGAACTATTACAAAGTCAGGCAAGTGAATTTTATTGATTTGGAGTGCGGTTTGCGCATATGAAGTACATCTTTGAACAAAACATCGAAATAATTAGTTTTATTGGTGACAGAAATGTTCTGAATAACAATGAAGTTTGTTAAAGTAATGTTTATTTCATTTACAGTAATGTACAAAACGACAATAATATTCTGAGTTCTGCTTCGTGCTGGAAAATCGACTTTTTAAAGCAATGACGTAAGCAATAGAGCAAGAAATGACGTCGATGGATTAAGGAGTGAAATGAAATATGCAAATGATTAAACTTTTTAAAATGTATTTTAAATTGAATTCCAATTATGTACATTAATTAATTAATTTAAATTAACCAAGAAACAAGGATGATTGAACAGTCTTTCCAGAAGATTTCAATGCAAAAGACGTCCTTGAAGGATACGACATTCGTAAATTACATTGGAAGGAAATATTACACATCGAAATAAATCATAGATGATCAATGGGATAATGGAGTCAATAGAAAAGATATGTCTTGAAAAAAAAGAAGAATCAACAGTATGCACGCGAAGATAAGATGAAGAAAATACATGACAAACATAGAACGGTTTCTAGAAAAATGTGCAGATAAAGCATTATCATGACAGTTTCAGTCTTCAGTGCACAGAAAGTTATAACAAACATGGAATGTAATATATTCAATTCAAGATATTTGTTCCTTGCGAGGCTCAAGCAATCAAACCTGCTCTTCCGCCACGCAGCACCAAAGAAGGAATTACTCGGGCGAGAAACTAGTGGGGCTAAAACGGCACGTACGTCCTTTCCCGTACTTTTGCGCAAAATAAAAAAAATCCTCTAACACGTAGTGTTGCCAGAGTCCATTGCTCCTTTATACTGAAAAAAATAATGACGGCAAAATGTCTGTCTCTCCGTCTGTGAACAACGCTAGCGGCTAAACCGTTCAGCCAATTTTTTCCAGAATAGATATTCCCCAATCAATCTGGATGATGTCGCGGCCCCTTGAAGTTGAAACCGATATTTTAATTTTAGGAGTACATTACATCAAGCTCCTAGGGTATTTAAAAAATGAGTCCATCATGAATTTTTTTAAATGGCTCCATCGATTTAGTTGTTGGATAGTGTGAAGGATGCTTAAAAGAATTGTGTAGGTCTCATTTTCGTTGATAACTGATTTTCGAAAATTGCAAGTATTCAAATTTTTTTCGGCGTTTCCTACAATTACAATTATGAAGATAGAGAATTTTCCCACAATGAAATCTGTTCTTTAAAGATCGATTTTAAGATAAGGTTATGTACAATTTTTTTCGAAAATTTGATTACTCTTCGCATAATTTTGCGTGAAAGTACAGGCGAGAAAGTACGTGCTATTTTAGCACTACTAGTTCTCTTAATGTAATACCTGCTACAAATAATCTTCAGATAAGGTCATGTACAATTTGTCGAATACATGGAATTTCACCCAGGACATCAACTTTGAACGGAAGGACTTAGGGTTCGAGCCCCGACAGTAGAAAATTTTCGGCACTAGCTTGATCGTTCGGTCTAAGTCCGCCACTGTCTAGAATTCTGGCATTTGGCTGCTCCGATCGATAGTTTTGCGTTGTTTCTTCTACAAACACCAGGCAATTGCTCGAGTAGTACCCTAACAAACGGGCCACGGGCCGCGCCCACGCGAGAGTTTTCCTTCCTCTCCCTTGTCCTATCCTCACCCCTCACTTACACACATTTACACTTACATGCACTACACTCTCACACGTGTCAGGAGACCAGTCGGGAGCATAGAGCACGTCTCCGCTGGGGCGGTGCCCAGCTGATGAGAGAGAACTGGTGGGGGAACCCGGCTAGCCGATGTGGAGTTCGGTGCCGAATCTCACCATCCAGAGAGGGAAGATCACCGCCACCTCCCGAAGAAAAAAACACGTACTACATGAGACTAATGAGTTGACACACCAATACAAACACGAAACAATAAATCAATTGAAATTATGAATAATTTTGGGGAAATTTGGCATTTTTAAACACTTATTTTCTGAAAAATGGCTTCAAATTCTTTCTTTAAATATTGTTCTCGAATAGAACTGAAAACAGTAAAAGAAGTAGCACTGGTCCCATTTCTGTAAACTGTGAACTTTCGAAAATTGCAAAAAATTTTCATCGGCAAACTACAATATTGGTGACAGACATTTTTCTTAATGAAATATGTTGAAAAAAAAGATAATTAAATAAGGTCATGTACAATTGTTTTTGAAAATACAGCGGTATTTGTGTAGATTTTAATTTCAAGTGTGGGAAAAAAAATTTTCTGACAAACGGCTTTCAATTTTTATTTACATTTCTTCTCGAATAGAGCAAAGTAAAAATGGTGCTTATACAAATGGTGCTGGTTCCATTTTTGTTGAACTCTCTGAATAATGCGAGAAAATATGTGCTGATAAAGCATCACTAATTGATAATGAGCTCTTATGCTTAGAATGTAAATACAACGTGGTATATGGGTGAATTTGTGAATCTGTAAAGTATGAAAACATTTTCTCCATTACGAGAATGAGTGGTAACAAAAGCCCCCAT
Organism: Gryllus longicercus; assembly: GCA_038098605.1. Taxonomy (NCBI): domain Eukaryota; kingdom Metazoa; phylum Arthropoda; class Insecta; order Orthoptera; family Gryllidae; genus Gryllus; species Gryllus longicercus. The sequence goes on from JAZDUA010000751.1 coordinate 579,179, forward strand.
TTCGTAGATATAAGTATGTACTTATCTCTTGTAGTTCCCTTGAGCTTTGAACAAAAAATTAATTTCCATTCATATTTTCATCGAAACTATCAATGGAAGCTACAGTTCAGCGATTTAGTAAACATAAATTTTGTAGACAGTTTGATATCTCTGATTAATGCTTATATAATTTGTTATATAATTCTCCTCAAGACTAAACAGAAATAATTCGAAGTCACTTAATTCGGTTATACGTGGTTGCAGAATTTATAATGGCTAGACACATACTATAACACGTGTAGTCACAGATCAGCAGTTTATTTACGTTTTTCAGGTCACAGGCCACGGACAGTCACGATAACGTCCGTAGTTCTCCTTTCCTCTTTCCGATGAAATCGAGCGCAGGAGGCAGTAGTGAAAACTTCTCAATCCCAAACTTTTGTAGAAGAGATAGCATTGTGCTCTTTAAGTAAAATAATAGAGCCAGTCTCTTTAAAAACTTTTAGACAGCTGAAGATTATATAATTATTTTATTTCATACAATTTTACGTCTAAGTTTTTCAGTTTTTAAAAACTGAAATGATTAGGTTTGTTCTGTTCAGAAATGTTTAGTTTTTAAAAACTGTAAAACTTATATGTAAAATTTAATTTATGATGCATAATGATGAAACGTCATAAAATGGTTGCCATTCTGAAAAATCTATTTCTTTCAAAATTTTCAAAAAATAATTGGTAACAAAAAATGGAAAATAATTGTATAACAACAACCAAAATGGAAGTAAATGGTTGATTTTCAACGTTTTATGAGAAATTAGGAACAATATAATCTATTAAAAGAAATTCTATACGGTATTTTTATGAAGTACTTTTAGACAGATTTATATGTAATATATCTGAGATAAAACGTGAATATTTTCGGGATTGCTTATCCAAAATGGTAGGAATGCGAAAATGTCTCTGTAATAGATACAGAAAATGTACTTTTTTGTCATAATTATTGTGATTTCTCTGACCTTTTCTCTGTCTGTAGGACAGACAAAATGTGCTTTTAAACGAAGAATTAAAGAACATGTTAATAACATTAAGAAGACAGGCACAAAATTAAACTGAATTTCTCGATATCACTTTGATATTTTAATTATTTTCATTTTGACAGCCCTGCCATTTGGATAATGAACCCAGATAAGATTCAAGATTTATCCGGAAGATATTACATATAATGACACACAATACCACTAAGGACATGTTGGAATCGAATTTACTCCCAAATATTTATGACAATGTTTTCTCTAAAATAAGAACATATTTATACTTATATTCGTTTTCCTTTATTTGTTTAAGAGTGCTCCATTCTTGATCTGTTTCTTCCCAATTCCATCTCTGTTTTTTTTCTTGATTTCTTTGTTAACATTTTTTAAATAATGACTATTTTTACTTTCTCGCTACCGGTACCGTGCTACAGAGAAAGTTATGTAATGCTCCGCGAAAAAACGGCGAAGAAAAACAAATTATTCAACGAAATGAACTTTACGTCATATTAAAGAGTGAATTAGCACTATCCCTTCGAAACGTTTGAGGAACAAATTTGGACCAATTTATGAGAATAAGACTTTGGAGCGCTTCTGAAAATTTTGAGATAGTTTTCAAAGATAATTTGAGTTTTTGATAAACTTTATATGACACTATTTAAAACACATATACTCTTATATATAATAATGTGAAGAAATCGCCTCTAAAATAAATATTAACGACGTTTAAATCGCAAATATTGCACGCAATGTTGCACGAATAGATTCAAAAATATGTACGTGATCTTAATGAAAAAACTAATTATGGACAAAAATTTAATTTGAAGGAAAAATCTCAATCTTCAATTTTGTAGTTGTAGGAAGACGCTGAAATTTTCGAAAATTCAGAGTTAACCGTGAAAATCGAACCTATGCCACTTTTGTAAGTGTATTTTACTATGTTCTTACAATATGTTTTTAAACAAATGGAGCCATTTTTGAGAAAATTTTGAAAATGTCCGGAGAGCTTCATGTAAAGTACCCCTAAATTGTGAAGAAAGTTTATCAAAATCGCGACGCCTCGAATGGAGACAAATCGACTGGGAATATCCTTTTTGAAAAAAATCATACGTAGGCGCTAGAGTTGTTCACAGACTGATAGAGAAACGGACAGGCGGACAGGCGGACAGGCGGACAGGCGGACAGACGGACGGACGTTTGCGTCTATTGGTTTTTCAGTATCAAGGACCCACAATTCAAGGATTCTGACTACACCACGTGTTAGGGTATTTTTTCGTAATTTAGCATCTGGATTTATCCACTTTTTCGTTATCAGGGCCCAGAAATGAATTTTTTCTGTCGAAATACGAAATACGAATGCGCCGTTTTTTCTCGCATCATTACGTAACTTTCCCTATACAACGTATATTACTCCGTATATACGTAATACGTATACGGGAAAGTAAAACAATTGTCATTCATTAGAGATTCTTTCAAGGTAAGAATACATAAGTATGAACTGCATGGTCTCATCAGCATTAGTAGCTAGGCTTTCCCTTTACTTTTTATTTGCTCTTCTTCTTCTTATGGGCCTGCAAAATTTCTTTTTTTAGAAATGGTGGTATCATGCTACTTCTTGACTAACTTCTCGTTACCAATGCATGTCATGTTTTTATCTCATTCATATTGATGGGGTTTATCCGCATTGATTATTTATTGATGAATTTAAGGAAAACTTCTTAACCTTATGCATACAATTTTTTTGTGGATAGAGCAGCCTTTCTTGTAATTAAGAATAATAATATAATAATTAATAATAAAATAAATAATTAATCATAATAAATATCTAATAATTATTATAATATAATAATTTATTATAATAGAATTATTAATAATAATAATAATAAATAATAATAATAATAATAATAATAATAATAATAATAATAATAATAATAATAATAATAATAATAATAATAATAGCCGATCAGATGGCCGAGATCGCTAAGGCAGTAGTGCCGGAGTGGTTTCGGACCAGAAGATCGCGGGTTCGAGTCCCGCCTCGGGATTTTTTGTGTGTGTCTGTATGTGTAGTCTTTCACCCCCATTATCATCATATCATCATTTCATCTTCCATACCCCCAGGGCTAACAACCGTGGGGGATAAAAATCGGATCCAGCTAAAATGCTGGTCCCCCCCAAAAAGTTGTTGCAAGCACCTGCCACCGCGATAATAAATAAAAACTGAGCCACGGTAAATGCAGGATGCTTGCATGCGTGGTCCTAGTCGGCCGATTAACGAAAATAATAATAATAATAATAATAATAATAATAATAATAATAATAATAATAATTTGAAAAAGAAGGTAGAAACGTCATATTATTGTATATTACTGTTTTTATGTAAATAAATCGTTTTTGTTGCCAGAATGATTAGGTCTATTGGCATTATTCCCAGAACTTTCAAACGCGAATTTAACCTCACTAAGTATTAAAAGTAAAGTATGCAAAAATTACTATTTAATCGCTTTTTGTTTATAATGACCTTAAGAATTCAAAATACCACATTAGAGAGACCATTAGTAATTACGTGCAACATCAGAATAAAAAGGAAAATTTGGTGACATCTTAAAATCTCCTAGCTCTGTTACTATTTGCTCGAAAAAATTATTTATGAAGCAAATTTGTATAGAATTTTACGATCTTTAAAATTATGCAGTAGTATTTTTGCACCAAGATCAACCATTAAAAAGTTATTATGCAAAAACCAATAAATGTCCGCAATTTTTTGGTTTATTTTGGTAACCAAAATTTGTCCTGAAGAATTTCGAGATGGAAAACTTTTACTTACCAATAAACAAAATAAGAAGTAAAATATTCTACCTCATCTTTGCAAGGAATATCCACTGCACTCTTTGGGGAAGACTACAATTGGCAGTGAAAACATGTACACATTTTTATCTTCTGAAAATCTAAGTAGTTGATAGTTTAGTGCTAGAGTACTTCGAATAAATTCGTAGCATTAATAATATAATTAGTTTACAGTTATCACAATACAGGCAAAAGAATCATGACCTACTTTGCGTGTTTTATTTGTCTGCTTAAGAGTAATTTTCTGAAAGAAAAAAACTTTCAAAAAAATTGAAATCCCTACTTTTAAGTTTTTAGATCTTAATCCCATGCATATAGACGACGTATGGTTCAAAAAAGAATTATGTCCATTATGAATGTAAAGGTTTGCTGTTACACCAATGCACGAGAGCTAACATCTGAAATAATGTCTAATTAATTCATGAAAGCCAAGCACGCGTGTTCCCAGAATACATCAGACCACGGTCGAAGAAAAACGCTTCCAGGAAGTAGTAAAGGATGATCGTATGCTAGACGAAGCAGCAAGGGTTTTAGAGGCATGCTAGAGCGCAGAACGACAAAGGCCATGACGCACGGTTGGGAGGAATATGCTGACGTGTGGGTGAAGCGTGGCACGTGCATCGGCGGAACACTTGGGCGCCGCGCCGCAGCCAGGAAGCACGCCCCGGCCCAAAGAGGGAGGAGAGCGCACGCGCTGGCTTCGCCGTTACGAGCTCTCTCCAGCACCCTTACGAATATTCAATTCCATTTTACATCCAGCGTGATAGCTAGGGGGCGGAGTGTGATGAAATGTCATTTTTTCTTCACTTTAATGGATTCACTTAATACTCAATGCCTTTTAGTATATACAATAATTGTATGTTATGACAAAGGCAATTTTTTATGCGATATGTTTTTGCATTTTTTGTCGCTTTCGACTATGTCATCTTTTTACCTTTTGCTCGACATTTTTTTGAAGCATTTCGCACTAATTTCATTGATTTTTCTCTGATTTCGATCGATTTTTCACTCATTTCATTGATAATATCATTTTAATGGTACTTGCTTCCAATAATATTAACGAGATGTATCAAATGTTCTCCACAGTATTCCAGAATAGCCTTTCCGACTTCTTCGCACAGAAATTATAATGTCAACCCATGTACCCAATCTAAGGTTTCTGTGACACCTACCAGTACCATTGTCGGCTCGGCCGATTACGCGATAACTACGGGCAGATTTTCTGGTAAAGAACAGTCCAAACCGAAAGTTTACAAGCAGAGTTCTCTTAAACGAAGGGAAGAAGCTTCGACTGCATCAGTAACATACCCAACAACTTGAGTTGTTTATCTGAGCTGGTGTTGAATTTTTTTACGTCATTTTTCTTTACTTTTAGGACATTTTAAAAATATTTAAATATCACATTATTGAACATTTTTGGCGACGTTTTAGGTCTGGATGAAGATCGGGGGTGGGAGGCAAGGGACACGGGCGAACCGCGAGCACTTTGTTCCCTAACATCTCTACTTGGGTGGCATGGAGTTCGACTCCCGGCCCTGGCGGAGGAAGGGGAGAAGCTGGCCGCTCTCCCGCTGGCGATGGCACAAGCGCCGGAGGGAAGTGCCAGCATTTTCATGAAAAAGTGGTTTTGAAGATAAATTTAATTTCAATGATAATCTAGTGGTGCTAAACAGCACGTACTTTCTCGCAAAATTATACGAAAAATACTCTACTTTTCGAAAAAAGGAGAAAATTGCTTTACTTCAAAATATATCGTTAATAACAGATTTCATTAACCCTTTCGGTCACATTGTCCTATATATAGTACGATTAGTTTGTTTAAATGTAATATAGTAGTAGTAGTAGTAGTAGTAGTAGTAGTAGTAGTAGTAGTGGTAGTAGTAGTAGTAGTAGTGGTAGTAGTAGTAGTAGTAGTAGTAGTAGTAGTAGTAGTAGTAGTAGTAGTAGTAGTAGTGGTAGTAGTAGTAGTAGTAGTAGTAGTAGTGGTAGTAGTAGTAGTAGTAGTAGTAGTAGTAGTGGTAGTAGTGGTAGTAGTAGTAGTAGTAGTAGTAGTAGTAGTGGTAGTAGTAGTAGTAGTAGTGGTAGTAGTAGTAGTAGTAGTAGTAGTAGTAGTAGTAGTAGTAGTAGTAGTAGTAGTAGTAGTAGTAGTAGTAGTAGTAGTAGTAGTAGTAGTAGTAGTAGTAGTGGTAGTAGTGGTAGTGGTAGTAGTAGTAGTAGTAGTAGTGGTAGTAGTGGTAGTAGTAGTAGTGGTAGTAGTAGTAGTAGTAGTGGTAGTAGTGGTAGTAGTGGTAGTGGTAGTAGTGGTAGTAGTAGTAGTAGTAGTAGTAGTAGTAGTAGTAGTAGTAGTAGTAGTAGTAGTAGTAGTAGTAGTAGTAGTAGTAGTAGTAGTAGTAGTAGTAGTAGTAGTAGTAGTAGTAGTAGTAGTAGTAGTAGTAGTAGTAGTAGTAGTAGTAGTAGTAGTAGTAGTAGTAGTAGTAGTAGTAGTAGTAGTAGTAGTAGTAGTAGTAGTAGTAGTAGTAGTAGTAGTAGTAGTAGTAGTAGTAGTAGTAGTAGTAGTAGTAGTAGTAGTAGTAGTAGTAGTAGTAGTAGTAGTAGTAGTAGTAGTAGTAGTAGTAGTAGTAGTAGTAGTAGTAGTAGTAGTAGTAGTAGTAGTAGTAGTAGTAGTAGTAGTAGTAGTAGTAGTAGTAGTAGTAGTAGTAGTAGTAGTAGTAGTAGTAGTAGTAGTAGTAGTAGTAGTAGTAGTAGTAGTAGTAGTAGTAGTAGTAGTAGTAGTAGTAGTAGTAGTAGTAGTAGTAGTAGTAGTAGTAGTAGTAGTAGTAGTAGTAGTAGTAGTAGTAGTAGTAGTAGTAGTAGTAGTAGTAGTAGTAGTAGTAGTAGTAGTAGTAGTAGTAGTAGTAGTAGTAGTAGTAGTAGTAGTAGTAGTAGTAGTAGTAGTAGTAGTAGTAGTAGTAGTAGTAGTAGTAGTAGTAGTAGTAGTAGTAGTAGTAGTAGTAGTAGTAGTAGTAGTAGTAGTAGTAGTAGTAGTAGTAGTAGTAGTAGTAGTAGTAGTAGTAGTAGTAGTAGTAGTAGTAGTAGTAGTAGTAGTAGTAGTAGTAGTAGTAGTAGTAGTAGTAGTAGTAGTAGTAGTAGTAGTAGTAGTAGTAGTAGTAGTAGTAGTAGTAGTAGTAGTAGTAGTAGTAGTAGTAGTAGTAGTAGTAGTAGTAGTAGTAGTAGTAGTAGTAGTAGTAGTAGTAGTAGTAGTAGTAGTAGTAGTAGTAGTAGTAGTAGTAGTAGTAGTAGTAGTAGTAGTAGTAGTAGTAGTAGTAGTAGTAGTAGTAGTAGTAGTAGTAGTAGTAGTAGTAGTAGTAGTAGTAGTAGTAGTAGTAGTAGTAGTAGTAGTAGTAGTAGTAGTAGTAGTAGTAGTAGTAGTAGTAGTAGTAGTAGTAGTAGTAGTAGTAGTAGTAGTAGTAGTAGTAGTAGTAGTAGTAGTAGTAGTAGTAGTAGTAGTAGTAGTAGTAGTAGTAGTAGTAGTAGTAGTAGTAGTAGTAGTAGTAGTAGTAGTAGTAGTAGTAGTAGTAGTAGTAGTAGTAGTAGTAGTAGTAGTAGTAGTAGTAGTAGTAGTAGTAGTAGTAGTAGTAGTAGTAGTAGTAGTAGTAGTAGTAGTAGTAGTAGTAGTAGTAGTAGTAGTAGTAGTAGTAGTAGTAGTAGTAGTAGTAGTAGTAGTAGTAGTAGTAGTAGTAGTAGTAGTAGTAGTAGTAGTAGTAGTAGTAGTAGTAGTAGTAGTAGTAGTAGTAGTAGTAGTAGTAGTAGTAGTAGTAGTAGTAGTAGTAGTAGTAGTAGTAGTAGTAGTAGTAGTAGTAGTAGTAGTAGTAGTAGTAGTAGTAGTAGTAGTAGTAGTAGTAGTAGTAGTAGTAGTAGTAGTAGTAGTAGTAGTAGTAGTAGTAGTAGTAGTAGTAGTAGTAGTAGTAGTAGTAGTAGTAGTAGTAGTAGTAGTAGTAGTAGTAGTAGTAGTAGTAGTAGTAGTAGTAGTAGTAGTAGTAGTAGTAGTAGTAGTAGTAGTAGTAGTAGTAGTAGTAGTAGTAGTAGTAGTAGTAGTAGTAGTAGTAGTAGTAGTAGTAGTAGTAGTAGTAGTAGTAGTAGTAGTAGTAGTAGTAGTAGTAGTAGTAGTAGTAGTAGTAGTAGTAGTAGTAGTAGTAGTAGTAGTAGTAGTAGTAGTAGTAGTAGTAGTAGTAGTAGTAGTAGTAGTAGTAGTAGTAGTAGTAGTAGTAGTAGTAGTAGTAGTAGTAGTAGTAGTAGTAGTAGTAGTAGTAGTAGTAGTAGTAGTAGTAGTAGTAGTAGTAGTAGTAGTAGTAGTAGTAGTAGTAGTAGTAGTAGTAGTAGTAGTAGTAGTAGTAGTAGTAGTAGTAGTAGTAGTAGTAGTAGTAGTAGTAGTAGTAGTAGTAGTAGTAGTAGTAGTAGTAGTAGTAGTAGTAGTAGTAGTAGTAGTAGTAGTAGTAGTAGTAGTAGTAGTAGTAGTAGTAGTAGTAGTAGTAGTAGTAGTAGTAGTAGTAGTAGTAGTAGTAGTAGTAGTAGTAGTAGTAGTAGTAGTAGTAGTAGTAGTAGTAGTAGTAGTAGTAGTAGTAGTAGTAGTAGTAGTAGTAGTAGTAGTAGTAGTAGTAGTAGTAGTAGTAGTAGTAGTAGTAGTAGTAGTAGTAGTAGTAGTAGTAGTAGTAGTAGTAGTAGTAGTAGTAGTAGTAGTAGTAGTAGTAGTAATAAAAGTAGGACATAAATGCTTTTGCTTGGAAAATTTGAACATGTTTGCTTTTGCCCAAAGCACCTGTGGACATGTTTGCTTTTGCATAAAATAGGGCTAGTATTATCGTCAAATTTGATTGGAATAAATTATTTTAATACAGTGTGTACGCAAGTATTTTATTTTTCCTAACAGACAAAACTACTACAATAATTTCTGTAGCTAATGTAACCATTTTTTGGCCTGTAAAGAAATAACAAAAAACCAAAAAGAAAGTAAAATTTACATGAGCCAGCTATGATCATCTTCTGAACAATCACAATTATCTTTCAGTTCTTGGCTCTTAATTACAGTTTGATTTTCAGCTATTGGTCCATCAAGAAACGTCTTTATCGAAATCACTATATCACATTTCATTTTATCTTCTTTACAATAACGTATTCCGGGAAGAAAGTTTTATGAAAAATGTCCATGTGTAACAAAAATGTAAATAATCGTTTATCATAGTGCATGTAATACAGTATTATACAGTACAGTATTATTCGCTATTCGTATTCGGTCATTGTATCATGTATGAGGGAGAGCATATACTCGTACACGGAAGGCCCCTCTGACCCATCAACAGTTTTCGCACCTGGAGCATAGAGTTATAAAGGCGACACGCGGGCAATACGGCATATTCCGACCAACTGCATAGGCTTATTGTTATTAGTGTCTACATCGCCAAGAAAGGAAGAGCGGCTGATATATCCGATTTTGACAGAGATTGTGATGGCTCGGTGCCAAGGAACCAGCGTAACTGAAACGGCTTGACTTGTAGAGTATTGGCGTGACACTATTGTAAGCACAATATTCAACAGCGTGATGGGGAAGTAACGATGGAAACCGACACGTCCTTCTTTTTTATTTCTTTAAGGTCACTTTTCAACATCTTGGGCATATAGCGACCATTGTTATTTTTAAACTGACGGAGAAACTGGAGGGAGAACACAAACATCCATGCCCGAGGCGGAATTCGAAGCCGCGACCTCTCGAGCCGAGGCAGCTTCAGCCTTAACGATCTTGTCTTTCCAGGCTGGCACTCCGCCCTTTCATGTGTGGACCACGGCACATTGATGCCAGCGGAAGCTGTCGCGCATTGTACGAAACGACCGCAGACCCACAGTAAGATAAATCTCACAGACGTGGAATAGTAGTATTCGCGATCAAATTTCACCGCTCACTGTTCATCACAGCACTGCTGCGTTTGGGGAGTCGTTGGCCCACTCGCCCCGCGCTGCTGGCCACGCGCCGCCGAGAAGCACATGAAGTCACAAAACCTCACCACTGGGCTGTGAAGGATTGGAAAAACCGCAGCGTAGCTCGCGCAACCCATGTCCTGGGGCGTCACATTGACGGACGACAGCCTGTACGGCGGTCATCAGGAACGGCCAAGGCACCTGGATGCTCTGACGGGTGGAGGCACGTCAGAGGAGGTGCGACACCCTGGGCGATGTTTTCATGGCAATCACTCGGGCTCATTACGCCGGTACAACAGGCCCTCGCAGCTATTCGATATCTGAAGGTTATTGGTCATGGTGGTTATATTAGAGGTTATTGGTGAAGTTCCTTGCGGACAATGCCCACTTCTATTAGGATAATGCACGATGACACTGATTGTGAAGAAATGGTTTGAGAATATAGCAGTGTATTACTTAAATGTCTTGCACCTTCTTAGTGCCTAGATACCAACTGATCATTTATGATCCGAGTTGAAAGAGTGGGCTCGAGCTATTTTATCGCCATCCTGCACTGATCGCCAATTATAGAACTTTCTGTTAACCTAGTGCAGGCATGTCAAGGTCGCGGGAAGGTTAACTAGAGGTCGCGGGCACTGCGCGTAGAGCAATCGGGGCGGGAATTAAAAGAAAGGTTTGTATGATGCTACGGAGTGGTGGCACGTCACTGGACACCTAGCGCATGACAGACTTTGGGAGAAGTTACTTGACAGTTGTCACAAATATTACAATATTAATTGCAATTTTCTCTTTAAGGTAAGAAAATGATCCAATAAAATAATTAATACGTCAGTCCGATTACAAATTCTTAATTGAGAGTAAAATTTTAAAAAATAGAATCAAAAGTATCTTGATTTTGTATTTGCTTACCTACGACTGATATGAAAGCATGAACTTTCTACGTTCAGTTTACAAGGATTAACATACAAATATTCTTGTCTGTTAAAAGCGCTGTCCGTCCGTAAGCAAAATTTGTTAACTTATAGAGACGTGTTAATTGATTTCACGTTATCGCCAACTACAATAAATGAATGATTTAATAAAACAACACAAAGCGAAAACAAGAAAAGATTTCGCAATTCAAACATATTCCTATCACGTAGCAAAGATGTTTATTCAAGGGATAATTTAATAAGAAAATAAACATCAAATAGAAATAAGTATAATGAAGAATATAAACATAATACAATTCTCGGTTATTTGATTGAAAACATCTTGCAAACATATTTTCGTATGAAGCCACTATTCCTCGCCTCGCACAGCTTCAGCTTCCGCATGTACACCCCTTTCTGGATTTGAAGGGGAAGTGGGTGCGGAGTGAGGGGAAGTTGCCCGCGCCCGTAGGAGCGCCGGTCTCCCAAGGCGGGCAAGTAGCTCCTACGTGCCTGACCTAGTGGTATAAAATATTCCAGCATTCCTACCGCAACGTCAATCAATCCTCTTCGAATACCCGCCATTCTACGGGCTAAAGATGGCCATATTAGGTGAAGGTCATAATATAAAGTCCCTTGGTGTATGAAATATTGATGCATTTATGACACGCACACAAGTGGAGAAAGGTGCTCCGTGTAAATATAGATTCTTACGTAGTTCCTTCATGTTTTTATTCTCAGACTAAATGCAGGACTGCTTCATCCATAAATACCCAAATAGTCCTAAAATGGATAGATCTAAACGCGTTCACAATTTGCAACAATTCTGCACCCGTGACTGCTCGTAAGTCACAAAGCATCACAAAACAAATTCAGAGCTGTAGATAATGAAACAGATATACGTCGCCATTCTGCTTAATACTCCCTGCTTACTGCTTGCTCTCTCTCTCTCTCTGTCTCTCTCTCTCTCTCTCTCTCTCTCTCTCTCTCTCTCTCTCACTCACTCACTCACTCACCAACGAAAACCCCACGCAGAAAAAAAACACACAAAAGAGCGCGTCAATACAAATACCATATAGTTATACTCTAATCCACCCAAAGATGGGATCAATACCTTCTTCGAGTCCATTCGACAAAACAATTCGAATGGCACTATTTGAGCCGGACTCTTTTAGAATCTTTTGGAATAATTCTCAAAAAAACGTATTTTGGGGTTAGAGACATCTGCAGTGGCGATGCGCTGTGAATTACTATTTTGTCTTTCCGGCATTTCAGGAATCGTTACGAGTTGATGTATCAGATTGTAGATAATTAAACGAAATATTCTAATGAAACAATCACTAAAAGTATTTCTATCAATGCTTTTTCACAATCATTCTATGATGGAAAAGCCAGGCAACTGAATTACTCGAATGTTTAAAATTTCTCATTATTAAGACCTTGCATAGTACAAATAAAAATTTTTAACATGAAAATACCCGCCGAATGTTCCCAGGATGTACATATTTTGTCTGATATTAATAAAGGAATATTCTGGACATTTGAGTGATATTTTGGATTTTTGTAAATATGATGTAAAGTTTTAAATGCAATTATGTATCTCATATCACGTATTACTGTGAGACTTCGCTGATAATTTAAGTTCATTAGTAATTTGTCGTTCTTAGAGCAGTTCTTCACACTCCGATTAGTTATTGAAAACTAGATAAGTATTATTACGCCATGTAGTTCTTATATATAAAAGGAAAACTATTTTATTTTGAAATGTTTCTGATATTGGGTGCACATATTTTATATTTTTAACACCTAGAATCCGAGCCGTTCTGATTAGAATGCTGTAAATTTGTTGTGTTAATATTGATAAGATAAACATAATTTCATCAGTTTAAAATATTTTTCACTTTTTTAATGACATCAAAAACCAATATTTGCCGCCTTTACAGCTCCTAAAAGTTCATCGCCCTAATTGTTACTGTCAGAAATTCCGAAATTGAACATTTTATTTAAATCATTTCTATTCTAGTTATCTCACTTGTTTCACAAACCACCAGCAATAACTCCTAAACACCCCACCCTGATTTCCCATTGAGGAGATCAGTGGGGCCATCCTCATTCGTATTTTTGCTGTATATTATTTTGTACCTATGTTTCGCAAACAAACAGTTCTGTAAAGTGGCTATGTACGGTATAACAGAAAAGTATTTTAAAATATTATATTTCCGATACTACTGATATATCTTGACGGTCTTTACTTGAACAGCGGCCATAGCACAATATCGCTGTTTTCAAGTTTCCACATTGTTCCCATTAGCGGGCTGCCTGGCGTGCCATTCACTCGCTCGTATTTGCTGGAGCGTCTTGGCCTCATTTCGTGGAAGGCTGATTTCGCTTTGCTTCTTGAGGTAGGGCTAGTTGAGAACTGACGTGCGTTAGCGTTGCAGAACGTTGATATTATCTATGAGAGAAGAAAACTTGTCCTTTCAGGCTAATATTCCATTTAATATTTCTACATTTACTACATAGAAAATAACTTAATGAAAAAATTAAAGTTCTAGCTATCACATGGGAAATATCGGTGCAGTTTCGCGCTTTCTTGCCAATATTTAGCAGTAGGATCTTCCTCGGCCCTAGGTTTCAACCAACCCACATCTGATTTCTAAAATAACATATTTTGGTTGATGTCTTCAACATATGTTTCATTCGTTGTTAAACAAATAGAGCGAAAACTTACCACATGGCATATTTCCGGAACCTTCTTTTCTTAACGTATGAGGATGAGATCTTTCAGGAACATAAATGGCAGTGGGTGTTTCTGTAGGTACAGTGGTTGTATCCGAAAATATTTCTTCGCCATCTGCAAAGAAAAGACGGACATTATTCTTTAAACCACAAGAAGGGACAATAATATTCAGAGATTCTCTGATCTTACCATAAAATGTTCCGAATTACATGTTATAGTAAACTTTGAAAAAAATAAAGAAGTTTCTACCAAGTTACGGTATTGATAGTGTGACAAGACATGGTTGTAGAAAGTAATCCTGCAATGAGGAAACATCCATTTCTTTTTTCTAAAGTTCAAGCGTCAGAAAAAATAAAGGTACGCTAGCTTAATTTAACACTTTTGAGTATTTAAATATGATAGTATTTTTACATTCCCGTATATGTACATATATACGGAGTAATATACGTAGTATAGGAAAAGTTATGTAATGCTGCTGAAAATCGATTTCGATACTTCAACGGAAATACACATTTTGGGGTCCCCTGATACCTAAAAGCTGATTATTTTCAAAACATACATATGTCCGTCTGTCCATCTGTTCGTGTGTCCGTCTGTCTTCCGTGTGTGAACACTTCTAGCGCCTAAACCATGCGTAGAATTTTTTTCCAAATTGAAGAAAGCCCAGTTCATCTGGCTCGAGTCGAAGCTTTGATGGTTTGAAAAACTTTCTTTAAAATTTGGGGGTACTTTTCATGAAGCCCCACTTTAAATTTCTTTAAAAAATATAATAAAATACACTTATGAAGGCAGTCCGATTTTCACGGCTAACTCTGAATTTTTGAACATTTCAAAAATTTGAATTTTGTTTGGCGTCTTCTTACAACTTCAAAATTGAAGATAGAGATTTTTTCCTCCAAACCAAAATTGTTGTACATAATAATTTCTTTTATTAAGCTCATGAACATTTTCTGTAAATTTTAATAGTTTTCGCGCAATATTGCGAGCAATATGTGCATTTTAAAAATATACAAAAACAATATTTGCTTAAAAATTCCTCATTTTTTTCTTTAAAATTTGATACAGATAGTGCTAAATGCACTGTATAAAATGACATAAACGCCATATTCCTCTATTTTTTGTTTATTCGAAAATTATAAAAACGTATTTTTTTGACTTGTCTCTCACGTCGTTAATATTGTATTAGCTGCAATTTGTTCACATTATGATTAATATAAATATTATATGTGGTTTAAATAATGTCTTATAAAAAGTCTCGAAACCTCTACCGTGTTCTGTGAAAACTAGCTAAAAATTCTGCATTTTCAGAAACGTTCAAACGCCATTGTCTCAAAAACCGCTCCAATTTTTTTCTTCAAACATTCCGAACTGATAGTGCTAATTGCACTCTTTAATATGACATAAAGTTCTTTTTTTTTTCTAAAATTACAAATAAATGTAATTTTTTTTAAAAACATCTCTCACGCCATTAATATGTACATTTCCAGCAATTTGTAAACAGTACTGTTTTTGAGAGTTAATGTGCTTCAAATGATTTCTATTTACGTTTTTCGAAAACTCAAATATTTTCTGTGAAAAAGAGCGTCAAATTCAAACTTACAATAGCGCTTAAGCGACATTTTCTTAAATTTTCAAAGGAAATTGTCATTTAGGACGAGATTTTACTGTTCTTTAATGTTTTTATAATAATATTTCCGTTGTACTATTAGGAAACTAAAAAATTAAGATGTCAAAAAATGTTCTTTGGGCTGGCAAGAATATGTGGCAAACTCATATGGCTAGCCGAGACTAAAGGAAATAGAAGACTATTACGGGAAAGTTTGTGCCATTCTGTAGAACCACTAGTTATATCTCCAATGAAAAATCTAATGATGGCAATAGATATTCACAGTGACGGATTTACACATTGGTCACCCCTGGGTGCCACACTCTGTGATGCCCTTTTAACTTTCTCGCTACCGCCGCTTACGCAATAAAGAGAAAGTTATGTTATGCTGTGTGAAATAAAGACAAATTTTCGACAAAGAACTCTCTTATTGCGGCCCCTGGTAAAGAAAATACGGATAAATCCAATTGTTAAATTTAGAAAAAATCATTTAACATGTAGTGTAGCCAAATTTCATGTATTATGGGTTCTTAATACAGCAAAACGTCCGTCTGCCCGTCCGTCCGTCTGTGAATGACCCTAGCTGCTACACCGATCTGTCGTTTTTCTCCAAAATTGATAATCCGCAATTGATTTGGCTGATATCGCAGCCTCTTGAAACCGATGTTTTAATTCTGGGAAGTATTTAGGAATGATGTTACAAAATTACATTACCCAAGTCCCTGGGCCGTTCTCAAAATTTTCCAAAAAAATGGCTCCAAATGTTTTGATGAAATTGTTGTTCGATAGAGTGAATGGCGTTTATGAGAGTGATCCAGGACACATTTTCGTTGAAAACACTGATTTTTAGAAAATTGCAAAAATTCATCTTTTTTTGGTGTCTTCGTACAACTAAATATTAAAGATCTTCAAATAATGTAATGTTCAATTTTTAGAAAATATGAGTAGTTTCTGTGTAATTTTGTGTCATTTTTTTTATTAAAATTTGACCTTGGATAGCGCAAAGGACTCTTAAGAGAATGCTGCAGGTCTCATGTTCGTTAACATACCTGATTTTTCAAAAACTGCAAAAATAAAAACAAATTCTGGCGTCTTCCTACAACTACATTTGTGAAGATAAACATTTTTTGTTAATGAAATGTGTTCATCAAAAACAGATATTCAAAAAACACCCTATTCAAATTTCGAAAATATTAATATATTTTGTGTAATTTGGCGTCAAACATAGTCGCCCGCCTCGGACTTCCCGCACTTCATAATGTCATTTGAGAGTGCTTGAGGGCAGTGGGATGCTAAGTAAGTCAGAATTTGTATATTGTTTCGTATTTATTTGTTTCTTTCTTACATTCGAGTTTTTGTTATATGTTTACAAATTAACCTTTCAGAAATTATTTAAAACCCATTTGATAACCCATATTTTTGTCTATGTTGTATGTATTTTCTGTCAAGCAATACCAAATTAGCCCAATTAGGTTTTCTCTTTTAAAAACATGATTTAAATGAAAGAGAACTTGAAATAATTGCTTACCATGAATGTGTACGAACTTTTATTTAACTAATTTTATGTTACCACCGTACGCTGCCTTGAGCATCAGTGCAGCAATGGATATTTGGTAAGTTCATTGTTTAACGGCGACAAGATCCGATCAATGGGTTTTATTTACGTCTGAAAAATTCAATCTCACTTTTTGAACCTGATTTTGCTGTACGAAACGCTGTTTTAATTGTCCAACTTGTGTTGATATTGGCCTGAAAATATTTAGTTTTCGCATTTAATGTTCTACGTTTTGTAATTACTTTTACAAAAACAGATGACTGGAATGTGATAATTCAGACAGAAATTGCGGTAAAATCAGTATTAGACAGGTCGCGTTCAGACACAAAGAGATTTCATGTACTAATTGAACACCATTGCATAATGAGTTACCCCATCATGTCTTAGAATTTCGCAATTATTATTCTGAGACATCTGGGTAAATACTGACATACAGCCGGCCACCTTGTCAGAGCGATCACCGCCACCCATTAACGCCCAGCGTCCTCATTTGACGCTGCACATTTCTGGTGAACTCAAATTTGCATGTTTTGCGCTAATTCGCGAAATTTATTTCTTTAACAGACGTAGATATTTGGTATTTTATGCATAGACATGAGAAGTTGTGGTATTCTTGAATCTAGGTGTAAACATGTAGATTTTACACGTAGTCGTTAACTATTAATTTGTTGTTACTCAGGGGCGGAATTCATTGCAACACAAAAACACAATTTGTCGATATATTTTTTCATAAATATGTAATAAATATTGAAGACAAGTAAAATAAGCCGATATCGCTAAAGCATTGTTCGCCCCTGGCAAGCTTATATTCATGACTTGCGTCGGTTCGAATTTTCGTCTAAAACCGTGCTTAGCTACTATATGCCTGAGGATAAGACGGAGATAGACGCCGATGTACAGCAAACGGTGGTTAGTCTGCAAGTCTAGTTGTACAGAGAGTCCACGAATTGGGCAATAAAACCAGTGGGTGAAAAAGGTGATTGCAGAGACTTGAAAGATTTTCATACGATTTCTTGAAGTGCTGACATGCTTTCTTGAAGTGCTTAAGCACAATATCAGATTTTCATATTAGTTTCGTAATAACTACGAAACGGAATTTCATAAATAAGGCGTTCCGGTGTAAATAATGGCATCTGACATTTTGGTGGAACTCGATATTAACCTTTATGAACATCATCTATAACGGCTAATATCGAGTTCCTCCAAAATGTCAGATATCATTATTTACACGCCTCAAATTAATATTTTTACACGTTCAAGATACTGGCATTCAATTTGTTTCAGAGTATTCACGACTTTCTGAATGAATTAATTAAACGTTTATTTTACATACTTTGGCATTATTATATATTTTTTCATAATTAAATTTGTTCAAAGAATTAGTTGCCCCGACCGGAACTCGAACCCGGGCCATCAACTCCCGGTCGGGGCAACCAATACCTTGAACAAATTTAATTATTAAAATGCATTGTTGCTGAGTAACGTGGTCACAATTTGGATTCCTTTGCAACTGCGGAATATATTCTCCGAGCGTAATTGCGTCAAGGTGACAGGATGGTGACAATTATATATAATATATATTTTTTCATATTTTGCCCGTTACTGAATATTTCTTAGAGATTTCATTATATTTTGAGGTTTTGCTTATTTTAATATATTTATACGTCGAATCCGAATATATTGGATAGGGGTTTGCACATATATTTTTTCTGGAATCGTCTTTCCGTGAAACAAATCAATGTAATGCTGCGCTTCTATGACCTCCAGTCCTTCGCCGAGAATTGCCAAACTTCTGAGAATCAAGGATAAATGGATATTTGCGAAGCGGAAGTGATCGCAACCACGTACTTACTTGTGTTTCGTAGTATTTATTGCAGTCTGACTAGCATTTCGGACACCGATATTTTATTACGCTTCCTTCGTTCCGCCAAGAGACTTATATCCCTGTGTCAGGACTAGAAAGTCGGAATCTATTTATGAAGTCCCGCCCGCCGGGCCTTGGGTTTTCTACTTCTGGAAACAAGCCTTCATACTACTTGCATGACGCACAGTGACTAAGTCGCCAGCACTTGCTGCGGCGAAGCAAGGAAACTTACCTGGGCATTCACACATGCAAGTTCGCTTGCACTAGCGAATCACTGGACAGTTTCTTGCCAGTGTCAAGCTAATATAGTGCAATAACTCGAGTACGATGTGAAATTATTTTAGTAATCTCAGAGTATACGTGAACAGTACTAGTGATACATGATATGTACGGACGTATTCTGACACTGTAAAATGAATCGCTGCATTATCTTTCTCGATTAACAAAGCAAAAATACAAACGATAAATCTTTAAACTCTATCTCTTGCAAATGACTAAATAATGTACATATTCTATTATTGATTGTCTTAAATTAAAAGGAATCTTACTATATTAAACAGACAAACATAAATCTACATAAAATCACTTGCTGTTAGAGAACATGCATCAAAATTGCAAAAATTACACAAAGAAAATAAAAAGTAGTGGTGCAACAAAATGGCACAGACTTTATCATATTATTTAGTTTCCTGTTCTCTTGAGTCTGGGCTAACGTGTTGGGTTTGCTTCCCCGCTTTTCCAGCTGTCACCTATCGGCGCCTAAATGGCCTACCAGTGCCACTCGCGGTTCCTACTATTCCACTACTACATTCTCGGTAAAGAACACCTTCGCGCTCCCCGATTATATAGACGTATAGACATACTACCTCGCCCTTACACTTTATATATTTGTCCGTGGTGTCCCTTGACCCGTCTCGGTGCTTCTATCAATGTCCTGGGTGCAGAGATTCATCCAGTTCTCAATTGCATACACATCTCACTCAAATGTTCGCTGCCAGACCAGGAGATTATAGAAAGTTTAAGGCCTGCCGCACAACGCTTGCTCCCGCGAACATTCTGCACTCCAGAACCGGAGGTCTGCCTGCGCGAGCCGTTCAAGTGCAATTAGTGGGGGAGGGGGGCGGTAGTCAGCTTTGTGGCGACGGGAGCAGCTTGCTATTACACACTGACCGGCGCGACGCGTAGTTGAATACCTGGGCGCCAATGCAATGATCCATGCTGTGAAATTATTTGCCTACTTATTTAAATGGGTAGTGTCCCGTTTCTTGCAGCTGTAAGGGCCATAAGTTACTGTTTTCTCAGGCATGACAAGGACGCAGGCAAGGTAACAAGTTCACAAGAGCCGCGGGCATTGCGTCTAGAGAAACTGGCGCGAGATTTCAAAGTACGGGATGTACACACTGCTACGGAGTGGCAGTAGTCATTGGAAACCTCCCTTGACAGTCATTGGGAGAATTTACTGGACAGTTATTGTCACAGATTTAGAGATATTAATTCTCATTTTGTATTTAAGACAAAAAATGGTATATTGAATGAAATAATACATCAATCCGATTACAAATTATTAATTGAGAGTAAAATTAACAGTATCTTTATTTTCTATTTGCTTATCTACGAGTGATATGAAAGCATGAACTTTCTACGTTTATGTTACAAGGATTAACAGACAAATATTAAAACTGTTAAAAGCGCTCCGTCCGTAAGCGAGAATTGCTAACTTATAGAGATTTGATAATTTATTCACATTATTGCTAAATACAATAAATAACTGAATGATTTAATAACACAACACAAAACGAAATCAAAGAAAAAATCGCCATTTACTCATATTTCGATTACTTAGCAAAGATGTTTATTCAAAGGAGAATTTAATAAGAAAACAAATATCAAATAGAAATAAGTGGTGAAGAATATAAACATAATATAATTCTCGGTTATTTGGTAGATAAAAACCTGGCAAAGATGTTTTCCTACGAAGCCACTATTCACCGCCCCGCGCCGCTTCAGCTTGCGCATGTAACCCCTTTCTGGATTTGAAGGGAGAATGAGCGCGGAGTCATGTGGAAGTTGCCCGTCCCGCAGGAGCGCCGGGATCCCAGGCGGGTAAGTAGCT